>LJPJ01000981.1:0-193873 GCA_001430935.1 Amauroascus verrucosus
GCTTCCTACCGTCGTAGGAGGTCGGTCGGGGGGGTCTGATGAAGATGATTCGTGTGTTGTCCTGCATTCCAACGATGGGCTTAGAGCTTGACTAATTGGTCTGTGCTTTCCGAGATCGGCCTCCTGGTCACTGCGAGATCGGTGGGTTTCGGTGAGGGCGATGACTGATGAGGTTGGTAGCTGAAGTGCAATGACAATTGACTCTCCCTCACTCTCATCGAACCCGTCATGATATTATTTCTCGTTCATTAGATATAGTATCTACTTCCAGCAATTGTGTCTGCTTGATGCCAACATAAAGCGTCCGTTCGCTCGCGTTTTAGTGTGGGCAGAATGCTCCAGTCTGGCTTGGCGGCCCGAGCCTTAACCACGGCTCAAGTCCGACCTCAATCGAACCCACTGCGTCTGTTCGCTTTCTCGCCGACTATTCCTACCATTTCTTCAGTTACCGGGGCGCCTTCGAGTACCAGGTTTCAGACGAAACCTGCCGAAGACTCTGTCCAGTGAGCCATTGTTTCCCTCTCCGCCAGAAGAGTGACTCGCTCTTCAACAGCAAGTGTCTATGCTGATATCCTTGCAGGCAGCCCCGCAAGACGCCTAGCCCACCGCTTAATGCGGCAATCAGTGACCGAAGGAACGATGTTCAGTCCCTCATCAATCCTCGCCATGACGAAATGGACGAATCGTATGATTGATGCGTTTCGCCCATCAACACTAAGTACAGAAAGTCACTGACAGACGACCACTTAGGTTTGTTGGGATGTCTGGAGGCCGCATATTCCACGAAATGATGAGAAGGCATGGGGTTAAGCATATCTGTAGGTGACGGTGTCTTGATTGTGGGTTTTGCCCACACTCCTGAATTGATAGTATCTAATGGTGGCCAAGTCGGCTATCCCGGTGGGGCCATTCTCCCTGTGTTTGACGCCATTTATAACTCGAACCAGTTCGATTTCATCCTGCCAAAACACGAACAAGGTGCTGGACATATGGCGGAGGGGTATGCTCGTGTTTCTGGTAAACCTGGAGTGGTCTTGGTGACCAGCGGCCCTGGCGCTACGAATGTTATAACCCCCATGGCTGATGCTTTGGCTGATGGGACACCAATGGTTGTCTTCACTGGACAGGTTGCAACCACGGCCCTTGGGACTGATGGCTTCCAGGAGGCTGATGTTATTGGGATTTCTCGAGCTTGCACCAAGTGGAATATCATGGTCAGGAATGTTGCCGAATTGCCAAAGCGGATCAATGAAGCCTTTGAAATCGCCTCTAGTGGAAAACCAGGACCTGTTTTGGTTGATCTCCCGAGAGATATCACTGCCAGCATTCTTCGGAGGGCCATTCTGACAGAGTCATCCCTTCCAGTGACCGGTGCAGCCACATGTCAAGCGGTTGAGTTTAACAAGAAGATGCTGGAAGACACTATTCGAAGCGCTGCCAGGATTATCAATAACGCTCAATCTCCTGTAATCCTTGCCGGCCATGGCGTCATCTGCTCTACAGGTGGGTCTGAGTTGTTGAAGGCTTTGGCTAATAAGGCATCCATTCCTGTCACTACTACTTTGCATGGCCTAGGGGCCTTTGATGAGTTGGATGAAAAGTCTCTTCATATGATGGGAATGCATGGAGCTGCTTATGCCAATATGGCGATCCAGAATGCAGATGTCATTATTGCCCTTGGAGGGCGTTTTGACGAACGGGTTACTTGTAACGTGGCAAAGTTTGCCCTGAAGGCTCAGGAGGCTGAAAGAGAGGGGCGTGGTGGTATTATCCAGTTTGAAATCATACCCAAGAACATTAACAAGGTTGTTAAAGTCACAGAGGCTGTTGTTGGTGATGTGGCTACCAACCTACGGCATTTGATACCCCATATCAAGGAAATGCCTATGTCGGAACGCCAAGCATGGTTTGACCAAATAAATGAATGGAAAAGGAAGTGGCCTCTTTCTGACTACGAAAAGTCCGAACACTCCGATTTTATTCAGCCGCAAGCTTTTATCGCAGAGTTAAGTAACCTCACAGCCGATCGCAAAGAAAACACATACATTTCAACGGGTGTCGGACAGCACCAGATGTGGGCTGCCCAGCATTTCCGCTGGCGTCACCCTCGTACCATGATCACATCTGGTGGACTTGGAACCATGGGCTATGGCTTGCCTGCGGCAATTGGCGCAAAGGTTGCCAGGCCTGATGCCCTTGTCATTGATATTGATGGCGATGCATCTTTCTGTATGACTCTAACTGAGATGTCATGTGCCACGCAATTCAAAATTGGTGTGAAAATTATTGTCCTGAATAACGAAGAGCAGGGCATGATCACTCAATGGCAAAACCTGTTCTATGAGGATCGTTACGCTCATTGTCATCAGAAAAACCCGGACTTTGTCAAACTAGCAAAGGCTATGGGCCTGCAGGCTCGTCGAGTTATAAAACCTGCTGATGTTAGTGAGAGCTTGAAGTGGCTGATCAACACCGACGGCCCAGCGCTACTTGATGTTGTGATAGACAAAAAGATACCTGTGCTTCCAATGGTTCCTGGGGGATCAGGTTTGCACGAGTTCATCACATGGGACAGTGGTATGCTTGTTTCCGTATCCAATCCAGTCATTGACAAGTTTGGTCTATTATTAACGCTGAGTGTTATAACAGCAAAGGAGAGGGCCCGAAGAGAGCTGATGCGAAAGCGAACCGGCGGAGTTTACGGCTAGCTATTATCTTTCGAGGAGAGTCTATTGGCGAATGAAGTCTGGTATCTATTTCGTTTCTTTCTGGTTTTCCTGATACATTCTTGCATATCTGTACTTCCCATTATTACATCTGCGAATGCAGAAACATAATGTGAAGCTCTAGGTCCTGTGCCCAAGTGACTAACGGTCAATTTTGTGTGTGCGTGTGTGTGTGTATGCGCGTTCGTCTGGAACGTATCTCTCTAGACGAGTATATACATGTGCGTCAAGTGGACGCTAGTCCTACCTAGGCGTGACAAACACTTCTCTACTTTACTCAAGAAAGCCAGTATTCTTCCAATTTTGAACAAACAATCGAATCAACCTCTCACTCACCGGCCCCAATTTTGCCAGCGTTGGAGAATGCTCCCTTGCTTTGGAGGTTCCCATTAGGATACCTCCACAACTCATACGCACGAAATTGCTCTCCAAGAAATCCACCATCAAATACGCCGGGTTAGCCCCCTGTGGGCCATTATCCTCCCGTCGCGGCCACTCCCTCACCCGTTGTACCCACTCCTTGAAAGGAATCATAGTAGTCCCATCACGGAGCCCGATGCCCATCTCATCTCCCAGCACCGTGAGTGTTTCCACCCACGGCTGACGAACAGGATTCTCAATGTGATAGATTGGATATAGGGTAACTTCGTCCGGCTGCATCAGGATCTCAATCAATCCACGCGCCACATCATCGGCTGGCGTCCACCCCATCGTCCCAGGCAAATCTGGCAAGGCACCCAGGGTTTGTGATGATTTGAATAGAAATGGTACATGTTCCATTGGATTCCAATGTCCGTTGATCGCGCTGCCTGCAATCTGGCCCAAGCGGACTGCGGTAGCGCGGAAACGCTCTGGATGCTGGTGCAATGTGGTATCAAGCATTCTCTCACAAATGTATTTGGCATCACCATAGCCAGTCGGTAGCACGCTATCAATAGAGACGCGGTCTTCAAGAACAAATGGCTTGCTAGTTTTGAAAGGATGATGGCCAATAGTAGCTATAGAGGAGATAAATTGGAAGGTTACTGGACAGTTGTGTGGGCGCTGCGATGAGATGTCGCGTGTAAGCTTGATCATATGTGCCATGATGCGCAGCTGGGATGCAAAGCGCTGTACAGGCCATTTGGAATGCATGAGCCAGGCATTGTGTACAATATGCGTCACATGTTGGAGTAGGAAGTGGTATTCTTCGTGGGATAGGCCAAGAGTCGAGGACTCTGCCATATCTTCTTTTGCTTCGAAAACATGGATTTTTGCCAAGACGCTTGCGGGAAGGTCAATGCCTTTCTTGCCCAGAGCTTGCATCTGCCTTTCTCTTGGTTGTGGGTGCTTTCCGAGACGGTTGAGACATACAACTCGTCCCACATCATTTTGAAGCGCAGCCTCAGCTACCAAGTGCGCGCCCAAGCCTCCGGTGCCCCCGGTTATCAAGATGCACTTGGCCTCGGGTCTAGATCGAGAATTGCCAATAGCAGGCATTTCCTTATCGAAGTCTTGCGTCAATTCTTGGACATATCGCGCGACTACCTCCTCCCGGGCGATGCAGTTGGCAGAAGCCCCTGGCCCAAGCTGAGGGTAGCTTGGTAAGGTTGATGATGTGTTTGGCAATCGATCGCATCTAACCACATTGAAATTTTAGAAGACGTACAGAAATGGCTACAATATCAACAAGTAGAAAGGTAGTTACAGATTGAAAAAGAGTAAGCTAACTCATCTTACCGGCTGCTCGAATCGGCAGAAGCAAGTATCACTTTTTGAATCTCGCTTTCGGGCCTGTCGCCGTCCGTCCAGTCAATTTGACCGTAGCCAGCAGCCCGTAAATCTCTCTCCCACCTCAGTTCATGCGACAAAGCGTGCTGGCGACCATCATCAAATAACCACCAACCTTCAAAGAGCCCAAAGATCAGATCAACCCAGTAAGGTGTGCGTGTCATCTCCATCATAACAAGGAACCCATCCGGGCGTAGTGTCTTTCGCACATTCCTTGAACTCACACACAGTGATTTCGTCGCATGGATAGCATTGCTTGCGATAACAAAATGCTGTGTACCCTCTAACTCTTTCTCTGGCGTCTTCTCGATGTCATGGATCCGAAACTTCATCCACGGGTACTGTTTCCCCCACGTCTTCCGCGCCGCTGCCACAAACGATGGCGCCAGGTCAGTGAATGTGTACTCTATTGGCAATCCCAGTTGCGCCAGCAACGGAACGATACGCTTTGTTGTGCCACCGGTGCCGGCCCCCATCTCTAGAATCCGTAGCGGGTGGTTTTCATGAATCCCAATCCAGTGTCCGTTGGGAGAGTGGAGCTTGGTGCAAAGCCGGGTAAAGAAGTCTTCCATTTGTGCAATCAGAACTCGATTGAGCGGCCACTCGGCGTACCAGCGGGCAACCAGGTCGCGAC
This sequence comes from Amauroascus verrucosus, assembly GCA_001430935.1. Taxonomy (NCBI): domain Eukaryota; kingdom Fungi; phylum Ascomycota; class Eurotiomycetes; order Onygenales; family Onygenaceae; genus Amauroascus; species Amauroascus verrucosus. The sequence goes on from LJPJ01000981.1 coordinate 5,131, forward strand.
CCTCGGTAGTACCGAATATGAGTTTTACACCGTCTGTATCTCCACAAAGCACACGTTGTAGGTTTTTACCAGCATAATACGTGAGCTTGGTGGCGCAGCGCTGGTCAGGATGGTCTTGGAGGAGTTCTTCATACAACTCCTTGCTGTGTTGTTGTGGGAGTGGCATGGATGTTCGTGTGATAATATCGCCGTCCACCTTGATGATCTGTGTCTCCTCCTCTAACATCTTGTATAGGTACGTTACGAAGAGATCATGTTCTTTGTCATGGGGAATGCGAGAGAGTTGCTTGCCTGGTTGGGCAGTTTGGAGTTTAGCACCAAGAGTCTCAAAGGCCTCAATGGTTAGTGCTACTGTCAGCTTATTCTGTAATGGTAATGACCGGGCGGCATAGCTTGTTTGCTCCATTTCAGCAACGCGAATGTCCGTCAACCTTTTGGTTTCATTGAAGGCTTGGATCACGGTTTCAAAGGGAAGTATGAGCTCCTCTGATTGTCCATAGTAATCCTTCTGGATATCTGACTCTGGTGTCGGCGAGCTCAAACTAGTGTTAGTTAGGTACATAGCATCTTCCGAGGATATTATGCTAGGTGTCTCCCTGTCAGATCCTTCATTCGAGTCCTCCACTCGTTCAGCATGTGGCTGTGCGTCAATGCCCATGGCACCGGAAACGCATATCATAAGACTTGACATGTCGGTTACCATAAGAATTTCAGCTGGTGGGAGTTTGACCTTTAGGGTCGACTCAATCTCGGTCACCATCTCCATGCCGGCTAAAGAGTCAATGCCTAAGTCAGCCAGCTCACTGTTGTCACTTATTTCAGACACTTCTAAGCCCGAAAGGTCTGCAATTATAGTCTTCACTTTAACTGTCAGGTCGTAGAATGCCTGGTCACGCTGCTCTTGTGGTATAGACTTTGTAGCGGTTTTTGGATGGATATGTGACTGGAATGGAGGTGCTTGTTGCTCATTGCCATTCGTGATACTTAGGGTACTAGCAGACATGGAAGGGAGTACTGCTCTACCATCTGATGACGAGATTTTAGCCATCCACGACGGCTCGGTCAAGGAAGCGAGCAGGTTCTCCATTGATGTTTTCGAAATCTTGACAAAGGCAATACCTAATATGACCTCAACTAGAATCCCATCTTCGGCGTCAAATACAAAGACATCAGTCAAGGACAGTTGCTCAGACGGACAATGATGCACTGCAAATACATGGAAATCATTCGGTCGTTTTGTGGGCGGATACGCCTTAATCCACTGGTCGATGCCATTTGCGAGGTATACGTCACTTCGAGCCCGGTCCCTCATGCAGTTGATCCAAAGACCTCCAAGTTGACAGAATGTGTCGGCCAGATGGGGGTCGAACCACAGATCCGGGTCCTGGTTGAGGCGAACGACATGACCGGCAGTCTCGTTTCCGCGAACAACCATCTTCTGCAGCCCGCGGAATTCATCCCCGTATTCCACAATTTCGGAAAAGATGCGGTATATGTTACGGTTGGCAAGTACTTCATTAACATCCGCGCTCTGCAGTAGCTCCGCTGCACGATTGTGTCCAAATAACCGTGCGAAATGTAGTAGCTGGCGTTTGAGAGACTGGGTGTTAGGGTAGCTGAGAGCCACTTTGCCTACCGTGTGCATCATACGCTTCTGTTTTTGGCATCCATCCACGGTGCTAAACACCTCAAATAACCACTCGCCATCCCCTGTAGGGTCTGTATTGCTGATCTCAATCCACGTTGTGCGCGCCGAGTTGGCACAGACAGGGGATTTGTATTCCACCTCCTGGATCTGTGGCTGGTACTGTGTTGGCAATCGATTCTCAGGGAGTATCATGAGTATGGCATCGATCACGAAGCCGATTTGCAGGGTGGCCGACAAGATGGGCGCTGTTCCCAGTGTGACATGCCCTGACAAAAGTTGCTTATATCGCGTTGTCATTGAGTTAATTCGGAATTGCGCTCGCTTCTGCGCCGCACCCTCCTGGTACCCAATGAATATCAGGGGTCCCTCCATCTCCTTCTTTTCTGCGGCGGCACTCTTGGTAATCTCGTTGCCTGTTGGTTTCTGCACCTTCAGATCCATCCAGTGACGAGTGTCAGGATCAAACTGGTAAGGGGGTACGAGTAGAGGTTTGATATCAGCCTGGTGTTTTCTTTGTAGTCCGTGATGTGCCCAGTGCTGGACGCGCAGGCCGGCTTTCCATAGAGATACAGTGGTGTCGGTCAGTCTGTCCCAGCCATCCTCACAGTTGGCGACATTCACGCCATGGAAGCTATATGTACCCTCAACATTGGCAAGTGCGCGAGCAGTCATGATTTCTATCGTTGAGTTGGTGCCTGCTTCGAGGAAAATGCAAGGCGATGAAGAGTACTGCCGTGCCAAGCGCTCGACGGCGTGGTGGAAATACACTGGGTTGCGCATGTGGTTTGCCACAAACTGTGCTGTTATCTCTGTTTCACTCACGCTTTCCGTGGCTAGCTCAAGTGGGATGGTGGGTTTCCGGAAGGTCAGGTCTCGGGCACTTTTCTCAAGTTCATTGTAGATTGGATCAACAAGCACAGAGTGGAACGCATTTGTAACGTTTAGCTTCTTGGCTTTGATGGTCTTGCTACCTTTTAGTTGGATAGTCAAGGTATCAATCATGGCGGTTGAACCAGCAAGAGTGAAGCTGCGTGGTCCGTTGTAGCAAGCAATACTAGCAGGCTTATCTGAATGTCTGCTGTTGACATCAGCCAGCACTTGTCTAATGTCCGTGAGGTCGCCTTCAACCGCCATCATGGCACCTTTATCCGATCCCCAGCTATCTCGCACCAAGGTGGCTCGTAGTATAACCATCTTAACTGTATCCTCTAGCGAGAGTACCTCCGAGACGCAGAGAGCGGTGAGCTCACCAAAACTATGGCCGACTAGTACAGCCGACTGGATCCCTGAGTCTATCCAGCTACACGCACAGGCGTATTGCATGGCGAGGAGCATCACCTGTAGCTGGACTGTATCAGAGATTGGGGAACGCTGGAAAATACCCGGGAAAATGCTCGGATGGCCTAATGCCTTGACGACAGCATCAACGCGGTTGAGATGTTTGCGTAAGATAGCCACGCTCTGGTATAATTGAGTATCAAGACCTATGTAGGAAGAGATTTGACCTCCAAAGCATAAGATGACCGTCGGTGAAACGGCTGAGTGCTCAGAGAAGACATTGGTGTAATCATTCAACTTCTCAAATGCAGCCAGGTTCCTATCCACTTCCTCCAATGAGTTAGCGGTAAATATTATTTTCGAGTTCAAAGTCCGATTACTTTGATGAGCAAGATTGAACGATAGATTAGCAAGAGATGTATCATTTGAAGACTGACCAAGATACACTCGGAGCGCCCGAATGTAACGATATAGGGCCTTGTCATCGAAGGCGCTGAGCCAGAAAGGGTATCTAATACCGGTTGGCATCTCTAGCGTGATCTTCCTAGGGTCATTGTAAGATGGCGCTTGTAGGATGACTGCAGAAGCATTCGATCCTGAGGCACCGTAGTTGTTGATAAGGGCAGCACGGAAGCTAGTGTCCCAGGGCTGTGCTCGATTTGGAATGAACATTTGATCGGCTGGAGACGCCTTAAGAGCCGGGTTAATGGTGTTGAAACTGGCTTGAGGTGGCAATACATTCTTGTTCATCATGAGCAGAACTTTGATCAGGCCGATGATGCCAGAAGTACACTCCAGGTGACCAACAAGTCCCTTGACCGAGCTTACCATCAGCTGCTTCCCAGACCCACGATTCTTCAAACCCCCAAGCGCATTGCGAATACTATCATATTCAGCAGGATCACCAACAGCCGTGCCAGTACCATGCGCTTCGACAACAGAAATTTGCGACGGCCTAACCTTGGCCTTGGCCATAACCCTTGTAAAAAGATCTCCCAGTGAAGGTGTATTAGGCACAAAAATAGGAGTGCAGTTCTGGTTCTGCTGGACGCCAGTAGCAGCGACGACACCTAAAATGGGATCTCCATCTGCAACTGCCTTACTCATCTTCTTGAGAAAGACAGCGCCAACACCTTCACCTCGACAATAGCCATCTGCACTGGCATCAAAAGGCTTACACTGGCCTGTGGGGCTCAAGAATGATCCAGCTGCCAGGTTCTGGAACCACTCAGCAGAGGTCATAATATGTGATCCACCTGCGAGTGCCGCCTCACATTCGCCAGATAGAATTGACTGGCATGCCTGGTGCACAGCTACTAGCGACGAGCTACACGCTGTGTTAATAGTAAGTGCTGGCCCTGTCCAACCAAAAAAATGCGAGACTTTCCCTGAGATGAACCCCTGCAGGTTACCTGTGGCAGTGAAAGCATTGGCGGCATGGCACGCCACATTATTATCATAGTCGCCCAGGCACACGCCCACAAAGCAGCCTATTCTCCTGGAGTCGCTGCCGAATTTCTCCTGCTTCTGGAAGTAGCCACTGTACTCGACCGCTTGGTACGCCGCCTGCAGCATGTGCCGTTGCTGCGGGTCCATTGAAGCACTTTCCCTTGCACTCTTCTTGAAAAAACGGTAGTCGAATTGATCATAGCCGTCAACGAGATTGGCAAACCACTTGCGGCGCATGTTGGCGTCAGCAGCCGTGCGGAAGACAGTGTCTTCGAAAGAGAACCGGTCGGTCAGGGTGACCTCGCGATGTTGCGATTGGCCTGCGACGAGCAAGCCCCAGAAGTCGTTGACGCTGTTGGCGCCGGGGAGCTTGCATGACATCCCTACTACTGCAATGTCACTGTCAAGCCGCATGCGCTCACACCTGCCTTTGGTCGTTTGGTCGGTAAGGTGTACTACGCGCATTTTCGGGCTACCCTTTGATGAAAGGGACGGAAGTACGCTGCGTTCAGGGCCGAAATCGATGATTTCAACAACTTGGGCATTATTGCTATTCGTTTGTATGGCAGTGGAGAAAGCATCGTACCAACGAGGGGGCTCAACCAGGATGGATTGTAGCGCGTGGGCATGCAAGGAACCCGCTTTTAGTACAGTTGCGGCACTATCGTTTGCTCGTGTAGGAATATTGAGCGATGATGCAGCTGGCAGCTGGAAGCTTGGATGAGAATCACAGAACGCGACGAGTTCGTCAATGAGAGTTGCATTGCCCTGGAAGTGGAAGCGCCCGTACAAATTTATTTCAGACGCGCTGATGCCTGCAACTTGTAGCCGGCAGGCCAGTTCGGATATACTATCGAAGCAGCTTGTGACAGTGACGCGATTCTCATCATAATAAACAGAAACATATGCCTGTTCTCATACAGTCAGGAAAACAATACTCGTAAAGGGGAGGCGAGGAGAAATTTACATTTTCTGAGTCTTTCACAATCCGCATAATTTCGTTTTGGCCGTCAGGGGAATTCCAGGCGGCACTTAGGGACCGGGACCGGCCTCTGCCTAAAAGTTCATCTTGGCTATCAACCACCAAGCCAGTAAGCAACCCCAACCGCACGGCGGCGGAACCATATCTCCGTAGATCGTTGATGTTGTGCGCACTAGATACAGCAAAAGCGCTTAACAGCCCTGTGCATAAGCCGAGCGTCTCCCCGTTGGGAATTCGAATAGTAGCATCTCCATCTCCATCTTCAAGGTCGCTTTGTCGTACAAACTCGACGTATTGGGCCAACTGGGCAATGATTACAAGAGGAATTAGCAGGGCATTGGGCAAAGGTGTTGTTAGGTCAAGGGGGCGGTCTGTGGTGAAGGCCTCATTGAGGTCGGCCAGCTGTTTGAGGGTGAGGTCCCCTACTGTCCGGTGAAGAGTGGGGAGTGCTGACAATGCTGTTTCGCAAGCCTGTGAGAGCGACTTGAGGGCGTCGGCGAGCCAGGTGTTTCCCTCATTTTCTTTGATAGTCTTCCGCAAGTGCTCAAATGCCGATGCATCGAAGGATAACGCTAGGGATCCCCACAGTAGAATTTTGCGGCCCGGGCTGATATCCTGGTCTGTCATGTTGAATGTTGAGAAGCCTCTTACTATCTCAATATCTCATTCTCTGGGGAAAAGGGAGATTAGAAGTGCACTTGAATGGGCCATTTCTCAAGCTTTTGTCGGAATTGGCTCACTGCCATTATCGGTAACCACTTTGATTGCGGTTATAGCTTTGTGGGCATTACTTTGCCGCGGTAGATTCATGTAAGTTTCATTTCCTCTTTTGGATTGAAGCCTAGTGTTCGTATATCCGGGGACTTTTTTAAACTCCTCCGGGAACTATTCTATAAATTCCCCGTCACCGTCTTTATGTTCCGATTTCTCTCGGCGGCTTCACGCGCCCAGTTAGAGACAGAATGTGACAAAATTCAGCTCAGATTCCGACCATGTTAATAATGACCGTTTGGCCAGTTTAACCACCAAGAAACGTTTACTGAAGTTGACTGAATTGAATTTTCTGAACAGTCAGCCCCTTTACAGTATCCACGTCCCCATCACACATGGCCATCAATTTTAACAGCACGGGAGAGCCACATGTTGCCATTGTTGGAGCTGGCATTGTCGGCGCGATTCTCGCTATTGGGCTTTCCCGGCAGAAGATCTCGGTAAACGTGTACGAACAAGCGGCTGGCTTTCGAGAGATCGGCGCCGGCATCGCTTTCTCGGCATGCGCTCGTCACTGCAGTTCGTAGGCTTAGCACTTCTCATACTCGAATCACCTTCTAACTAAGCACTATATTCCAGTGGAACTCGTGGACCCGGTAATTAGTGATGCCTTGAGACGCTGTGGTGCTGTGTCGGTATCAGACAAAGACCAGGAGGACGATTATCTGCGTTGGATTGATGGCTACAACCAGCATCGTACCGATGACCTCGCCTACCAGAGACCGCTAGCTCAGATCGGTGGCGCCGGTTTCAGAGGCTGCCGACGGGACCAGTTCCTAGAAGAACTGTACAAGGACATGTCTCCCGGCAGCATTAAGTTTGGCAAACGACTGGAAACATTAGAAGAGAAAGCAGATGGGAAAATTCTTCTCGTCTTTGCTGATGGTACAACTGCCGAAGCGGATGCTGGTACGCATGCTCAGTCCTTTGCTTCGACGTACTGAGTTTGTTGTAGTCTAATGGCAGTACGTAGTCATCGGTTGTGATGGTGTCAAGTCTCGTGTGCGCAGGTTTCTCTTCGGTGTGGACCACGAGGCTTCAAATGCTCAATACACACATAAGGTGGCTTACCGAGGCCTTGTGCCGATGGATCGTGCGGTCGAGGTACTAGGAGAGTGGAAAGCTAACAACTTCCACCATCACGTCGGTCCCGGTGCGCATCTAACGCATTACCCGGTGGAAAACCACAAGGCTCTCAATGTGGTCATCTTTCTCTCTGACCCGGAACCTTGGCCGGACCACAGCAACATGGTGGCGGAGGGAACGCGAGAGGAAGTCGAAGCGGCGCTCCGCGGGTGGCATCCGACAGTCCTAGGCCTAATCGGACTACTTCCAGAAAAACTTGTTACATGGGGTCTATTCGATCTGGGTGAATTCCCAGCGCCAAGATATAACCAGGGCCGCATATGTATCGCCGGTGATGCCGCGCATGCGTCTAGTCCCCATCATGGTGCGGGAGCTTGTCTTGGGGTAAGCAAAGCCAACAGGTGGTCCAGCAAGTGGTAGCTAATATGGTGTGCCTATCGTGATAGGTTGAAGATGCGCTTTGTCTTAGTATACTTTTAGGGCAGGTCCGGGCGACGGCCACAGCTCCCGGTAACGATTCGCGGGCAGCTTTCGCGGCCGCATTTGAGACTTTTGACTCGATGCGCCGCCCACGAACCCAATGGCTTGTGAATAGCAGCAGGCGGGTCTGCGACTTATACCACCAATCCGAATGGGCGGACAAGAAAAGGTGGGTCAAAGCCGAGACGTGTTTCGAAGAGATTAGGGACCGCTCGTACAAGATCTGGCACTTCGATGCCGACAAAATGATGCATCAGAGCATAGCGGAGTATAAAGAGAGATTGCTTGCAAATCGAGATGGATTTGTGGGAGACGTAGATGAAAAGTACACGTACCGATTGTAATCTCACAATCAGACACGCCTATCTGTATATTAAATTAGCAAATTGAAATTGAAAAATGAAAAAATCATGTGATAAAAACTAAGTCTAGGATGAAGCCTAAAGAAGGCACTCACATAAAAATAAATAAAAATGAGAGCTAACTGGTTCAGAAGGAACGGATCTAGTCCTCCTAGTCTTTTTCTTGCGAATTGAAGCCGGAGGTCTTTTAAACTGCCGTGAAGTCGTGTTCTAGATTTAGTTAGTTCCCTGAAAAGATGGATCACAATTTAACAGTAAATATGACATCATCCACTTTTATTGGAGTTGAAATTGAGAGCTTTTCCGGATTCTTATGTCGGTTGGTTGATATTCAAGACCGTTCTTGGATATTAATTGAAAATATAGGACCCTATACAGAGTATATATACTGTCAATCAATCAGGTTACCAAGAAAGCCCGTGGCCAAAGCCCTCGTCCGGGAAGAATGACTCCCAGCCAAAGTCTGGCCCAAACCCGGTGAAGCCTTGGAGCCCTTCCATCCCGGTCGCCGCCAGCTCTGCTTCATCAGGCGATGGCACCGACCCAGTGTCCTCCCTCGTCTTTAGCAAATTATTGCACATCTCCAGGCTATCCCTCGCGGCGCGTGCAACCTGCAATTCTACCGGTAGGCCCGCCTCCACTGCTTCGGCCTGCGCGAGGATCATGCTCAGAAACATGTGATTTTTCACGTTCGTCTCGCCTTGCCGGATGCGTTCCTCCGATAGAAATATGATGTCACGGACGGCTTGTTTGAGGAATTCACGGTATTGACGCGTCCTATGCAGCGTACCGTTGAGGCGCTGTGTTTCAACGTGCGAGAGCAGCTCAAGACTGATGGCTGAGGTGGCGCAACGAATGCCTTCCCGAAAGAGCCCCCCGCCAGTAGCCATCAAACGGGAAAAGCCATGATCCGTCTCGGGGGAGATCATGGCGAGAGCGGAGTCAAGACTGAGCTTTAGGGAATAGTGAAAGAGAGGGTTGGTGCGCGCCTGGTTACTGAAGTAATAATGGAGTGGAATCATGAACCGGCGTATTAAGTAATCCAGCAGGTTTCGGTGGAAAGGGGTAGATCCGTCACCATCCTTCACCCGGCGGGTACACGCTTGAAGCGCATCGATAAGCTCAGCGCTTAGCGAGAGGACTCGGTCATAGGAAAATTCAGAATGGAGACCGTTGAGGAGCTGAACAATTCGGAGGCGTACTGACAGTGATCCAATCAAGGCAAGCTGGACAGAGGTAGACGTAAACGTCCCCTCGGGGTAAGACTGGAGCTCTGTTGTCGAGTCGTCAAGCTTATCGTCATTCGTATTGGAAGGCGCATCGGTATCAAATTCCTCAAAGGAGATCCTCGGTGGCATCCACGAGTCTAGGGACGATTGTACAACGAATTCGAGAACGGTGTACCAAAGCCTCCGGCGTAGTTCGGCCTGTAGTATTGACATAGGCGGGAGATGTTTGGGGTCACGATGCAATCCAATTTGCATAGCGCTGTGAACAAGCGATCCTATTGATATCCATATTGTATCCCCGCCGATTGAGAAGATCTGGCGAGCGAGAATGATCAAGCAGTAGATTTGCAGTCCGGAGATATCCAGTCGGTCCTTTTCCAACGGACCTGAAAGCCATGTCTGAGCAGCATATATCCATTGCTGAACCAAGTCGATATTGCGAAGTGCCGCAGCTCTGTCCCCGTGGTCGTATAGACTCGATCCTATGCCAATTACGAGAAGAACCTTGAGGCGTAAGCTAGGTGAAACACCATCTGGATTGTCCCAATATTTTCGGTACTCAAACCAGAAAGTTGGGAGGTGAAGTATCCTATGGGTTGATTCAAATGATGCCAAGTAGAAGTTGGCCATGGCATCAGCCATCTCACGGGGAGGGGGGTTAAATCCGAAGCCAGGGGATGGAAGACCCCTGGTGGGCCTGCCAGTCTTGATGCTTCTCGCTCTATTTTTGCATTTTCGGAGGAAGTCACCAGCCTGAGAAACCAGCGCAGAGGCTTCGGGGCGTTGAAATGAGCCGTTACTACTGGTCTTGCCCATGATCTCACTATAACAGGCGATGATGGCGGCGAATTCATCAGCCGCACCCATCCAGCGACTCCTACCCTGATCCCTCGACTTATTCAGGACAGCCTGCCACTCTTGCGGCCCGGTCGGCGACCGACGGGCCAGAGAAACTCCGCTCGACTCAGATCGAGCATTGACTTCATTGAGAGGGCTACCAGCGGCCCGGGACTGGTCCACCGAAGATTCTTCCAGTTTCTGTATCCGATACAGAAGATCACGGAGAGTGGGCCCCCCCTCCAGGTTATGGTGTGATAAGGAAGTCGGTATGGAGGCACCTTGAGCTGCCGTTGCGACTGGCAGTGTTGTGGTACAGGGTCTAGACGGGTGGCTGGCCTGGGTAGGTAGTGAAATGGATCCATCTATGTTAGTCACGTCCCTAGTTTGAGCGAGCTGTTGCTGAGGAGCTGGGCTTTGTAATGGTGAGGATGGGTGACCCCGGCCATTCGCTGAGGGCGGTGGCGGGCTTGCGGTTGTAGGTGGTAACGAGCTGCCGGGGGAACCCAGCGGTTGGGTCGTAGGCCTGTCATCAACGTTATCTGCATAGGGTTTGTATATACATCGGGTTTTGTGGCGCAAACAATGTGCGCAAGGGGTATTGTGATCACATTTGATCTTGCGACGACGGCATTCGCGACAGGAGAGGGCTGGTCTTTTTCGACGCCGACGCTGCTGTTGCTGCTGTTGCTGCTGGATCTCCATCAGTTAGGGAGGATATCTAGATCAAGCGAATTTCCCTGTATCTCTCATTCTCATTCTCGTTCTCATTCTCAGTCTCTTTCTCTCTCCTTCGGCCGAACCGTGGGATCATGATATCTTTGCAGAAGAGAGAAATCTTGAGGAGGGACATTGGCGCAGTTAACGGGATCAAAGCTTAACTCCGTCAACCTTTTGTCCGTCTACGTGGGCCGATCGGCCGAAGAGCCGCTTACCTAAGACAGTCTCTCCACTTCCAACCCCAACCCCTGATCTACAGACTATAATCCCCTGACCCTTGACCGCTAACTCCACTTCCCAAATGCAGCTTTGGTGTTGGGGCAAGGTTAATTCCTTGGATTTGTCATGTCGAAGGATGATATTGCGTGATGCCCGGTTAGCTTTGATTGCCGAATTGAATATGAGCGTACGGAGTACTCGAAAGGAAGCTTCAAGGATCACGGAAAAGACTACAAAGTATAACACTACAAAGTATAACATTTCCTATCCAATTGCACTAGACGCCTATAACATGTAGTTAACTATTCAAACTGCTTGAGGAATCCTTCCATTGACACCATTCACTCCATTAAGCACATGCACTCCATTCATCCCAATCCCATCCAATTTGTCGACAAGCTGTCCATCTGGATTCAACCCCTCAGGTGCATATGCTCTGTTGATGAATGGCTCGAGAATGCGAGCCCTTGCTCCGGTAATGGGAAAGCGGATGTTGCCACGCACACGCTCAAGGTACCGATCCATCATCGGAACATAATGGAGCCCTGCAGAGGCAAAGCGTCTCAATAGGTGCGCGTTGGGCTGGGTCGCCAGGTACTCCATGCATCTGACGTAAACCCACCGCAACTCCCTCTTCAGCTGCACCCTGTTCCCTGCGACCGTCTCTGTCCTCTCGCCCTGTAGGATTCCCAACGCCTCCTTTGCCATGTCCATGCTCAAACACTGAGCTATAGACGCTGCCTCAAGCGCGTGGTCCTTAACCCCTCCAGAAACTACTCCTTCAGTCGCTAAAATCAGCGCCGCGCATCCAAGGGTGTTACCCGTGTGTACTCGGTACTGTGTCATAAGAGTGGTCTTAGATTTGAGCAGCCGGTACACCTCCGGGTCCACTTTCTCAAAGTACTGGGTGAGCATCTGCCGCCAGAGACACATCTCAACAAACTCTATTTCTTCCGGAGAGACGTCCTCCCCAAGCAAGCCTTGCTTGCAGTCGCTCCACGTGTGGCCAAGATACCGGTATGACCCGTTCAAGAAGGCGTGGGGAGGGATCTGGACATCGTCTGGGATGGCAGCGAAGGCAACGTATATTTGCTTCCAGTAGTCCCCTGGACGCAGTGCTCCGCCCCAGTGCACCCACCAACTGAGTACATCACGCATGATGTACAGGCTCACCTCGTCAATGTTGGCGTCGTTCTTCCCGCTGGTAATGGTGAAATCGTCTGGATGACTTTCAGGCGCAGTTTCGAGGTATTCATCGATACGTTTAACTACGGCGGCCATACCGAAACATGTGCAAGGCGGAGGGTATGTATCTCCCACTATTCTCCACTTAATTACTATCCCTAGGGTGGGACCAAGGACGATGGGGCATGCTTACAGACGGAATACAAGGGCATCGCATTCTCACTGATTTCCACACCATATCTAGCGCTACCATTCTTGCCAGTATCGGTAACATTGGCATTTGTGTGCGCGCGCTTCATTTCGCAGATATGCGTGTTATACCGCAGCGGAGCAGAGCCAAGAACATGGCCGTCTCCAAAATATTGCTTAATGGTTTCCCACATTTCCTTAGTAGTCATGTTGGCCATTGTGGTCATATATTTCGCACACACAATAGAAGAGTAAGAAGAACTGTTAGAGTCAGTTGGTGACGAGAAACCTGAACATTCTCGCCCTCGTGAGGAGACCCATCTTAAGTGAGTCCATGCCGGTACAGCAAGGGTACTCATTCCGTGTTTGCAAGTGAAGTGCATCTCCCCGGAAATAATCCCTCAGATTCCAACGGGGATTAAATGCCCGCTTTTTTACGCGTCGGGACCTGAGTAGATGCCAACGGCCCATTCAACAGATATAGGCGCGGGGACTTTTTTTATCGGACAGTATTTTGCCTAGGCACTCTTCCTTCCATTCTATTCTTTTTACTTTCCGGCCAGGAGGATTTCCAGCAAGCGGAACTTTGCCAAGCTAACAATGCGTTTTCGCTTTTTTTATTCTTTCCAGATGATGACAGGAGCCAGTATTTATTAGGAGGCGATGAGGCACAAATATGGAGATGTGTGCATGCAGTCCAGTGCCCACAGCCATAGCTGCAAGTGAAAGATTATCTCTCAAAAATCAGTTCGACACCGAAACTCAGCATGCGTTTCACTGTGTCCTCTATCCTTGTCGGCTTTCTAGCCGTCTCACCCTCCCTCACAGCGATTCTCCCACGCAAGTCCGATTCGTCCGGATCTCTTCCTCTCCCTGAACGGTTATTGTACCACTGGCCAAATGGGACCTGGGTGGAAAATATCGCTGTCCGGCCCAACGGCAACCTCCTGCTCACGACGTCCACCCCCGGCGCAACAGTATGGCATGTGAAGAAACCATGGACCGAGAACCCCGAAGTGGAGCTCCTCTACGACTTCGATGAGTGGGCTGATCGTCTCATTGGAATCGGCGAATCCACACCAGACAAATATATCGTTGTGGGTTCACGCTTCTATTCTCCTGACGCCTATTCCAGCCAAGTCGACCGGACCTTTGGTGCTATGGAGCTAGATTTTACCAAAGACACGCCATCAGCTCGCCTAGTCGCTTGGATGCCCGAGTCTGCGCTACTCCAAGGGGTTGCCGCTCTACCGTGGAAACGGTCAACGGTGCTTATCTCCGATCAATACGTTCTGCGCCCACGGTACAACCAGACCGACTTAACACCCAGCCCCGGCCAAATCTGGCGCCTTGACACAATAACCGGCAAATATGACCTTGTCGCGACGGACTACGCCGAGATGAACACCACCTATAAGCACGGGCCAGATGTGGGTATCGACGGCATCAGGATCCAGGGAAACCAGTTGTATTGGGTGAACCAGGACAACGGTGGCATCTACCGTATGAAACTCCGGAGAAACGGTTACCCTGCACCACCCGCCAAACCTGAGACGGTCTCAATTATCGAATCGCAGCTGTGGAACGATTTCGCATTTGGACCTGGGAAGCAAGATCTTCTCTGGGTAACTGGCCTCAACGCTATCTATGCGGTGTCGACGAAGAATGGGGATAGTGCTATCGTTGGCGGCGTCGGTACGAGTAACAACGAGAGTTTCCCGGGGCCAACCTCTTGCCAGTTCGGGCGAACCAAGCACGACTCAAACATTTTGTACGTGACAGGCAATTTATATAGCGTGCCTGAGGATCTCCTGGACGTCAAGCTTGGCGGCTGGCTTCGAGCTATTGATACTACCGGCTTTCATCTTTAAAGTACTCCTGACTCGTTATTTCGAGCGGTCAATATGTGTCAGAAGCGAGGTTGTAATCATGTAATTAGTTGCACACAAATAGGCTTCATGTCAGAGATATACATAATAGACAAGTTTGGGTACACATGACATATGCTCTCTCAGAACAAAGGTGCTGTTAATCTCGCTTCCTGACTTAGATATTTGAAGCAGGCATTAGATGGAGAGAAAGTAGTACTTCATGCAGTGTCCAAGCGTGCATCTGGTCGTTCGCTAAGTTTTTATGGCCAGAGAAGGTGAACTAATGCCGAGGCTTCGGGCAATCTTTCTCCCGGACTTCGCTATTAACTAGTTAACTATTTCTTTGTTTTGGAACACACTATCTCTCATGGGTTTTCCAGGTACTATAGGCAGAAGCATGGGCAAACATACTTGATGCTTATCTGTCTTAGCATTCATGAATTCTCAGTCGGTACTATATACATATCTTAGACGGCTGACGACCTGGATGGGGAGACATAACGTTTGGCGTCGAGGTAAGTAAACAACAGGGAAAAAGGGAGGAAAAGAAAAAAAGACAAAAGAGCCTCTAATTGACGAAAACAAGGTTCATTCTTTTTTACACAAAAAGGGGGGGAAAAAGAGAGAGAGAGAGAAGAAAAGGATGACGGGTGTCCGATGGCAAGTCACATCATCTTGATCGTGTGACTCTGGCTCTCGGGGATAAGAAAATCTCGGGCATCGGGCGGCCATTGTGAGGTGGAAGTTCAACGGTCGGGCCGCCCAGGCCATCGGATTCCTCCCCATAGACGTTATCGAGACCAGGCACTGCCAAGGTGTTTGTAGAACAGATCCACGGAACGAAGAATGTGAGGCAGTTCTGTATTCCGTGCTCTCCCCTAATTCGTCTGGCCATCACTTAAAGACTTTACATATCGCCAACAGCACAAAAATCCTCTCTTCCGCTAAATTGGAGATGGCTTTTGTTCCGGCCCGGTCCCCGACCCTACTGTCTCTTGCTCCAAGGCCTTCATTGTGCACTGCAGTGTAGCAAGAAGGGACACTACACTCTCGTCTTCAGTTTCTGAACCGGTCGTTGATGCTGGCAGACTGAAAGAACGCGGCCTCGATTGAGGGGGCTCTTTGGGCGGTGAACCGGTTAGAATGCTGATAGGACTTGATCTCTCAGCGCTGCTGTTATTGTTGCTGCTGCTACCGAGATCACTGTCAGTTTGAATGGTCGGTTGCCCCGCACGCTCCCAAAGATGTTGCATGGCAATGGTGATCGCCCATAACGCCCGCCGCATGACGATGCCGATGATCTCGATTTTTGCCTCACCCATCAGCTCGAAGCTACCCACCGAAACGGCAATATCGGAGGATAATTCAGTCTCGCTACGGCTAACGCTGTTGTTGAGCTTTTGGACGGCTAGCAAAAGAATCCGAATACTCATGGCGAACAGAAGGAGGACCTCTCGGTTGTCCCCATCCTCTCCGTGTACAATGCACTCCATGAGGCCCTTCCAAGGCGTCTTGGCAGCCTGCACACCTCGAAGAACCGAATCCGCCGATGGACCTGGGGCGTGGTGACCGCGCGTTGCATGGCCATGATCGTGGCCTTGAGGAAAACACAGCTCCTCCAGGTGATAAAGAAGTCGAATCAACCCTTGCAGGCACGAGCAGCCTTGTCGTACCTTTGAAACTGGACCTAGGGTTGCCGATGGGGACGCGAGTGAGAATAAAGATGCACCAGAGTAACTGGATGGACCTAGATTGCTGTTGGAAAAAGTGGCGCCGTAAGGGTCGGCCAATCCATCCAATGGAAAGGGATTAACAAGCGCACGGGAAGCCTAAGCAAGGAGAGCATAAGGGTCAGCCTCCAAACAAAGCGTTTAGTTAAAAAATGGATTGATTGGTTGGTAATACCTGAGTGAAACAAGCATCATGGCTCAGTCCCATACTGTCGTCCCCACTCGGATCCTTATTATCGAGCACAAGATCACGGCTACCATCCCCTACGGAACCTTCACTTTCTCCAAAAGCAATTGTATTATTGAATGCACGCTCTATGTCGAACTCGAATTCGAACAAGTCGGATTCAAGCTGCTGCTGCTGTTGCAGCTCCGGCAACTGCTGTTGCCCTTGTTGCTGTCCCGACCCAATCCACTGCATAACATCCGCAGTGCTTGTATTTATGTCTCCTTGTCTCTCCGACTGCCCCTCTTTGTTCAGGTTCAGAAGTTGTTGCATCAAAGTCCTCTTGTTCTTGCTGCCTTTGGGCCGGCCAAGCCTCCCGCCAGGGCTATATTTGCAGGTTTTTTGGTACCATTCGCAGGTCAAGCACGGATTGCCTCCGGTGCATCGGACCTTGGATTGACGGCATGAATCGCAAGCAGAGAGGATCCGGCCAGACATTTTCGAGTTCTTGCTTTGTCCCACTGGTCTATGTCCGGGCTGGGCCGTGGCCCGAGGTTGCTCCTTATCAGAGCGGGGGTTACTTGAACGACGTTCAGTAGGCATAGTTATATGGTGATTAAAGCTTCACAGAATAGAGATCGATGGTTAATGATCTCTCCAGACAGTGTGTTCAACGTTGGAGGGAGATTCTGGGCTTTTTAATCAACGCTAGCTAGTTGTTCGTACGGATAATAACTCCTCATCTTACACAGCTTGCAGAGAATGGCGGCTGAAGAATGTTACATGGATTCAATTGATGCTTAGAGTTACAGGGATCTCAATTCAGAGTCCGGACCAGAACCAACTTTACTTCTACTGACAGTCAAGGTGGCTGCATGAATACGATAGGTACCTAAACTTTCCAATAGACCTTACGGCAATTAGATATCTCCGGAACCACCAAGTGAGAGCTGTTGAAATATAGCAGGTTGGTTTTCTAGAAGAAGGATTGCAGAGACCCTCATCACGATTTTGCGTTGGGTTGGCTCTGCAGCTAGTATGATTGGCTAGATGATCGCGGGACGTTGTCAACCCTTTTTTTTTTTAGCTCATAAGCTACTTTCAGGGTTCTCAAACAGCATTTTCCAACAACGGCGTCATGGTGGTCATCTTTCAGGTGTTTGCCCGATCAGGATTATCATCCCAGTCCACAACTGCATTACTGAACCTTATCACACTCTTTTCTGGTCTTCCGTTTTCCGAAGATTCTAGATTCGATTCATGTCCGATGAGAAGAAAGGACATTGATATCGCAGCAAATATGCTAAAGAAGCTTGATAACATAGCCAAGTGTCGATTTCAATACGTCGCACAAACACACCAGAAGCTTATTTGGACTTTAAAGTCTTGACAAGCTTGGAGAATGCTTGAGCAACTTCCTTTACCTTACGGAGTACTGCCAGCCGAATACGCGTGCGCCAAGAGGTTAGTATTATCTGGCATCTGGTCGTTTTAAACGGCTGTACGTGGCCTCAGCTCGAACCAACGGCGGCGAGTGCAGAGACTATTATATAAAATTATAAATGGCGCTTAAATCCGGTGTGCCTGGTTGTTATCTCCGCCTCGGCCGAAGACTGTCCGAATCTTTTCTTGAGTTCGGATTAAAAGAGGAGAAAGCAATAGACTGAACAAGAAACGGAGATATTCATGGCACGTAGTTCTGCCATGACTCCCCTTATGGCCGGCCCTCCTTTGTCATTTCGGACTTGTCTGAAATGTCTAATAAGATGATTCTCCTCACAGTCCTCAGCGGCTCTCACAGTGTGCCTTTTCCCTCAAACAAACCCGACTTGAATTTTTGATTCTTAGATCATGCCAACTGCAACGGCATTGGGCCACTTCGAACATAACGACGCGCAGAATCAACTCAGTCAATTGGAGCACATAGCTGAAGCTTTCATTACGAACCACTCTGTTGAAGCGCATGGCTCGCCAAGATCGATGGACTCGCGACATTGTAGCGCTCGGGATCTCGCACGCGAATTCACCCGCAACAGTGCCGATGATGACGGCAAGCCAATCTTTGGGAGTGACGATCCGGATTCCCCGCTAAATCCGTCCGGTAGTAAGTTCAGTGCGCGTTCGTGGGCCAAGAATGTTGCAAGGGTTGCGAAGGAGCGCGGCCAGGACTTCCGTCGGGTTGGCTTGTGCTTCCAGGGTCTAAACGTTTTTGGCTACAGCACCGCAACAGACTTCCAAAAGACTGTTGCAAATATCTGGCTGGCCCTACCGGGCATGATAGCTCGGCGGCTCTTGCCCAGCACCAGCACGTCAGGTCAAACACGAGTCGATATCCTGCGACATTTTGATGGTATAATCCGCCCTGGGGAGATGTGCGTAGTTCTAGGTCCTCCTGGATCTGGTTGCTCAACATTTCTCAAAGCCATCTCAGGCGATCGAAATGGTATCTACGTCAACCGAGATTCATACTTCAACTATCAAGGCATCTCGGACAACGCGATGCACACTGCGCATCGAGGAGATGCCATCTATACTGCCGAGGTTGACGTGCACTTTCCCATGTTGACAGTAGGAGAGACCTTGACATTTGCCTCCTTCGCGCGCTGTCAAAGGGACCTGCCAGAAGGCATCACTCGCAAGCAGTTAAGTTGTTTTTCACCGTGCTGTCCGATTTGTGACTGACTCACTCTTCTCTTCATTATAGGTACTGCGAGCATCTTCGCGACGTCGTTATGGCTATGTATGGTATCAGCCACACCATTCACACCAAAGTTGGAGATGAATTCGTGCGTGGAGTTTCTGGAGGTGAACGCAAACGCGTCACAATAGCTGAGGCGACGCTATCAAACGCCCCTTTTCAATGTTGGGACAAGTAAGTAAGCTTTATAACTGTGAGGCTTCCTCTCCTACTGACCACGTATTGTCAACTCAAGCTCGACGCGTGGTCTGGATGCGGCCAACGCGGTTGAATTCTGCAAGACCCTCCGGCTTCAATCAGAATTATTCGGCCAAGCTTGCGCTGTCTCGATGTATCAAGCGCCCCAAAGCGCGTATGACCTATTCGACAAGACCCTAGTTATTTATGAGGGCCAACAAATTTACTTTGGGCCTGCATCTCAAGCCAAGAGCTACTTTATTAATCTCGGGTTTGAGTGTCCAGCTCGCCAGACAACGCCCGACTTCCTAACATCTATGGCGTTTCCAGCTGAACGCACCCCTCGCCCTAATTGCAAGCCACCGCGAACGGCCGACGAATTTGCGGCCGCCTGGAAACGGAGTCCGGAATACGCTGCTTTGCAACGTGAGATTGAGGATTACAAGTCCCAGCATCCAATTGGCGGCCCGGACGCAATGACGTATCGACAGCTGAAGAAGGCTCATCAAGCCAAGGGTCAGCGTTTAAACTCGCCATATACCCTGACATACTCTCAGCAGGTTCGACTCTGTATGTGGCGAGGATGGAGACGATTCTGGGCGGATCCTGGCCCGTCGATCTGGGTCATGGTTGGGAACGTCATCATGGCGCTTATCATGTCATCCTTGTTTTACAATCTGGACCAAACCACTGACTCATTCTACGGACGGGCCGTCGTTCTTTTTATGGCTATCTTGTTCAATGCGTTCGCCTCTATCCTCGAGGTCATGACCCTGTATGCGCAACGGCCCATCGTGGAAAAACATGCTCGTTATGCCTTTCACCACCCTTCAGCTGAATCCTATGCTTCTGTTCTGGTTGACCTACCCATGAAGATCACTGGCACCGTTTCCTTCAACTTGGTGTTCTATTTTATGACAAACCTGAATAGACATCCCGGAAACTTCTTTTTCTACTTGCTAGTGGTCTTCCTTATCGTCCTCGCCATGTCTGGCGTCTTTAGATTCATGTAAGTTATCACAGGTGTTCCCGTCAACTGAAGAATACACTAACATGTCTCATAGTGGTGCGCTATCTCGAACAGAAGGACAAGCAATGGTGCCAGCCTCGATTCTGATGCTTGCCCTGCTCGTATTTACTGGATTTGTGGTCCCGATTCGCTACATGCTATCGTGGTGCCGGTGGATCAACTATCTGAACCCAGTCGCGTACGGGTACGAAGCGCTTATGGTCAACGAGTATCACTCTCGTAACTTCACGTGTTCATCATACACCCCCAGTTATGGGACCGTTGGTACGACGAACGTGGCGTGTGAAGCTATCGGCGCCGTGCCAGGGCAATCTTACGTTAACGGCGATGCATATATTAACTCAGCCTACAGCTATTACCATAGTCATAAGTGGCGCAATGTTGGCATCATCATCGCCATGGTGATCTTCAACCATGCCGTGTACTTTTTGGCCAGTGAGTACGTCACGGCTAAGAAGTCTAAGGGTGAGATCCTTATCTTTCGTCGAGGATTCATCCCCAAGCTTTTCAGCAAGAGCAGCCAGGACGTTGAAGGGTCACCCTCGGGCCCAGTAAAAACTTTACTCGAGCAACCAGGAAATGGCTACAATTCCAACAAGGAGGGAGGTTTCCAGGGTTCAACTAGTGTATTCCACTGGAACAATGTGTGCTACGATATCAAGATCAAGGGCAAGCCTCGGCGAATATTGGATAATGTTGATGGCTGGGTGAAGCCCGGTACTTTGACAGCATTAATGGGTGTTTCAGGGGCCGGCAAAACCACGTTGTTGGATTGCCTCGCCGATCGCCGCGCCGGCGTAGGTATCCTCACTGGTGAAATGCTAGTTGATGGAAATCTTCGTGATAAAAGCTTCCAGCGCAAGACTGGCTACGCGCAACAACAAGACCTGCATCTTGAAACGAGTACTGTCCGTGAGGTGAGTGCAAGCTGACCTGAACATATTAACTGCCTGCAACCAAGCAAAACAGACCCTTTTCTGCACTCATACTGGCTCAACTAACCCACTGCTCTTTTGCTAGGCTCTGAATTTCTCCTCTCTCCTTCGCCAGCCAGAGAATATCCCAAAGGCTGAAAAACTGGCTCATGTTGACGAAGTTATCAAGCTTCTCGATATGCAGGAGTGGGCCGATGCTGTTGTCGGCGTGCCAGGCGAAGGTCTCAACGTTGAGCAGCGCAAGCGGCTAACTATCGGCATTGAACTAGCCGCGAAACCACCGTTACTCCTCTTCATTGACGAACCCACATCGGGCCTTGACTCTCAAACCAGCTGGGCTATCCTAGATTTACTGACAAAGCTCTCTAACGCAGGCCAGTCGATTATCTGCACCATTCATCAACCGTCTGCAATGTTATTTCAACGGTTTGATCGTCTGCTCTTACTTGCTGAGGGGGGCAAGACGGTTTATTTTGGTACGTTTTCCATGACGAACAATAATTGTCCATCCTCAAAATCACCAAATCTAGAGGTAAAGCTAACCTATCATCACCGGTCATTCAGGAGAAATCGGAGACAATTCAAAGACACTCATCGATTACTTTGAGCGCAATGGTGCTGAAGCCTGTCCACCCGGCGCCAACCCAGGCGAATGGATGCTCGAGGCTATTGGTGCTGCACCTGGCAGCAGTTCAGACGTTGACTGGCATGAAACGTGGCGCTCTAGTTCCGAATACCGCAATGTTCAGGTCGAACTAACCAGACTCCGGTCAAAGAGCCCGGTAAACTCCTTCACCGATGGCATTGATGACCCCGCTTCGTATGAAGAATTTGCCACCCCCTTATGGCGCCAGTTCCTCGTGGTTACTGAGCGCGCATTTCAACAAACATGGCGCACACCCTCGTACATATACTCTAAACTACTCCTCTGCACAGCCACCAGTTTGTTTATTGGCTTGGTTTTTCTTGACTCTCCACTAAGCATTCAGGGCCTACAGAACCAGATGTTTGCAATCTTTGAGCTGATGAGTATTGTTGGGCAGTTGGTGGACCAGCAATTTCCTCAATTCATCTCGCAACGCTCGTTATATGAGGCTCGTGAGCGGCCGGCCAAGACGTACAGCTGGAAAGTTTTCATGATTAGCCAGATCCTGGCAGAGATGCCATGGTATACCCTTGCCTCTGTCCTCATGTGGGCGCTCTTCTATTTCCCGATTGGTTTCTACAAGAACGCCGACGCTGCCAACCAGGGGACCGAGAGAGGTGTGCTGATGTGGTTACTTTTCTGGGTATTCTTGATGTGGGTTTCCACGTTTGCGCACTTTTGCATCTCGTTTGCCGGCTCGGCAGATGATGGAGGGAATATAGCCAACTTCATGTTCGTTTTGGCTTTCTTCTTTTGTGGTGTCCTGGCTTCGCCAGAGCAGATGCCCCGGTTCTGGATCTTCCTATACCGTGCCTCGCCGCTCTCATACTATGTCTCGGCAGTTCTATCAACAGGCCTAGCCAATGTCAATGTGACGTGTGCAAGCAACGAATTTGTCACACTCGACCCACCCAGTGGTCAAACGTGCGGCGAGTACCTATCTAGGCATATCTCAAAGATGGGAGGATACCTACTGAACTCCGGCGCCACGAGCAACTGCCAGTATTGTAAGATCAAGGAAACGAACGTGTTTCTGGCACGCATTCATGCCGACTACGGCACCAGGTGGCGCAACTTCGGCATCATGTGGGTGTACGTCGTTTTTAATATTGCTGCGGCGTTGATCTTGTACTGGGTTGCGAGGATGCCCAAAGGCAAGGTGTCGCAAAAGGTAGCAGATACTGCTACACCAAAAGAGAACGCGCCTTAAGGACCCGGGTTCAGTAGGCGAGGTGCACACTATCTAATTTCTTTACATTCTCCACACCAATAATCAAATTGTCTGTATATCAATCTGATTTTGTAGTGTTTTAAAAGGGTGAATATTATCTTGAATCACAGTGTATAATAATAACGGAAGAATATTTAGCGGGAGAAGTTGTTTACATTCACCTGGCCAGCGATACTCTTGTTTGAAGCCCACTTGCAACCCTGGTACCTTCGAAGGTCCAAACCAATCGTCAATAATGTTGTTAACGGGTGACCCTCACGCTGTGTCCTTCTATCGAATACATGTCACAAAATCTCGTTACCGCGTGAGTTACTTGATTTTGTCGTGAGAGTTTATCTATTCAAGACCGAATATTTCCTCTCTAATCAACTACAGAACGCCAAATTCCAATTGGCAAAATGCTGGTTCGTCAACCCATTTTTACCAATGCGAACTCCTCATTTGGGGCTAAAGACCATAGACAACGGTGGAATCCACAAGGTTAGAGTCTCCTTCGCGTTCTCCCAAAATGCCACACCGTCCTCGCCTGGAGCGAACGCGATATTGTATCGCAATGCTACGCAGCTGACCAGCATCCGCAACTGCATCATGGCGAGTGCCTTTCCCGCGCACGCAAACGGCCCTCGCTGGAAAGGCAAGTAAGCTGCCGTCTCGGGGGAGATTATCTCCCAGCGCTCCGGGATGAACTCTGTGGCGGAATCGAAGTATCGTTCGTCCTGCTGGATCGCCCAGGTGGGGACATTGACTACAACGTCGCCGGGGATGTATACTTCGTCAATTTGGAGGCCTTCTGGTGGAGTGTGCCGCGGGAAGCCCATGGGAACGGGCGGGCGCAGGCGTAGGGTCTCGTGGATGAGGTAATCAACATAGCTAATGCGCTTGACTTTCTCGTAGGTCCAGTCGCTAGGTCCACCGGGGAATTCGGCTTCCATTAAGCGCTGGAGCTTTTCGTAGATCGCGGGATATTTGACCATGAAGTACAGGCTATGGTGGGTCGAAGTCAATTAGTGGAGGTCCTCGGGGACGATGGAAAGGAAGCTCTTACAAGTTTGTGAATGCAATAGCAACAGTATCGCTTTTTGAGGGAGCAATGTTAACATAGCGCGTTGAGGGAGCGATAATTGGAGAGAACTGACCTGCCAGCCGATATCAGAGTACGAACGTCCTCTTTGATTGCAGACTCAGTCGGAGGAGCTGATCGATCGCCTTCTTGCTGGGCTTTGATAATCCAAGACATCACGTCTTGCGACTCCACTGTCTTGCCGCTAATGCTCTCTAGAGCTAATGCCTCTCGCTTAAGATCGAGTTGTTCGTAGCACCACGCAGCGAAGCGTTCAAATCTGCCGGTGGCGCCAGGGATTACCCGAAGCATATTCATGAGCCATGGTAGGGTTGTTACAACTCCTGCTGTTGCCATAGCCCAATGAAGACCGTCAACGGCGGGATGCTCTACACCAGTACTATGATAGATGTTACTCAGTCTTCTGGGATCGTTTTTAAGAAGGGATAGTTGATTATTTCTTACTGAAGCATATGAAAATCCTGGGAGAAAGCGATATCTCCCATAACGTCCCAAGCATAGAAGATGTTGTCCTGGGTTATATTAACCGGCTTTCCCGTGCCGATACGCGCCATCAGCCGGTTCACTTTGTCTAACACTCGCGTCTCATACTTGCTGAGCGCTTTTACCACCGTCAGAAAAAAACAATGAATATAAATTTCACTGGCGGCGACGAGGCCATACCTCGAAAACCAAGACCCCTGTCCCAAGCTTTCCGGCGGATTCCGTGCTTGCCCTTATCACGGACATTCTCGATTCCAACTTTGTCAGGATCACCTGAGTTCTGATCGTACCACGTACCTTTCGTGCACTTTGACGAAGCGCCATAGACGAGCTCAACAGCCGAGGCGCGCAACACCGTTAGTTCGCGGGGTCCAGTCCGCACGAAGTCGCCATATTTCGATTGAAGCTTCTGAATATGCAGGTGGTACTGCATATTCGTACTTGTCATGGAAAGCAGGCTTCGCCGTCAAAAGTTAGCATAATTGATCCATCTATGAGACGTTTAAGGATTCTATCTGGGCGCCGTATACTCTGCACTGGCAACTACCTACTGATATAGATTCGACAAGCGTGCCGCAAAAGGGCCTGGAAAGCGTCTAAGTCGGTGGAAGAAGGCCCGATATATTAGCATGCTGCCATATAATCCCGTGAGGAAGGCCGCTCCGGCCGAGTAGGTGCGAAGGATCGCATAGGTGAGACTATAATCGGTCGCTAATATGCAACCGACGAAAATACCAATGAGCACGATGAAGTACGAGATGAGCATTTCCCACCCCCAGCTGTCGACCTCAATATGTTGAATGAAGGTCTGATGGCAGATCATGCCTAGCAGCGCTGCAACTAGGAACTCCATAGTGTTTGCAAAAGTTCGGTTCAATCATACGAGTCTGCTCTGCTTATAGAAATAACTGGCGGGAATATGGATACGCTTAACCCTAGCCTTCAAGTAAGCTTGGACAACCGGCATCAAGTGAAGTTGAGTAGCATTGCTTCTGCACTTGTGGCGAGAGAGTTTTCTCTCGAGGTATCCTCCCCCCAAAATAAAGAGGGCGATTATTCCTATTCATCCCGTGGAAATAGGCAATGAAAGCCTTAAAGAAAGAGTATAGTATTCGCCGCGGACTATTATTATTGTCCGAGGATAGCACCCTCGGGCAATTAATTGAATCCCGGGGAGGGGTGTAATCTAAAACAGAGTATCTAGTTCAGCGGCTTGGATTGGCTGGCCAAGGGTAATATCTAGTGCACATCGCAATCCTATCTATCAATTTTGATATTTTCACAAATTCATCGCAAGAGAGCAGATGGATGTATTCCACGTGACTCAAAAAATCAAAAATAAACGTAAGTCGAATTATGTAAGCAGTGTAAACAAATAAGAAGCTAGGAAGTAGGACAACATAGCGCGCCTCGACTGCTGACAAATCACACACTCCTCTTCGCTTCCTCCAAGTCGAATTCATCTCAACAGTCAAGTCTCTAGGCTGTAGCGACCTCTCGCTGAAGCAACTTGCCAGTAGCACCCATGGTCTCAATCAGCCGGCCACGGATGTGCTCACCCACAACTGTTTCGATTCCTGACCCGTCCAGCGCCTTGGCATTGAGTTTGAGGTTCCCATTGAGGAAGAAAGCGATGCTATGGCGGTGCTTGTCTCTGTTGGTCAGAACGCGGTGCCGGGCGCTGCGGTAGTAGCCACCCGTGTACTTTTGCATCATGTCGCCCATGTTGACCACAAACGCGTCCTCTACCACAGGAACGGGAACCCAGGTCTCCGTTGGTGGGTAGTACACCTCAAGCCCGGTGGTGTCTGGCTCTTGGAGGATGATTGACACGCAACCAAAGTCGGTATGGTCAGCAACTGGGAAGTCTCAGCTCATTCTCTTTACATTATCATCACCATAAGTCTCCCATAAACTCACCTCCAAATTGACGAGGATCCTGGGCATCCACTGGACCGTAGTGCAGGTATCGCATTGGGATTGAAGGCTTTTCGAGCAAGGAGTTGAACACCTCGGGCGGACATCCCCATCCTGTAGGAAGTCCAAGTGCGAGGATGTCGAGGATTTTCCCGACCAGATCGAGCATCCTACCTTGGTACTCCATGACGCGGTCTTGGAACTTTTCCTTGGGTAGGCTGGAGGGCCACAGATTTGGGCCCGTCGAGAAGGTGCCACTGTCAGGATCATCTTCTGGGACTTCTCTACCGACCATAAACGTCTTTGGCGGAAAAAGTCACTTAGCTTCGCCTTCTCCTACTTCTTAGGGGTAGTATATATTATTCTTCTCACCTCTTTGATATCTGGCAGTAAACCTTCATGGTGGGTCTGGATCCCAGGAGGCTCATAGCCTCTGAACGAGCGACCGACAGACTTGTTAATCCAAACCTCCATTTTCTTCTCCTGAGGCAGGGCAAAGAACATTTTATTGATCTCAAAGGCCTCTTCTAGGCAATCTTTTGGAATGCCATGACCAGTGAGATTGAAGAAGCCGTATACATGGCAGGCGCTCCTCACACGCTCAACAACGGCCTGGCGTGCTTCCTCCAAAGACTTGGGGTCGAGGAATGCGCTTATGTCAACTGTCGGGATGGCTGGAGGGTCGTGAAGGCTGCCCATGATCGTAGGTTGAGCGACAAGATGCAAGTCTCCTAGGCTGATACGAAGCAGCTTAAGTTCTATATTCAATTTGTTTTTCTGTTTCAAAGACTCAATTGGAGCATCTAATCCCGTCATCCGCACCTCATGATATGCAGACATATTCAGCTGCCTAGTAGCCAGCAGTGCAGCCGTGTCCGCGGCGTATTAATGGTCTTACGAAAAGGTGGTACGACATTATTATCCATGGCTGATAATATGTTCCGAAAGCTATGCGATTACACACTCGGGCAATTTTCACAAAAATCTCCAAGATATCCAACCGGTTGATATGATCTGAGACTTGGTTACCATGGCTGCACACTATCCTGCCGGATCACTTTAGTAGGCCATGCCTGCTCATCCCTCTTTCCCTCAATAACATCTGCACAGAAAGCGGCCCCAATGGCCGGATCAATAGCCCCCATGGCACCTTTGTCCCTCCGCTCACCCGTAACCCGGTTATCTCCCAATCCAGTGTTAAGAAACCCCGGCGACACATTGAATACGGCAATCCCGTCGTTGCGTAGCAGACGTCCCCACTCTGCTACCAGCATGTTCATCGCTGTTTTGCTCACGCGGTAAGGGAACCACAAGGTGTTCGGTTTAGGCCAGCCGGCCGGCGGGAGGGCGTAGCGCGGGCTCATGCCGTTTACGTGCTCCGTTATAGATGATAGGCCGCTGGTAATGAATATCAGGCGCGGGGTCGGCGCTTTTGAGGCCAGCAGGAGGGGCGCAAAGGCGTTCGTGAAGAGATGGGTGCCAGTGACGTTGACATTATATGTCTGATTCCAGTCCTCGCGCGGTGTGAGTTGGCCCGAGGTGACGGCTATGTCTAGTGCTAGGCCTATTGGGATATTAGCATTAGTTTAGAATTGGGTCTATCAGTCGGGAAGGTTGGGGGGAAAGTCTTGCCAGCGTTGTTAACAAGGATGTCGACATAACCGAATTTCCCCTTGACTTGCTCGAAAGCCGTGGCAATTGACTCTTCTGACGTGATATCAATGGAAAGTGGCTCCGCGGTGGATTGGCTGTTAGGGAAAATTTGCGTCAACTTGGATATGGCATCGCTTGCACGACTGATAGGGCCCCGACATCCGATAATAATGTCATAGGGATCTGGTCGGGCAAAAAGAGCTTTTGCTACTTCAAAACCTATACTAGCCATGAGCCGAGTACTCTATGAATTGGGATATGTTGCCTCACCTAGGCCAGAATTGGCACCCGTGATCAGAACAAGAAGTTTATCTCCCATGATTGGCGTAGAAATTCGTGATGAAGCCTGAGGAGGGAGTATATGGAACGCACCCAGAGCCACTTATACACTCCAACTAGGAGAGGAGAGATGAAGCTAAGCTATGCATTGGGCTCAATTGTGAGATCATGAAACCGGCAACTAAATGAAAGCCGGCTGCTTCAGTTTACTCTCCGGTCAGAAAATTCTCCTTGCTACTCGGACCGGCAGACACATTCGTAACCCGCGAATGAAATCATCTTATCCAATGTCGTTTTGCGTCCATTTCCCGAGAAAATTGTATAACCAGCACTCCCGGGATCGAGATACTCCTATCTTCTTCCTCCCAAATAGATCCACGCAGCTTTTCTACCGCAAAAGTTTCCATGCTGACCTCCAAAAACCACGTAGCCCAGCCATCGCCACAATCACTTGACACATATTTCATTGTTGGCGAGCTCCAGGAATCCTATTTGAATGAGTGGGAATCAGTAGATAGTTGAGTTGCTGGATTTTTACCATTAAGAAACCAACAAGCCAGCTAACTATTTACCTGGATCGTAAAAGTGGAAGTGTTCTCGGCGCTATAGAAGGCGATACCTAGCTTCTTGCAGGTCAAGATGATGGCCCTGAGTGAATCGAAATCTGGGAGAGCGGCAAAAAAAACTTTTCTTTACGCAAGCCATAGTATCAAACCTTTGTAGAGGGCGAGTACTTATGTAGTCATGTACATCCCAATTCAGGCGAGGAATAGCGATAGTGTTGTGTTGATATAAGTAGTAGTTACCTGTTAGTGCGGTGATGGAGTCTTTTTTAGCTGTGGTTTAGTTCGCATCCAAAAGTTGCAATACCACGGAAAAAGCAAGGCGATTCAGAATATTCCATTTGCCTCATAGACCGTCTAGACGATTAGTTATATCGGCTAGGTTCGCGTCAAGTTACAAAAATGGTCGATACTAGTTATCATCAACATTGGTGACGCATGTCGGTTGCCTTCGGGAATCACGTCGACAAATTTTGTCACATAGCTTACTGCACACACGAAGCGATAACGTGTATTTGCACTTCCGACGCCAGTCGGATTTCTTTGGCACGCAACGTTCCCCCGAGGATTGCACCATAGAACCATGAGGATCGCCATATTACAATTCTCTCCGCGATTGGGAGATGTCGAGGGGAATATCAAACATGCCGAAGAGTTACTACGCGTTTGGGAACAAAATAGCGGAAACGGGTCCCGGGAACTTGACGTGTTGGTTTTGCCAGAGATGGCATTTAGTGGTGAGTGATTCAGTACGGACAGATATTATCGTGTTTGAATATTTTCAGCCTTCTGTTTTGTAGCTTGGAATCAAGCGGTAACAAGCTCCATAGGCTACAATTTCTCTTCCCTAGAAAAGATACAGCCCTATCTTGAACCTACTGCTTCCGGTCCATCGGCACACTGGGCTCGTTCAACTGCCCGCAGACTAGGCTGCACGGTTTGTGTAGGATACCCAGAGGTCCGTCACTCGCAGCAAGTACCACTGCAGCAAGAGACGGAAATTGCGCCAGAAGTTGAGAAGCGGTTTAATTCTCTGCTCATCGTGGATCCTTCTGGTGAGACTTTACTCAATTATCAAAAGCGTTTCCTCTACTATACAGATGAACCATGGGCATTTGAAGGAGAGAATGGGAAGGGATACCTTTCGCTTCCACTTTCTAATGCACAAATAAAGCAAAACAGCCATTTGCCAACAAAAGATATCCCCACGGCAGTCGGAATATGCATGGATATCAACCCATACAAATTCATTGCACCTTATACAACCTACGAGTTCGCCACGCACGTCCTTGACAGTGGAGCAAAGCTGGTTATCCTGTCCATGGCATGGCTGAGCTTGCTTACCTCTGAGGAGCTCACCAGCCAACCAAAGGCGCCAGATACGGACACATTTCAATACTGGATTAAGAGGTTCTGGCCATTGATCACCAGGGACAATTGGGATGGCGAGGAGATCATCGTTATATTTGCAAATCGGACCGGTGAGGAAGAGAGTATGGAGGGCAAAGACACAGCAAGATATGCGGGGACGAGTTGTGTGCTTGGGATTCGAAAGGCGAAAGCGAATGATGATTCCGATGGGGAAGATAAACAGCAACGGCGGTATTTTGATGTTGATATTGTGGTCTGGGATAGGTTTGGGCGAGCTGAGGAAGGGATTTGTTTTGTAGATACAGACCTGGCTCCTAAGATGCGGTTCAAAGTTTTCAGGACAGGAGATGAATAAGGATAAATTTGTTATCATGCTATTAAGGTAGATGGATTTTAGGATGTTGCTGGATGCCATCCCGTTTAGCAGCAGAATAAATTGTTGCATATTCCATTGTTTCGTTTAGCAAGAAGTAGCCCCATTCACAGTAGTCAACCGCCATGGTCTGGCCCATCCAACATGTAGTTAGTGAAGGGTTGCGAGTAGGTCTGACCACATTGCACTCTGGAATTTCCCAAGACAGAGATGTGACCCCATGATCCCATATGACTTATGCTGTGATGTGAACTGCCAGAATAAAACTTTTCTCTTGCAAAGAGAAAATAAGAAATATAAAAAGATCTCTTCCTCTTCCTCGTTTACCATCTTTATCTTCACCACAATCCCCGACGTTCCATCAAAGAATGGATTGTGACTGATGATTTGCGAGTATATGTACTATGTTCTTGTAATGTTGATTGGGATACGAGCAACTTCCTACACTATGGCATGGGGACGCGCTCAGACCAAGAGTCGCAGATTTGCGGCCGTTGGAAATTCATCACCAGGAGGATTCTCCGGCCGTAATTTCCTTGCCTTTTAGGTACGTTAATTTTCGTCGCCTTTTCTACTCCTTTGGCATATCAGGAAAAGAAAGGGTTATGGAGTGTCTGCTGACTTGATTGCACCTTCACGGGCGACATATACTTGAAGGCTAATGATCCCAGACGCGATGGGAGCTCTGTGCCCCTTCTTGTTTAGCGCTATGATGCCTACCTAGCTAGTGAGAGCCGGAACGAGCTTGACGATCAATCACAAGCCACGCATGATGCGAAGGCTGTCAAAGCCTGGGCGTTTTTAGCTGGTATGTATGCACGACCATACATACATATCTCTCCCTTGTAACTGTAGCAGAAGGCCCATTTCCCGTGAGAAATGATGTTCTCTCCACAGTGAAAACAGTTCGCCAACATGATGTAAATGTACTCGACTGGGAATACACATATCATATATGGATAACTGTGATGGTCGGGGCACTGGTGTTTGATAACGATATGTATAATTGCATATACATATGCTCTAGGGTTTCCAGGGCACAAAGGCACCCGCAATCCGGCTAGCACAGCAGCATTTGCGGGTTCACGCATTGGCCTAGTTAACGGGAGCCGAGTCGCAAAACTTGGTTTGCGCCGGCCAGGGTCTCGTCAAACACCTTGTCATTCTGGCTCAAGGATTCTCATGACTGGAAGGCGGGATACGACCAATCAGAATTCGGGGGCAAAGAACAAGGGCTGATTTGTCATCGTCGCCAAGACAGGTGAGTGAGGGCTCGCCAGACCACGGGACCAGGGCACATGACCATGGTTTGGGAGAGGCGGGCGGTAAAGGTGGTGTGGTGGTGACGCCTGATGGAAGAACAGAGTCTCTGTGAAGTGGGAAACCACGTGGAGGATGGGTGGGAAAGGGTCCGGTTCAAGGAAAAGAAGGATGATGCTGAAAGTACTGCTGCTGAAACTGGGTGAGTCGATCGTCCTCGAAAGCAAAGTCAGCATCGTCGTCGTCTGAAACCCAAGAAACAAAATCCTCTTTTAACTTACTCTGCGTTGCTTCTCCTGGATGTTGCTGGCGAACAACCTCTTTTGGCTGCTGTTTGGTGGCGAAGATGACTAAAGACTCATCTAAAATGGGGCTAAGCCTGATACGGAACTAGGCTTAGAACTGCACTGGGCGGTCGTTGGGCCCGCCGTAGAGGCTCCCACACCCCATCACCTGGTCGCCACGTGAGTCTTCCTCTCTCTCTCTCCCTCTCCTCGAGCTTGTCTTTCCTCATATTTCGCGTCCCATCCCCCGTTTTCTCGCTCAGAAAGTCCAGTTGCAGTTCAAATCCGCTTCTTCTGCATTCCATCTATCTCTTCTTTCGTTTAGAGTGGTGTCTTCGCGTTTCCCCGTCTCCTTTCCAATTGACTCGAGATCTATATCCACTTCCGCCCGCCTGTCAAGCCTGCGACCAGGTGACTTCTCGTCACCTGATATCCCATCAAAAGGTAGGTCGATTCCATCTCCTCTCCATCCTTTGCATCCATCCCCGTCTTCGATCGTCCTCTCCCTCACTCTATTGCCCATTTATTCTACATTATGCTTTATCACCGCCCCGGTGGCTGCCGTGAAGATTCTCTACAATGCGTGGAGAAATCTCGTCATGACATCCTCTTCGCCGGGACCGTTCCGGCGCGAGCTCCAATGTCGAGTTAGCATGCAAAGTCGTTAGAGCTCCATTCTTTTTATCATCGACTTTGGTGTTTGCTTTGATGCACCTTGTTTTTCGTTAAGCCAGAGCTCAACCTCACCAGGCAGCCTTCTTCCTGCTGTTTCTCTCGAAACTACCCCTCTCATGTTGTTTTCTCCAAGCGTGACGCGTCCATTATCACATTATCCCGTCTGCACGTCCAACCAGCTTTCACTTATGCTATTCAACTGTGTCTGTGTTAAATTACGTGTGTTGAGAGTGTGCCTCCAATTTCACTTTTGTTACTTATTTGGCCACCACTTGAGAACTAGCAAGGAATCCTCATGGAACACACTTCTCATTGCAGTTTCACTCCTCCCTATTTTCCATTCAAATTCCTTGACATGCCGCTAATCTTTACTACTGTTTTATTTACCGTTGATCCTAACATGACCATCTGTCCAGTATTGTGGAGTGTTTTCGAGAGCAACCCGGCTAACTGGACAAGCGGCTATGTCTGAAAGTATCGGCTCGTCAATCCCCGGCGCTGACGGCAAACGCAAACGCGACTCTCTCGACGCTGGTGATGGCCAGCGGCTGGCTCGCTCGCCTCCCATGGCAAACAATAACGGCAACATGCACCCGAGCAACACCAACATCCACGGTGCGCAGTTCCCGCCTGATTATCATTTCCTCCATGAATCAGTTCCCCCCGCTAAGCGGCTTCAAACAGGATACGATGCCCACAGTTTAAATAATCCCACCGAACTAAGCCACATTGATCAGCAACTCCTTCAGCATGTTGGCGGTCAGAATGGAGTCTCCGACGACAACGCGATGACCGCGAAGGCCGCTCTCGCCGCTCATCCTCAGTCCAAGTATTCAGCGCCTGAGTCTGCTTTCGACAACAGCCTGGGCCATAACATAGCGTTTGGTGAAGAAGTTACTCAAGTTGCTATGCCTGGTGTTCATGGACACAATTCAACAGCTGCTGCTGTGTATGCTGCTCGTGAAGCGCAAAGTATCAGCCACTCGAAACCCCCTGTAGGTTCCCCAGAGTGGCATACTCAGCGCAAAAACAATCACAAGGAAGGTTAGTATTTTCGGTCCTGAAACTCCCATATTGCCCTGGTCATTTTTCTTACGTATAAATAGTTGAACGACGTCGTCGCGAGACTATCAACGAGGGAATCAACGAACTTGCGAAGCTGGTTCCTGGCTGTGAAAAGGCCAAAGGCTCAATTTTGCAACGTGCCGTGCAATATATCTCCAAGCTGCAAGAGGACAATAAAAACATGGTCGATCGGTGGGACACAACGCAGATGACTACTACCCAAGCGATCGCTGAGATCAGTGCCCAAAATGCAAAATTAAAGGCAGAAG
Source organism: Amauroascus verrucosus (assembly GCA_001430935.1). Lineage (NCBI taxonomy): Eukaryota > Fungi > Ascomycota > Eurotiomycetes > Onygenales > Onygenaceae > Amauroascus > Amauroascus verrucosus. The sequence goes on from LJPJ01000981.1 coordinate 39,323, forward strand.
TGAACCGACGGGGCATTCTTGCCATGAAATGGCTGCAGAGATGCCGGGAAGCTGGCCTAGACTTCCCTGACTACGACGACGATAAAGATCTTTCCCAACTTGAAATTGATGATGTCCAAATCTAGACCAGTTTTCCTTTTAATCTCTTTCGTCTCCCCATTAAGTTTGTTGGTTTTTCGTCTTTTCTTGTACTTTTTTTTTCTTTTATGTTATTCCTGAGTCATGTGGATATTTACGTACATTGCCCTGTGACCCGGTCGTCGGTTCCACGTTGTGCTCTACAAGCTGTGGAATATCACCGATATTACGATATTTGACACTCTGTCCTTTTCTACCAGCATACCTCTACGGAATTGATTTCTTTCATGGCGGCGTTTCATGGTGATAATGGACTCAGGACTTTCTTCATTGTCTCGTTTCTCTGGCGCGATCTAAGGTCTGAATCCGTTTCTGAGGAACAAATAGCTAGGGAGCGTCAGACTTTGCTTGGCTTCTTTATCCTTTTATGTCATCTGTGTATTTACCCTCTGAGAAAATAAAGAAAAAAGGGGAAACCATGGAGATGAGGTGCATGAATGTGGATCATTTTATTTTGCCGCGCCAAAGGCATCCGCTAGATATAGCTGAATTCCTTTTCTGTCAATTCGCGCCGAAAAAAAGTGATAGAAGTACCTTCTTAGGCAGTTACTGGGGAATCTGGATGTTTCTGGCGCGTTAGCGCAAGAGCTCGGCTGCCTTTTCTCTCCATTCAGTGATCCTGACAATGAATCAGAGGTTTTCACTGAGAAGACAGGCTGCTGCATATTATGTCTTCCAAGAGCTCCTACGTACATACGTTCAGCAGCTGTGGCAAAACAGTTTTCCATAATCATTGCATCAGATTGTGTCCCTCCGTAAGATGTACAGTACATACATATATTCATTTACACAAGTCGGAGACCGAATTCGTTTCTGCGACGGGAGCATTCTTATCCATATCATCAAGTAGTTAACTAATTAACCAACAATTAGCTCTCGATCAAGCGCCATTAAGTCGAGAAGAGGTGTTGAGAGTATGTCAACATTTGTTGCGTAGGCTGTTGGCAACTGAAATCGATAGGAACTGCAGTCAAGGCCCATTGTATCACTGCAAATATGCAAGTGACAAGGCTGACTCGTCTCACAGTGTTGTATCCTAGGATGTTTCTCAGTGCGGGGTTAAGCTACCCCTTTGCAGCCTAAAGGACGCCTTGCGCCTGATACAGGCGAATCGGAAAGGTAAAGGAAAAGAGCAGTCGTCCATCAGTTGAAGGAAAACCACTCAACAAACCTTCAGGAGCCCACTTTATCCAGATAACCATCAAGATTTGAAGGATGGCGTGTAGCCCTGCGCTTAAGCAGTCTCAGGGCTGCCAAATAAATGCAAGCTCCTGTTGGCCGGAACGCCGCCAATGTTGCCTAAAAGTTATCTCATTTCGTATAAAATCCCAACCTTGTGTCCCCATTCCCCTTCCCCTCCGGCTTCCATAATCAAGATAACAAAGACAAAAGGCCAGAATAAAGGCATGACTTGGAAATAAATTAAAGGTGAGAAGACCAAGAATAGCTTTTTGGCATTGCTGTCACTAGAAGAAAAGCGTCCAGGGGCATCTTACAAGAACAAAGGGATAGCAAGCGAACCATCATGTCTGCCACCGGCACCCCCTGAGGAAAGGGTGGCTGATATATTTCGTGTTAGGGTGATCGAGAACCCTACAGTGACTGAGCATGTGAGCAGCAGCGGTCATAGCTCTCGACGCGCTAGAGAGCTATAATGTATGCGGTTTGCCTACTCAGGCGTTATATGGTTGGAAATTGAGGATTTTGCCAGATAAATCTTCTCTGGGGAACAATTTCGACAACGTCAATTCAATTTTTATTGAAAATGCCACGAATCTCTTCCTGATATCGTTCATATTAATCCAACTTTAAATCAATAAACGAAGTCACTCCACGCTTCCAAAATGGGGACACTCCTTCACGAAGATATTTCTTGAATACATCATCAAACATAGACTGGATGTGCATCCGGAAAACATTGAACAACCCCTTGGGCGACATTAATGCGCTGAGATACCAATATCGGCGGTCATCTAGTGCTGTTTTCGTAAGTGTAGCTCGGGAGTAGAAGTTTCTACCGTGCCGTAGCGGTGCGATTGTTCTCGCCTCTACTTGCTTGAATATATCGACATACCGATCGTAGCAAGCCTTGAACCGGTCATACTCCACACCTTCAAATTCATCAACGCCTTTGTTTGTTAATTAACCACTAAGGCGGTCGCAAATCTCCCAATAGTAAGGAGCACGTCCACTCAAGATCAATAACATGCTTGATATTCCAGTCTTTATCAACAAATATGTTGCTTGAATGCAGGTCCGTCAGCTGCATGATGAAAGGGCCTGAATGAATCGACAAGTAAATTGATGCAATAGTGCTCTCATAAGCACTAGGTCCTTAGCTTGGGTTTGGGCATCAAGCTTAATATAAGCACTGTTCCTCTGAAATAGCAGCCGGTTATCATGACCGGTAATTAAATCAAAATAGAAACTGTGAAAGCAATGGGTTACGAAACGACGTTCCTTTTCCTTGATGAAGAGAGAACATATGTAATTAAGAATGGGAGACCATGTGCAGCTGAATCAAACCGTCGTGTTAAAAAGGGGAATCGAGCCAAAGGAGGAAGCTTATAAAACAAATGTCAAGGAAGAAGCAATTACAAGAAGCATTCGAAATGAAAAGAAGAAAAACCCATGACGACAATCAAGAGTCCCACATCACCTCGCTCAATCTCAACAACGCGTCTCCGCTCCCTCTCCTTGCAGCCAAGAAATCCTCCCTACTCTCTACGCCCCTTGGCCCTTTTAGCACCGCAGAAAAGCATAGCTCAACCAACACCTTTAGCTCATCGTAAGTAAACGGCTCTCCGTTTCCGGCTTCAATAGCTTGAATGTCTCCGCGTTTGAAAGCTTCTTTCTCCTCCTTAGCATGCTGGACGGCTTTGTCCGGGCCTTCGAGGAACCAGTCAAGGAATTTTGCGCTTCGAGGAAGAGCAACAGTTTCTTGAAGTTGCTGATTGATAGCCGCACCTTTACCTTCGGGGGAAGGAGATTTCGGTGCCGCAGGGCCCATAGATTGAAGGGGTGGAGGTACGATTATATTTTTGAGGTTTTGTTGGAGGACGAGCACGTCGAGTTGGAGTTTTTGTGCGCCGTTGCTATTCATTGCGCCGATAAACCGTGTGGCGGAGACTAATGCCCTGTCTATCAGCTTCGCTAGGCCGGAAGTGATGAAGTAGTGTTCTTTGGGGCCCAGGTACGTAGATATGCTAGCGTCAAAGGAAATTAGGTCATTGTTGAGCTCAAGAATAGCAGCAGATGCGGACGTTGGTTGAGAGCAGAGAATATGAGTCCAGTTACTTTCCGCTGCAGGACTAGGGCTGGATGTCGTGGATTCTGTTCTTTGGGAACCGGCGTTGCCTTTCAGGCTGCGTGTCACCATATGAATTGCTCCGCAGCGGATGTCCATATGTAGGGCTAGAAGTGCTGTAAGGGCAAGACCTTTAATAGATTCAATGGTAGTATCGAAACCGACAACGGATTCATCTGTCATCGGTAATCGTGGAGATTGGCTTGAAAAGTCTGTCCGTTTTGAGAATGTCCACCGACGAGCACCGGACAATTGTCTTGAGTGTCCTCGCGACGAATCTACTTTATAAGGCGTAATATGTCTCAGTTTCGAAAGACCGCTCGCGAGCCAGTTCTAAATAAAAACCCTTAGTTTCCACACTCAGGGGAGAGAAGACGGACTTACCATGCTATTGTAAAGCAATGACACCGAAAAGACTGTTTTGGGGTCTGAAACAATATCATACGCCTCTAATGGCGTTTCATTCGTTCGATTAATCAACAAATCAATTTCCTACTTTGGTCAGCATCGAAAATTGACAAAAAGTGGGTGATTTTATTTTACTTTATTCACTAGCTCTTGTCGTTCACGCACTGAACTTTTCCAAATCTGCGTCGCTACATCGCGCGTTTCTCCAGCGTCTGCAAAGGCCGCAGCGGTTTTCAGTCGAATCGCACCTGGATGCTGTGGGGACATCCGGCTCACGAGAGCTATAATTTGCTTATTAGAGAAAAGTGTCTCAATCTGTAAGAATGATGAGACAATACCTTTATACCAGCCACAGCATTGATCGTAGTACGTGAGCATTTGCGTAATCAATAACTGCGTAAACGCTTGATCGTGTGGTATGCTATCTAAGATCCAGCTGAATCTTTTGATAAGGCTCATAAAGGTGCTTGTGCCCTGAGATTGTCAGTCTAGCAAGAAACAAAGGTTCCTTCTGAAATCATACCCGAAATATTGGCTTTGTTGAGTACAAACTCCATTGAGGATCCTCCGTATACGAATCCGCTGCAATAAAACACATAGCACATAATTCTGTCACAGCCTCCTCCAACTGTGGCTGGAAGACGTGCGTCATGAAATCGTCCAAAAATGTGGTCAACTTTTTCACGTCGATATCCGAATCATCTGGAACAATGTGTGTAAGTCTTTGGATGAAAGAAAGGGCTGGAGGTAATAGTAGGCTGATATTGAAAACGTTAGGTTCCATAAGTAATTTATGGCCAGTCCCTGAGCTTTCCTGGTTTGAACGTGTTCGACCGGCTGACGAGGTATTTTGGCGCGACTTAGATACAAGGCCGGGAACCGATGACCGCAAGATTTCATCCAGATCGGCTTGTTCGGTTTTGATATCGGCTGAGTTTTGGTCAACCTCGGATAGCTTGAATAATTTCTACGATCCCGTTAGTTCTGGTTTGGGAATAAGTGATTGATAGGGCTTGCCTTGGATTTGTCCCTTTGAGTCGAAGAAAACCTATCATCGGCGGCACTAGGGGCAATTCTAAAAGTTGAGGCTCCATCCGTCGCCAGATAGTCATGTAGTAGAGAGCGAATCTGGGTAGAAGATTAGTATCTACTGGGAGCGTGGCGCCGCGATGTTTCCCTACCTCACTCTGGTATAACTTCCACAATTCTTTAAAGCCACTTTTCAACTTTTCCTTTTGATTGTCCTCTCTTTCAGCGATTCCAACAACAACGTCATGAACGACACGGTGCCCTTCGGCGATAGCCTCAAACTTTGCGTATAGGTCCCACAAGAACTCAGATAGTACATGTCCACGCTCCTCAATAGCGTCCAAGGGTCTATTAGGAACTTGAGACGCTTTTTGCATTCCGCATGTAGAATCCTGATAGCGAACGGCAACTTCAGCACTAGTCTTGTCAACAACTGCATATAGCTCCACTGGTAGTCTTTGCTCGATGCGATCAACCATAACTTCCATGTTTCCCATCTTATCCAGAGTCTCGATGATCAAGTGAATGTATGAGAACGTATTGGCTTCCGGATTATTAGAAGCATCGTCAACTAGAGGCGTAGTCATATTCAGGTTGGACAAAAACCCATATAGCGGTTTATCCCAAGTAGCGATCCCGCGCGGTGTGCTCGTACCGCTCATTCCATCCTCCGCAGGCGATTTCCAGCGGTCCTGGCAGTAAGGCGATTTCAGATAAAGGTGGTCGTGTAGTTCTTCAATGAGTATATCAGTCAAGGATGTCTCTTGGTTGGCAAAATAAGTTCGCAGGTCTCCAAGACCACCAATGTTCTCAAATTCCGGGCGACGTAATAGGTCCATCGCTTCCTTAAGAACCCCGACAGCAGCAATAAATCTCTTCTCCGATATCCGCGCTTCGAGCGTTTCTGGTAGGGATTGCAGATGCTCTATTTGGCTTAATCGCTGTAGCAAGTCGTCGTAGCTCTGTGACGCTGTGGCTAGGCCTTTGAGCTCCGGCTTCGTCGTGAGCAAGCCCGATTTAGCTTCTCCAAGGCTGGACTTTAACGACCGCAGGCGATTCTGCGAGCTTTGGATGCTTGACTGAATATTGTGATACGTCCCGATCGCGCTGCTAAACCCCTGGTGATGTTCTATGAGATGTTAAAAAATACGCCCTCAGAAAATGTGCGAAACAAAGTGGATAGGCATGACCAACCATTGACGATAGTCTTCAAGGCTTTGTTTATATCTTTATGCGCTCGTATAAAGTCGGGTTCTCTCTCCGCCTGGCCGAGTGTACTCGAGTCCATCAGCTGAAGCCCGACCTGGACCGGGATACAGTCGTCGCTGGCCATGATGTCCCATTCAAGCTGGATCAGACGAATAACATCTAAAAAATCAAAGAGCCTCATTAGCCAGGGAATGTCATTCGCACCGGTCCATATATTCAAAGGCCAAAATGAATAAAAATATAAAATAGAATAGAGGGCAGCGTTTGACAAACCATCGATCTGCCCACTCCCTCCGGCACTCAACGATGCCTGGCTCCTCGAATTTCCGTACTGCCCAGCACCATCGTAACGATTCCCCTGCCCTCCAAATCGCACATCATCTCTCACACGCGTGCGCGACGCCGAGGGCGTCCGACGCGCCCGCTCCTCCAGCGCCGCAGACTCTTCATAGAAACCACCATACCCACCGGGCCTGCGTTGCTCTCGAACGTTCGATCCATAGCCATTATTCGTAATTGCCGGGGTTTCGAGCCTGGTGGAGTTTCCATAGTCTCGATCCGAGGGACCGATGTTAAGACTGGTGCTGGAGCCGGGGTTGGGAAAACCGTTGCGGGAGTTCATGCCAGACGCGGAGGTGGTGGAAATCTCCCTGGGGAAAAGTAGCTTTGGTCGGCTGGGATTCAGTGTGGGAGTGGACCATGATGGTCTTCTTGCGGAACGTTCAAGTGACTTTTGTGTCTTTGTCGACTGCGGCGTGTTGCTGAGACGCTGTTGGAAACTAATTGGTGCCCAGTGACGTCGGAGATGTTGCTTGTTCGTTCGTGGGTTGAATTGTTGTCAAGGATTTGGTTTCAGTCCAACGCAAGAGTTAAATTGCGGGCGTCTCGACGAGGAGAAAAGACTACAAAGCATATTACAGACGGAAATGATCTATATTTTCATCCTACAAGTTGACTAAAAGTTTCTTAAAAACTCACAATCAGTGAAATATAATGATTTACACACAACAAGCATGTTAAACTACTAAGGGTAGCCTGTACTTTGTTCATTCTCAACATCTAGTGACATACCGCCCTCACGTCGATAAACTAAATCGGTTGAGTCTCCCGTTTTAGCCACTTCCTCGTCAATTCATCGTTGTCGAAGAATCCATTCGTTTTCTCCCAAACCTCGGCATGATAGTCGTTCACCCACTTCTTCTCTTCTGCTGTCAACAACGCAGTGTCCATCAGCTTCTGGCAGAGGGGTGTCATGGTGACATGCTCGAACCCAAGCCATGGTTTGTCTCCAAATTTATGCGGAGTTTCGACTTCTTTAGCCAAAATGACGTCTAAAAGTTGTGTTAGACTAGGTGGGATAGAGGAGAATAAGGGATTAATGAGATCTCATACTTTCAATTCGAATTCCAAAATTCCCATCTTCGTAATAACCGGGTTCTAGAAGGCTGTGAGCTAGTGCAGAGTCGAGCTGATCAAGTAGACCTACCATCCGAAATGACGTATCCTGGGGCGAGGGGCACTTCTGCGTATTGAACACGGGTACCAATACCCATTGGTCCCTCATGGACGTTCTATTACATTCGTTAGCATGGGATTGATAACTCTAGTACATTTATTCAAAATACGCACCAGGTGCGAGCCAATTCCGTGGCCAGTACCATGCAGGTAGTCCAACCCATACCGCCATAGATGCTGCCTAGCAAATGCATCGATCGCATATCCAGTAGTGCCTTTTGGAAATATAGCAGTATCGATACTGATCATACCCTTGAGAACCAATGTATATGCTTTCTTTTCCATCTCGGTAGGCTGTCCAAAATGAAGAGTCCGGGTGGTGTCTGTCGTTCCATCGAGATACTGGCCACCGGAATCGCAAAGGTAGATAGCGTTGGGATCGATATTGGGACAATTGCCCCTCTCAGCACGATAATGGATCACGGCAGCGTTTGCTCCGGTAGAGGATATAGTGTCAAAAGATAGGCCAACAAAATATTTGTGTTTGGAACGAATCTCTTCTAACTTGTCAGAGGCGTCGACCTCATCGAGGATAGTTTTTTTGTTAACCAGCTCGTTCTCGAGCCAAGCAAAATATTCAGTCAAAGCAGCCCCATCACGAATATGGCAAGCTCTCATTCCTTCGAGCTCTGTAGTATTTTTGACGGCTTTGGCATCTGCGATGGGACTCCGAACCTCTTCGACTTTCTCTTCGCCTCCCAAAGCTAGATTAAGGGACCACGACGCCTTGTCGGACAGAAGGAATTTCTGGGCGGCCTGATCGCTGTCATGTGCGACTGACTGACTTAGCAATTTTACAGCATCAAAAATGGATTCATATGGCCGCAAAGAAACTTTTTCTCCCAGGTGCTCTTTGACCTCTGGTGTTAATTTTGATTCATCAACGTAGAGCTCAGCCGTAGATTGAGTCACGATGGCGTATGCAAAGAAGACGGGGTTGAAGGGAATACTATTGAAATCTAAGTTAGGAAAAAATTGGAGAGCTCAACAGCAACTACGAGGGTCATACTCAGCGCCTCGCAAGTTGAAGAGCCACGCAACCTCATCAAGCATAGCTATAGTCAGCTGTTAGTTATGGCCTAACGCGATGTCCTGGAACCATACAGATGACGATGCCAGCTCTCTTCTTCTTGATGAGCTCTTTCCGCAAGTCTCCAATCTTGTCTTCGAAGGACTTGCCGGCAAATTTTATCGAATGCACCTTGACCTTTTCACTGGGACGGGGTGGCCGTTCTGCTCCCCACACCAGGTCAACCAAGTTGTCCGGGACACCAACTAGGGATCCGCCAGAGTTTTTAATCGTCTCAGACAGCTTACGGGCCTCGGCTGGAATAGTCAATAAACGGAGGTTATATTTGAGGCTGATTCCTCTCCTTACCCGGTGTAATAAGCGATGGGTCGACGCCAACGACTTTACCGCCTTCTGCCTGCTCTGCAGTCCTAGATACAAGTCAATGGATCGCTCCTGGGTGGAGAGAAATGCCTCAAAACATACCATTCTTGCCAGGTGGGAACGTTTTCTATTCCACGTTTTAACAGGAGCCAGTTGTTATCAAGTTGTTTCGCGGCTTGATTGAAGTATCTTCCATCGGTGGATAGGGCCGCCTTGGTCATGGAGACAATGGCACATCCTGCGGAGCCAGTGAAACCAGAGAGGAATGCTAAGCAAGGGAATGAGCGACAGGTCTCTGGGTGAGCATTTCTGAGGAGGCGGAGGAACGGATTTCTAACCTCGACGGCCGTCACACGGAGCGATGTATTCTGACTGATGGCTGTCTTCGGACGGGACGACTGTTTCGAGCAAAATTAAAGGCATGAGCAACGATATTCTCTTTTTTTTCTTTCCTGGTTGAGAGAGAGAAGAGGATTGAGACTATGTCAGCGCGTACTATATACATCGACATTCCGACCCTTCATCAAGTCTCTCAGCTTGGCCAAACGCTGCGAAGTATCAATGGCCCCCATGTCGGCAGCAGCAAACAATTGATAGCTTGTAGAAAAGAATCGGCTGGAGGTTTGGATGGGAGAGAGAGAGAAAAGTGTTGTTGGCAGATGAAGAGGGAGAGCAAGGCGGAAGAGTGTCATTTACTAATATAACTAGTTAGTAGTCCTGGGGAGTAACTAAGCGGGGAGTAGGAGCGAGATGGAGAGAGAGTGAGGGGGTGGAATCGGATAGGCAAGGAACCAGTTCGGCTGTTTATGTTTGGAGGAAACAAACCGCGATGACGGAAAGATCAGTCGATGATCCCTGAACCTCCCATTTGCTCACAATCCTTGAATTCGACTACACGCTTTACAGAGGGCTTCTTCAAAATCGCAGACTGACAGACAGGCAGACAGACAGACTCTCTCTGCTCTTCTGCCCAAAAATGGTGATGACGACGGGTGGATCACGGGACCCAGCTCGATGCCAAGAAACGCCGCTGAAATCACGCCGCACAAGCCCTGCAACTCTCTTTCTCTCTCGCTCTCTCCCTGCAAACTTCACCTCTTCAGCCTGAATCATCAACAAACCCCCACGTCATAATGTTTTTCTATGATATAGAATCCGTTTTGTTTTTGTTCTTGTACCTCTACAGTAACATTAGATTCATTTGACAAACCTCCAATCCGGAGTCAAACCCAACAAAAGAAAGCGGAGTACAACACACTAACTGCCTGGCGTTTGATGGTGGAGTGTGGATGATATTTGCCTCCCATTCTGTTCTAACTGTCATCAACCTGATACCCCATATATACTCAGCGAAAAAAAAAAAAAAAAGGGGGTACAAAAGGGTGACCATCAACCGGGAAATGGACCTTGTTTGCATCCTAAATTACAAAAGGTTGCAATATTATCCAGGGGAACCAATTTCAGTTTTCAAACTCTACTTGCTCTACTGCTACCAGTTGACTACATCTTCTTACTCTGTTTGATGTTTGGGTCTTCCGCTCTCTCTGCTGGACCCTAACCGTGGATGCTTTGTCCTTGTGACCGTCTATATCTTCCTTTCTGTGACAGGCTCTATCAGTACTTGATGTCACAGTACTGAGCTTTCCTTTTTTTATTTGCTGACCAGAAACCACGACTTCTGTATCAGCAAGGAGACAGACAGCCTGCATAGCCTTCTTACCGTCCCTTCCAAAACAAATCGCCCCTTGATATCAAAATCTATCCCTAAACAACACTTTTATCTGGTGGAGGGCCTCTTGTTCACAATTGAACGATCATGGAGAAGCAAGGAGAGAATCAGCAGCTCATCCGAGAAGCTACAGAGGTCCGTTTAAAAAACGCCCTAGAATAATCCTTTCATCTTATGGATCTTCAGCTAAATTCTTCATCAGCTTGCCCAAGTAATGAGTAGTCCCGGGAATGCCGGCGTCGCACAAACTGCTCAAGCGCGTCTTCAAACCCTGCAAAGGTCTTCAGCAGGCTGGGCCATTGCGGATAGCTTGCTTGGGAGCGATGACCCAAACGTCCGATTTTACGGCGCCCTTACATTAACTATGAAGATCCATCAAGATTGGTAGGTTCTCTAACCTGTTATTCTCTCATCCTCAAATTCTCATTAAAGTCGCAGGGCCAATCTCGGAGAGCAAACAGTCCAGGATCTGATGGTCAGACTTGTAGATTGCTTCGTGCTTCTGGTCAACAAGGACGAAACGCCAGTAGTCATGAGAAAGTTCATTACAAGCATGACTGCCATGTTCTTCAAGCCACAGGCCCCATGGACATACTGCATACGGCACGTCGCCATATCCTTGGCTAATGGAAAATATTTGCCAGAGGAACATTCGGACCAGCAGAGTTTTCAGGCACTCGTTTTGCCTTCACTCAATTATGACCGCCTTCTAGCAGTTTTATCCTTATCAACAACGCTTGCCGAAGAATCTATTCGACATGCGCAGAATAGGTCCGTTCTTGTAAACCCCCCATGCCTGACAACGCCACGCCGTTATTCTAACGATATCAAAGTGCTGGCTTTCAAGACCGACTCGTAGCCAACTTGAATGATGCATTCTTTCTCGTTAATTATGCTTTTCAGCGTGCCATCAATAATGCACAAACGCCAACAAATACAACCTCATCCGAACAATCAATCAATACCGCCCATGAGGCAATTCAATCCTTACATGTAAGTCAACAAAAATTCTCAATGTAATTTTTAGCTCGCTAATCAGTTTGTGGAAGGCTTGGACCGTTGCATTGCGAAACTTTCGGGTAGACAAAGTGTCCCTCTCTGCTGCGATCAATCTCCCTTTGGCTTGTGCGATTGGATTCCTATCTGAGCCACGTCTTGCACCAGAGTCGATGGAGTTACTCACTGACATCGTTATAAGTCAACCTAAGCTTCTCAGTCAGGATCATTTTACAGGTATTCTAGACTTTTTAATTGGTCAAAACGGACAACAATATGCATTAGCTATCTTAGCCGGAGAATTTGAAGATGAACAAACCCGTTTCTTGGAATTACTCCTCAGATTTGCTTCATCAGATATGCAAATCAGAGTCTTGACTCAGCCACCGGACGAGAAACATGAGCGCATACTCTTTTTACTATTTAACCTCTTCCATGCACCAGGGGTTGCTGCTGTTGAGGATATGGCGAGCAACCTTCTCCTTGAGTTTTGGACTGAAGCCGCTGATAATATTAGTGAATTGATTATGGAAGGGGCTTTCGATGAACCGACACCTACTGTGAAGGAAAACTTCACCCGCGTTATTGATGAGTGTTTCGATAAACTCAGGTATCCGGACCCGTCAATCCTTCAAGAGTGGGAAGACGACGACGTCAAATTGTTTAATGCTTTTCGCCGGGATTTTAGCGATTTTTTGCTGGCTACTTACCCGCTTTTGGGTATTCCAATCATTCAAAAAATCCAGGAGCGAGCCTCTATCGCTATACAAGACCATGATTGGGAACGATTTGAGGTTGCTATGTTTTGCCTAGCAGCTCTGGCAGAGACAGTTGCCGAGAACAAGCATGCTGATGATCTGTTGCATGCGCTGTTTCAATCAGAGCTTTTTAATGCAATATGTTTTGGTCGGACAGACATTTCGTTGAGGACTCGTCAAACGCTGTCTGACATGATTGCCAGGTATACGCCATATTTTGAAAGGAATCACAACCTCCTTCCGTCAGTTTTGAATTTCTTATTTAGCTCCTTGGAAATTCCACCTTCTGAACAAGCAGCTGCAAAGTCGATTGCCACTTTATGCGGAACGTGTCGTCAATCTTTAACAGTATACGTCGAAGACTTTGTCAACAAATTCGCACAACTCCATTCCAACCCGTCCACGAATGCCCATATACTAGAACGAGTTGTGGAAGGCATTGCCTCGGTGATCCAAGCAGTTGGCTCTGAACCCGTCAAAGCTAATTTGCTGGCAAAGCTCCTGGACCCTTTGTGTCAAGAGGCAAAGCAAGCGAGGGAAATCGCACAGACTGGGCAACGAGAAATGGGGCTTACTTGGGGCTTAAGGGTCATGGGCTGTTCTGCTAGTATCGGCAAAGGCCTACGTGCTCCGGAGGAATTTGTGATTGACCTTGACGAGGAGAATCAGAATCAGCCCAGAAGAGGCGAGTTCTGGACGAATGATACACGTGGGACCTCTCTTCAGGGAGTCATCATACAAATTCTCGAGCATCTCGTGAACGAGTTCTCTGAGGATGGAGATATGATTGAAGGAGCATGCGCTGTACTCAAAGCCGGCTACACGGAAAAGTGGCCGGGGCCGTATTTACTTCCGCCGGAGGTGACGGTTCGGTTTGTGAAAGCGGTAAACATAAGTTCGCCTCGGTTTCCGGTCGTTATGGCAACTGCATCCGCATTTTTAGCGTCACGAGCCACGAATCCGTTGCAGGTTCATAACGAAGTTATTGAACTTGTAGTCCATTGCTATAATGTCATGGTCGAGATGGCCCGGGATTCGTCTGAGTACGACCCAGAAGTGGCTCATAGCTGTATCGACTTTTTGAGGTCGTTACTTCCAAAATACAGTCAATCGTTCTTCAGTCTGAGTGAATCCTCTCCGGACAAGCCCCAGGTGGTCCAGGCTATTTTGCAATTCACGATCGTCACCCTCAAGGGTCCAGATGCCCTTCCTCTACGTGCAGCATGCTCCTTCTGGACTACGTTATTAGGGTTGCCCAACTTGCCTCCCGCTTTCACTCCTGGCGGCTTATACAAAGGGCAGCAGCAGCCGGGTGTGATAGCAAAGCCATTCGACACCTATCTCGCGGAGTTGGGTGATGTTGTGATAAAGCAGATTGCGGGGAGATGTGCTCGTTCAGACCTTGAACATTACAGCGATGTTATCAAGAAATTTGTGTTTCATCACCCCGGTGCTGCAAAGACGCATATTGGAAACGCTCTTGAATCGTTGGGAGTAGTGCTTGCCGAAAATAATGCAAATCAGGGAAGCCAGGCGGGGGGAAATGCCCAGGGTGTGGACCCAGTTATGTCAGAAGCTAGTCGAGTACGATTCTTAGCAGCAATCTTTGCTGCCAGGGGAACGCGCGCGACGAACAATCTGGTCCGGGACTTTTGGATATCCTGTCGCGGGCAGGGATTTGCGTATACTTGACGTTGCTAGAAAATAGCCCACGGCCCCTTTTCTATTATTATTATTATTTTTGCGTCGGAAGACCATATGTAGAGCATTGATTGGGTTTGGATGGTACTAGATGCGAACGGCATAGGGTTACAAGACTAGATGGAAGACTCGAGAAAAAGGCATTTGGTTTATCTTCAATATCGCTTAAACAAAAGGGATTTTTTCAAGTCCAGAATGTGCGGGATATCCACCTGTAGTCAGTTGAAGGTATGTATGTACAAACATCGATGCACGCATCACGCTTGACAAAAAAGAGGAGTTTTATAATTCCAGCCACCCATATTATATCATCTGAGATCACAAGAGTCGACCCAAAGGAGGGAAGAAAAATAGTTTATTTTTAAAAGGAAAATGGGGATGAAGCGAGGAATAGATTCTTCTCACCACCCTCTCTTGGCCAATTTGTCCTTGTCACTCATTTCCTGCACACTGATGCCTACCATTGCTTCGCCTAGGTTCTCACTGAGCTCAGCGAGCTTCTTGGGATCATTGTAGTGAGTGACAGCCTGAACTATGGCGCGGGCTCTCTTTCTTGGGTCGCCAGATTTGAAGATACCAGAACCAACGAAGACGCCATCACAACCCAACTGCATCATCAGGGCAGCGTCAGCGGGAGTAGCGACACCACCAGCGGCAAAGTTGACGACGGGCAATCGGCCCTTCTCCGCGGTCTCCCTCAATAGCTCGTAGGAGCATTCCAGCTCGCGGGCGTAGGCGCGTAGTTCGACCTCGGGGTTGGTGGAGGAGGCGAGGATGGATTTGGCGCGAGCGATGTCGCTGTTGACAGTGCGCATGTGCTTGACGGCCTCGACGACGTCGCCGGTTCCGGCTTCGCCCTTTGTGCGGATCATGGCCGCGCCTTCTTGGATGCGGCGGAGGGCTTCGCCGAGGTTGCGGCAGCCGCAGACGAAGGGGACTTTGTAAGGGTGTTTGATGACGTGGTAGAGGTGGTCGGCTGGGGTTAGGACTTCGGATTCATCGATGTAGTCAATGCCAATGGCCTCAAGGATCTGACGGACGAGATTTTGCGTTAGTGGAGTTCGTAAGTTTCCTCTTTTCGGGGGAGGAGAGGGGTTTAATTAATCTACCTGACACTCGACGAAATGGCCTATTCTGGCTTTGGCCATGACGGGGATGGTGACAGCGTTCATAATCTCCTTGATCATGGAAGGATCGGACATGCGCGCAACGCCGCCTTGGGCGCGAATGTCTGCTGGGACGCGCTCGAGGGCCATGACGGCGCAGGCACCGGCTTCTTCAGCGATGCGGGCCTATGAAAGGATTTCCAATCGCCAATTAGAAAAAAATTTGCTTGCTCGCCTCAAGACTCGGGGATTTTTTGAACGGAAATACACACCTGCTCGGCGTTGACGACGTCCATGATCACCCCTCCCTTCAACATCTGGGCCAAACCGGCCTTGACGATGAAGTCGGTTGGTGCGGGGTTGCCGTTGGAGGCCACTTGGGGCTGTTCTGAGGCCATTATTGCGCGATTGATAGGAGAAAGGGAGGGAATTGGGCGGGTATCTATGTATCTATCTATCAAGAAGAAGATGGTATAACCCAATCGAAGTGACGAGGGGAAATTTTGTCTTTTTGTTCTTTATTCTTGCTGCTGGCACTTCGGGCGGGGGCAAGTCTTGGTAGTAATAAGTTTATGGATAGTAGTTGAATGTGAGTCACAGACAGTGCAAGATAATATACAAAAACTATAGCTTTTGAGAAACAAGAATGGATATTGATTCCAGAGATAGCTGTGATAGAATTGTATATGTACAGGTTGAATGTCACTGTACTGGCTTTTGTCGGCGAAAGGGCGTAGAGGCGGCGGGGACGAAAAGAGAAGCAAAAAGTCACATTTCCCCCGCTTAAGACTTTTTTTTATTTTTATTTTTTTTTATTTTTGAATTTCTTTCTAGGTTTGCTTAACGAGAGAATTTCCCGACAGAAGCCCAACGACCACTTTAATTCCCAGTCATTAACCCATATGAGTTATTCGTTGCTGCTGCTTCTTTTCCTCTGCTGGTTCCCCGAGGAGCTTTTGCCCCGCGGATATCCGACCGGCCGCGACGAAACGATTTGCTGCTCTCGCCGTTGATGGGAGAATGAAATCAACTGAATGATTCCCAGGGATCACATGCTGTGGTTAATTAACGCCTTTACTCGGCGTCTAGTGAGCTCCAGACTCCCTCGCGGCGAAGGCGACGACGACGACGACGACGAACCACGATGTTCCTCTTCCTCTTCGTCCAGACCCGGTGGCGAGCTAAAGAAGTGGATGGATCGCCCGAATCCCCCACCTCCAGTTTTCCGTTGGCCGAGTTAACTAAAAGTCAGTTAATCCACCCGCTACGGAGTAGTTAAGTTGGTTCACAATCAGAGATTGCGCCATCGTCTCGACTCCCGACGACGGAGAATCGCACGCAACGTTCCCACAAGGCTCCACGGAGTAGTAACCACTGTTGATGAGGCGATTCCAGGCACCGACTCATCCTCCCCGCGCCTTTCGAAAGCCCAATGAGTCCTTCATGTCTTTTCCTCCAACACCCTGCGGAGTTGTTAGTCAGCAAACTCCCCTCACTAGTTAACGGAGCTAACCCAAAAGGGTTAACCAGGCATGTAACTTCTATTTTTGGTTAGCGTCTTCTCTTTCTTCAGCTGCAACTTCAAGCAACTTCAACAACTGGCATAACTAATTAGTTACTGCAATCCATCTTTTTCGCCAGAGTCAACCGAGAGGGGAGCAAACCAGGCGATCAACTATAATAATGACAGATGCTGCCTGCAATAACTCGCATGTATATGCATTCGTGTTGTTCCCAGGCGTCCAATGGTTGAATTCCCACTTTTGGAATCTCGGCCTTTTGCCCTGATTCCCTTAACGTCTCCCAAATATGGCGGAGAATTCGTCTCTTCTGAACATTCACCCGAAGGACGTTGATAAACGCTGTTCGCTGTTAGACTGACTGGTTTCGAGCGCAACTTGAACCTCCTTTTGGCCGGCCAGGATTCCACTTATAAAAGGTCCCCATGTCGCATCTTTCAGTGCAGAACAGAGTCTCCCATCACTATCGAGTTTGCCCCACTTGATATTGTGTCAATATGCTTTTGTTTGTCGGTCTTACCGCTCTAGCCTTGCTGGTGGAGTTCGCATCCTCCTTGCCTTCCGTCCAACTACTTCACCTCAACCAGACCTGGTATAAATCTGTTATCACGACTAATTTGCCTGATGGATTTTATATGGTCAAGACCAAGTCCTTCTTTGATCCGGCCCCGATTCGTAAGGTGTGGTTGTATAAGTCCGGTAGGTACCATATATAGGTTTACGTCCCTGAGCGTCAATCTCACGGGCAGGCATAAAGCTCAATTGATATGTTGGCCTATTAACTTCCGAAACGAGAAGAAGAAGTAAAAGGCCACATAATTGAGTAAATCACGGATTCGGTCCACCACTACCATACAGGAACGCTAACGGCTGGTCAGTATCATTTGAGTCTGTTGATGGAGTTTGAACGTACAAGACGCATATAGAGCATAACTGGGGCATTGAAACGCCAAAAGACACGGTCCACACTTCTAAGACTGGCTAGTTCGGATGAATAATCTACTAGTTTGGCACCAGATTCCAGAGTGCCTAGCTGGCGAATAAGAACAAATGGCTGGTCGAGAAAAGGATGGTCTTTGCCCGTTGGAGGAAGCTCGTAGAAGGAGTTACAAATGACTAAGGTGTTAAATCGGGGCACAGTGAATGCAAACCAGTTGGGCTGGCAAAGAGGATAAAACGAATTCTGGATATTACCGCCAAAGGTTTTAGGTTCCGTACAATAAATAGTTGCGTTGGCGAGGGACCGGGCCTCGTTTGCTATGCCGTTGAAGTTTTTGGCAACTAAGTTTCTAGTCTCGGCAGTATTGTTTTCGAAGAATTTCTCAAGAAGGCCCGTGGAATTGCTGCTGTTGACGGCGGCGGCTGCCCATTCGGAGTTTATAGCGGTATTCTTCAAAGCCACGTGTAAAATGCCTCTCTTTATTTCATCACACGATTCCTGGTCAAATCCGGGCTACTGGCTAGCTAGTGTAAGAGGGGGTTTTGCGGGAAATGTTCTATTTAAGGTGATATCGACAGCATTAGAATTCCACCAATCGGCTAAACCATAAGTCTGGTTATATAGTAGATACGATTGGCTAACATGAACCCTATATTGGCCACCAGCAGAGAGATCAATTTCCTTGGAGATATCAAATGTAGCTTCTTTGGTCCCAGATGGACCAAAGCTGATGAGGTCGCTGGGCTGGTGCTTCTTCACAGCGGGAACGACACCACTGAAACCCACCTCCTTAGCTAAGGGTTCTTTAGCCGGAGCCAAAATGCGGCTGTGGTCCGAGCTTCATTAACTTATTTGGGTGGACTTCTACTGAAGCATGGCCCTGGTCTAGAAGCAGCTAATACTCTCCGATTTGATAGAGGGATTCCATCTATTTTCAAAGGCTCTGCTATAATATTGATACCAGTGTGCTCTCTCTCATCCATGAATTACTTATTCAAATAGTTTTAGAGTAAGTATACAGAGAGAGTTATAATTGATTGGATTACTGTCTTTCAGTTAATTAAGGTCTATAACACTATTATCTCTACTGCTCTAATGCCAGAATACATCATACGTTGTGATTGATTGGTTGCTAACAGAACAGCACATTCTATTGCAGCGTAAAAGACAGCCAGATCTTGTTCATATGCCAAATGAGGTCGGCATCTCCAGTCCTGCTTCGGATACTTTGCAGAATTGAATATGGATGTGTTATCTTGACCACAGAGAACTCACAGGGCACTATCGACTAGAATTATAACATAGAGGACAGCAAGAGAAATTATACAGCCTTGTTGGTGACGAGGTGTATTGGTTAGCCAGTTGATATGCAGAATTGCTCCATAGTTAACTCATCACAATAAGGTCTCTCTTAATTATTACTGTAATAGTCACTGCGAATATTGTCTAATGGGCATCTAGCAAGTTCTTTAAATGACAAACATATTTACAAGGAAAAAACGGGGTGCTTGAATAGAGAGAGGTTCCAACTTTCGTATTCAAAACTCTGAAAAAGCAGAGAGCGTCAACGTTGTCCCGAAGCTCGCTTTCAACGCTAGGTTCTTGGTAAGGGCTCGACGAATGTCGACAGACTTGACGTATCGCTGTAGGAATTGGGTAGGAATGATGTTATATCCTTTCGACGCAGCCCACTAAAAACACCAGGGACACAATTTAGCATGAAAATTTGCAAGTTTACACGAGGTCATCCAAAGGCCAATATCGAGAACGAAGATCGAAATGCCAAAGTAAATAGAATGATCAGCGGTACAAACCTCGAGTAGCAATATCGCAACACCTAAGGTGAATGTCAACGTCCTCGAGAATATCCTTAACCCAACACCGGCGATTAATCCCAGCACACTACCAAGACTGATTTGCCGGACTGTATGCGGATTTAAGCTGGGGAATGCGCTATCGTTTTCAAGGGGTGATGGTCGGGAGTACCATGTCGGCGGGCCAGAGATTCGTGGGGCGTAGTCACAATGAATTACAGAAGCGGGATTGGGACTAAGCAAGAGGAATGAAGCAGTGAAGGGAATAGAAAGGAGAAGGGGACGATGGACAACGCGTAGGAATTGGGAAGCCATTGCTGCCAAAAATTAAGAGATCAAGGGCTTCTTCGTGACTAGGGAATATGAGTATGCAAACTGCACATCAATGGATGCTACTTGGAAGTTGGAGTTTGGAGAATTGAGGTGCGTTGGCTTGCCTGGTCGTTTGTGATGATGATTGACTAACTACTCCGCATTGCACTTCCGCCTGGCAGCACCTGGGAAAGCGACGTCATTGGCAGCCAAGCCATTTTTGTCCTTTGAGTCTCGGCGTATGCTTAGTCACTAGTCACATGGTAGGAATCCTCTTTTCTCTGTTTGAATTTGAACGAGTCAACTTCTTTCCATCCTGACCTCGCATCTTCGAAAGGCCAGAAAGAAGAAGAGTCACCACCATTGACGTATGTCTGCGATTCCCTCTTATAACAACGATATGTTAATCTTTGCCACTATCAGAACCACCAAAGTTTCTGGAAGAACACCAGGCACTACTTTTCAATTCGGCACATCCTATAGCAGCTGCGCTACCCTTCAAGCCGTTCAACTTTGAGAATCAACTCTTCACTGCCATCACCTATGACAAATGTTTCGTCTCCAACGAAAGCCGAGTCATCGATAATACTAGTCTTGAAGTTGGTATAAATAGCAGCAACCGCAAACCGCATCACTGTTAGAGAGTTTGTTATTCCTGTTTTGTTCATTGCCAAGCACACTACCTGTGGGAGTTAACTTACGCTCCAAGGCCAGATTTTGGCCCAAACATTGACGGCTACCGCTGCCAAATGCCCACCACCAACGATCTCTGGCTCCGGCTTTAGGATGAGTTGGTTCAACGATCCAACGCATTGGATCCCAAGTCCTGGGGTTGGGGTAGCCTTCTTCATTTCTGTGGAGGCACCAGGCAAAAGCACCTACTCTGGTCCCAGCCGGCACGTCATCACATGGCCCAATTGTAACCTTTCGGCCTTTGGGCGTTATCCGCGGATTGAGCGTCGGGCCTGTGTTTCGTAGACGGAGGGATTCCTTGATTACTGCATTTAGAAGCGGTAGTGCCTCCAATGCCTGGGCTGTTGGAAGTTCCGTTTTCATTTCATTGCAATACCGGAATGGCTGCTCTATTGACAACAACTCCTGTCGAAGTTCCTCCTGAATCTCGAGATTTCGAGAAAGATTCAGAATAACGTATGAGAACGTTATGCCTACAAGGTCAGTTGCTGATACTGGAACCCAGAGCGGGAGCTGTTCTCACCGAATGTGTCTCTCGTGGCAACTATGCAAAAATTTAGTCGGGGTCATTTTCTTGAGTTTTGGACTGGGGAGAATGCCATCTTACCTAAATGATCCAAACATTCACTTGCAAGTTCATGCCGCTGAATGTTAGTTGGCACAAACCTGCCATTCTTCTTCGCTCCTTGTTCCAGTTCCATTCCAGCTTTAAGCGCATGATACAAGAGAGGCATGTGCCCTGGCCGAATTGTGTTCTCCGTGGGATTTTCACTTAGCACGTCTTCTGCCAGTTTAATCTTTCTCATGGCCCAAGTTTCCAGTTCGCGTTTTGCCTTGACGTAACCCTTAGGTATCAAGGGAATGCCAAATTTTGACAGCGCCTCAGACAACAAGGGATATTCTGTCAACCAAAACATGCTCTTAGATGGGTGCGTTTGATCATATAAATTGAGCCAATGCTCGCGAGAGGCCGTGTCCTCCAAAAACCTGACTCCCCTAGGCAACCCAAAAATGAACGCAGAGACAAAATCTAGTCCATAAGCTAGGTTCAACGCCAAAATATCGATCGGCTCTTGGTTCTTGGCTGTACGAGCAAGTATGGGGAGGATTCGTCCTTGTATCACAGCATCTAGGATGGCCCGTATATGAGGAGAAGACTGGAGAAACCATTTCGCATACACTCCACTAATTCTTCGTCTGTGAACAGCGTGCTCCTGACCCAACGCGCAGAATGTATTTCGAAATCTTAGTCAAAGAATCAGTGAACGTCCCGAGAAATATGAATCATTAAAAAGGACCGAAATCTTACCCGTGGTTTCTGAAAAAATTGTACCATGGTGCCTTATCGAAATTATCACCGCCAACGCCATATATGTTTCTAACTCCACCCTCCATGGTATTGACGGCAACTTCCTGTGGCCCAAGGCGTATATACGGGCCTTTTGTTCGGAAACCACATACTACTGCGTCGAATTCCTTGTTTGTCAAACGTTTCCACTGAATCCATAGCGAACTAATAGATGCAAGAGGGTGAGCACTAGGGATATTCGCCAAAGGAGAGAAATACAGTGGATATAAAATCTTCTTATATACGACGAACGCGATTGTAAACAAAGTGCTTGCAAGCAACAGCATGGTGACCTAACCTGTGTTTGTTGAACAACGACAGTGCTATCGTACTTGAATCCAAGGACAGCTCGTAGGTCTTTTCAAAAGGACGACTCGGTGACTTGGATTTCAATGCCTGATGGTAAAGTCAGCTTCCGCGGGGAAGCCGGAATTTGTTCCTGGTAAGGTTTGGATTACGATTGCTGTTGACACTCAAGTAGCGGCTTCCGCTTCATGGTTGATGATTGACAAGTTTGTGGTCCTTGCAGCTGAAGTGGCTTGCGCAACTCGCTCGGGCGGGTTCGAAATACTGTGATACGCCACGACCGTTCTTCATCAGGCATCGGGAATGGTAATCTGTCCCGGTCAGTAAATCAGTAGGTTTGGTTCACTATCTTGTCCTTCTTTTTCTACCTCGCTCAAGGCGGACTAGGTGACATTGTCATGACATTCATCACAATTGTAAAACGATTTAGTTTACACAGCACTAAGCAACCGCGGAAGGACGTTCACACCTTGTACGAAGTATTTCAATAGAAAAAGGTCCCAATATTTAAGCTCGGTCGACTTTAAAATCTTGGGCGGACCTGATCCACACATCGGATCGGTGGCTGGATTCTGCAGATCTCTTACAGGTGGAGCAAAACGAGTGAGGGCATTTGCTCTGACAGGCAAGGCCACGACGAAAAAACTCGACTGATAATTGGACAGAAAAAAGAAGCATCAGGTTTTCCACAGCGTTTGTCCCTCGATACGAAGGGACAATGCGTTTTCGTGCCAGGAATCTTAGCAGCGAGTCCGTGAGGCTGGCTGGAGAAACGGCCAGGAATCTTTGACGCCGCGCCCTCAAGGCCCCAATTTCGAAGGCCACAATGCCAGTTCACACGTATGTACGTGCATACGTTTGAGGAAGAATTTCAATATCTTCCTTGTCTCATAGGTTGCTTGCAACTGGATTTCTCGGTGACAGGCACTTCTCGATACATAACGGGCTTAAGCGCTCATATTATGCCTTTCAGAAAGAGGCCATTCCATGCAAAGAATAGTGGACAAGATAGCCACGACGCGTATCACAAAAAAATCTCAATTTATCAGTTCGAGATGTTCTATTCGACCAAATGAACTAATTGGCCAGTATGTCTAACCCGAGGAACAGCTAGCCAGAAATGGAAGATTCACTTCGTTTATTTGTTCGTACATCTCGAATTGATAAATCGGGATTTTTCATTGCAATAATCTGTTAGATGTCTGTGATATGAACCCGGGTTTATTCTATAGTTAATTTTTGGATTTCGAAATGTCTGTTCTCCCTGAGCAACAAGAGGGTGAAAATTCTCGTGTTATTCTACTATCCGTAGTACTGGTCCTGTTCATATACACGTTTGCCGTCCACCCTCTCTACTTTGGACCATACAGCCGCGTCCCTGGTCCCAGACTGGGAAAGATCTCCTGGTACTATATTGCTTGGTATGACTTCTGGCTTCGACGAAACGACAAGATCGCGCAATGGCACCGTCAGTACGGCCCTATCGTCTGCTTTCGCCCGGGCGAAGTATCCTTTGGTTCACCAGAATTGATGAGGGAAATATACGGAACGAGAGGGAAGTATACGAAAAGCGAGCTTTTTGAAAATTTTATGGTATATGGCGAGAAGCCGTTGTTTTCAATTGGTCCATATCGGGAACATAGGAAGAAGAGGATGCTAATCTCCTCTTTCTATCACAAAACCCATATTACAAGACCAGTTATGGAAAAATGGCTGAGAAAAAATGTTGCCAAACTTGTAGCTCAGATCGATAGGGCAATTGAACAGCAAACCGGAAATAGTGAGAGATCTGGTGCAAAAGCCATGTTGGATGCATATCCTTTATTCAACTGTTTCGCGTTCGACAATATCACACACGTGCTTTTCGGATCAAAATACGGGGCCAAAACAATTGAGAACGACTGTCCTGAGCGGAAGATTCTTCTAGGGATCAAGCAGGCACAGATGTGGGGGCCGTTCAAGTTCAATTTCCCAACGCTTGCCTGGGCGGCGTCGAAAGCAATGCAAATGGTTCCCACCAAAGTAAACCGCCGGCTTATCCCAGAGACGTTGCGCCTTTGCCTGAAGTCTGAAGATGAAATGGCCAACTGGAACGCGAAATCCTTGCAAACTGCACTAGCAGATTTAGACGCTGTAGAGGACTATACGCTGCTCCAACGAATGCTTGCTTGCAAAGAAAAGGATCCCATGATACTAACTACTTCTTATATTGCCGCGGAGCTTTATGACAACATCAACGCAGCTCAGGAAACGGTGGCAGTTGGACTTATTTATTTAATCTTCCATCTTGCAAAGCAAAAAGCCTGGCAGGCCAAGATACGCAAAGAGCTTTCAGGTCTAAATCCCATGGAAGATGGCTTTCCAAAGTGGATGGACATCGACGGTCTACCATTACTTGATGCATTTATGCGAGAAGCATTGCGCGTCAACCCCGGAGCCAGCGGGAGACAGGAACGGTACGTCGAAGACCCGATCAAGGATTACGCTGGCATACGGCTTCCAATTCAAACTCGTGTCACAGCCTCCACAATTGCACTGCATCAGGATGCCAGCGTATTTCCCAGTCCAGAAAAATTCCTGCCAGAGAGGTGGTTGCATCAGACCGCTGAACGGCTGAGGCAAATGGAGAATAGCTTCATTCCCTTTGGGTATGGCGCAAGAATATGTCTCGGAAAAGCTCTTGGAATTATGGAATTAAAGATGCTTGCTGCATTCCTGTTGCTCCGATATGACATCGAAACGACGGCAGACATGGGAGACGGGAAAACGGGTCCCATGTGGCAATGTGGTTCTATTGAAGCTGTGCCAATCGGGCTGAAGGGCGAAATGATATTCATAAGGTTGTAACTAGATATTGGGTCGGGATATCACTACTTCTAGCAGGTGAGACGGGCTTGACGACGCATGTATTGAGTGCCGTCATGACTTAGGGTTCGGCTTCGTAGCGATGGAAGATTGCTGAATTACCTTTTTGCATCGAATCCAAATTCAAGATTTCGTCTAATTGATTATGAAGAATCCCTGTGTTTTAGCCGAGAATCGTGGCTGACCTAGCCCCAGGAAACTCAGTTAACCCATAGCTATCAGGCTTGCCAGCATTTACTAAGGGCCTAGCACTATGATCCGCATTCACGGATTTGCTTCGTCTGGATTTAAATTTGAGAAATCACAAACGACAACAAAAACTTGGTTTCAAGCTTTTCAGCTTCTCAGCTCCTTGTTCATCACGGAAACCCCCTAACTAGTTATCTAGTGTCCCGCGCAAAAGAATGCGCTGCAAGAGATTTAGTTACGTGTCAACTTTTGCCCCTCAGATGGGCTATAATCCACCACTCGGAGCGTTCCTATCCAGCCTGGTCAACAGGTCGCCCAAGCCGCTTGTTTCGGCTCGTCACCCTTTTACCACGAACAAATACTCCGTATGGGACCCGGTATTTGACCTTGCAGAGTTTATTTTACTTTTTTCTCTAATTAAACCTCTCTTCCTTGCGTGTTCCCTTGCATGCTGCGAGTGTTGTGCGAACTAGGTCCTGGATAAACCCTACGGAAATGCAATATCAGCCTTAATCACGACCGTAGTGGAATCTCAAAGGCCAATTCTTCTTATGCTTGAGCAGCAGTTACTTTAGTGATGCTCGCTTTTTACGCCCCGGAACCGCGGCCGCCTGAGGATGGCTGGCGAACAAGTGGACGATTGCTGCTTGATGCCAGGCAGAATCCCAATGGGAGCAATTGCCAGTTCTGGGACTGATTTGCAGGCGTAAACATGGTGCTCCTTCTTGATCTCGAACTAGTAGAAATAAAGAAGAGGAAGAAGTAGCTTTTCAAGAGAGAGAGAGAGAGAGAGAGAAAGAGAAAGTGAGAAAGCGAGTACATGTCCTTGTGGCAGCTTCCTCCATTCTGATTTAGACATCGGTGCCTCTTCCTTCTGCTCCATCCTCAGCGCTTCATTTTACTCTCTCCGAGAACTATCAATCCATAGCACGCCCCAACCATTATGCCTTCTGCTAAACTTACCATGGTATCCGCTGAGGATGAGTGGTCTCCTCTCGAAGCCGTCATCGTCGGGCGTGCTGAGAAATCTGCTTTCCCCTCCGAGCCGCCGCATATGATCGAAGCCACGATGCCGGATGAGTATCAGCATTTATTCAAACCCGGAAATCCCTTTCCAGAGGACATCCTCCAAAAGGCGCAGGAAGAACTTGATAATTTTGCTTCGATCCTCGAACGGGAAGGAATCCGCGTTTATCGACCGAAGGAGGTCGATTGGCTCAAAGTCGGCGGCTATACAGGAGCAATGCCGCGAGACAGTCTTATGACTGTTGGAAACACCGTTATTGAGGCACCGTTTGCATGGGGCTGCCGTAAACACGAGGTGGAACTTGGGTATGGCGACGTTCTTTCGACTTTAGCGGAAGACGGATTTAGCAAGGTCGTTCGGGCCCCAAAGATCATGGGCAGAGACACGTTGTACGATGGCATCGAGACTTCTTCAAACAACGGGGGGGCCCATTCCTGGGCTATCAACAACAGCAGACCTGCTTTTGATACTGCGGACTTTATGCGGTTCGGCAAGGTGATAATTGGGCAACTTAGCAACGTCACCAATATGAAAGGTGTTGAGTATCTAAGGTCTGTGATTCCCGAGGGATACACAGTTGAAATCTTGAAGACCAACGATCCACACGCCATGCACATTGACGCGACCATTCTTCCTCTCCGGAATAAGCTTATGGTCTATCACCCGGAACGTGTCACCGAGGAGGCTTTGCGGCAACACACTGTCTTCCAGGACTGGGAACTGTATGCGTACCCGTTCAACCCGGAGAAGAAAGATGGGCCACCCTTATATATGACATCACCATGGCTAGTGCTCAATGCACTAAGCTTAGATGAGCGCCGGATCATGGTTGAGGCTAAGGACACTGTTTTTGCATCGTGGGTTAAAGAGGAATTCGGGATGGAGCCCATTATGTGCCCTTTCCAGCATGTCAATAGTATTGGAGGGTCATTCCATTGTGCTACTGTTGACCTTGTTCGTACTAGCTAAAAAGAATAAACGTTGACGTTGACAAAGACAGATGGTCGAAATGGGTGGGAAATAAAGAGAAGTAGATAAGAAACATGGTATAGGCAACAGGTTAAATATGAACTGTTATAGCAAGGGCAACTGATGCAAGTGTCTCGCACTCTATCTTCATGATAAGCGTCGGCAAGGTAGGCAAATCTCAAAGAAGATAGGGGAGTAAACGGTATAACGGATGGATATCAAGTTTATAATATGCAAATATTATCGTTCTTCAATCTTTGTGAACAAGACGTGTAGCTACATGCTAAGACTCAGAAATTATGATAGTCGAACTGGGTTTGGGAAAACAATCGCATTAAAATCTGTAGTAGTGCTCCTCTATTTAATGAACTCCCTATGATGAATTAATAGCAAAAAACAAGAATCCCACATATTTATCAACCATCAATAGGTCATACTCTCCATGCCAATCACCCCGTGCTATTTGCCACCTCCTTACAGCTGCTGGAGTCGCTAACAAGCTCAGCCGGTCGAGTTGTGTAAGTATTATATAGCTTGTAGAACGCCGAAGAATCAGTGGCTAGTAGCATCTGAGGATTGTCATATTCTATTAGCACGCCACCACTGATAATGGCGACCTTGTCGAAATCTAGGATCGTATCTAGCTTATGTGCAATCATTATAATTGTATGTTGCTGAAATTGCTGACGTATCAAGTCCTGAATAACCTTATCTGTTTTCTCATCCACGCTATAAACAGCCGATGTTAGCAACGGTGTTATAGTTAATCCAAGAGGTATGACAAGTGACCATACCTGCTTGTGCCTTCATCGAAAATGATGATTTTGCTGGTGCGTAACATAGCTCTTGCAAGACAGAAGAGTTGCCTTTGGCCATGGGAAAGGAACGTATCGTTGGTCTCAGCATCAAGGCCGCCTTTACTTTCAATGCTCTCCCATAGCTGAACTTTTTCTAAAGCATCAATTATTTTTTCATCGGAGGCAGATCCAATGGGATCAATATTGCTTCGCACTGTGCCACAGAAGAGATAGGCATCTTGCGGAATACATATTAACCGTGATCGGACTTCGTGCCGTGGAATGGTTGCGATGTCGACTCCATCAATGGTAATAAGACCAGTAACCTCTTCCATCATCCGGAAGATGGAAAGAATCATCGAACTTTTGCCGCTAATTAATTGATATTGTCAGAGTGCCGTACATTCAGGGGTAATGTGGGGTTCGAAGATCATACCTCCCTGTTCTGCCACATATTGCAATCTTCTGGCCCGCCTCTATCGATAGCGAGACATTTTTCAGCACCGGTTCCGAGATTCTGCAACAATTATTTAGTATCGGCGTGTTAATCTAACCCAACAAACTTACTTATATGAAGCAGAGACATTTTCAAACGCGATAGCCCCATTAGCTGGCCAGTCGCTTGGTGGTTCGCTGCACTCAGTTGGCTGGTTCTCTGAGGGCGTATGATCTTTGAAATTCTGAATCCTCGCAATCGCACCAATATGGGTTTCCAGCATCGTCCAGTATGTGATCAGTAGCTTGATACCCTGGTTGAAGGTGATGACATTCACCAAAGCTACACCAACATATCCAGCACTTAAGGTACCCCTGAGTGTAACGACAAGAATCATGAGAAGCACTGCGGTTGCAGCGACAACTAGATCAAGAACCACCGTGAGCCACCGTTGAACAGCCCAAAGGAGATAAAATGGCTTCTGAGAGATGTCCAGAAGTTCCTTGTTTTTCTGCTCTAGCTGTGTCTGCCACCCAAAAGCCCTGACCGTTGCAAGTCCACTGAGGCACTCCACAAACTGGGAGAACAGAGGAGATTTTGCTTCAATATCCATAAAACGAAGCTGGCGCGAAGTGCGAAGATAGTATCTTTGTATGAAGAAGAAAGATAGTAAACAGAATGGAAAGGCAATGGCCGCGAATTTTGAAGCAACAGCTATCAATATTAACTGTGCAACACATAGTATGAATGCTGTAGGATATTAGACCTCGCCTCGCTAAAACAAACACTGAGGGTTAATGAATGAGAAATGTAGAGGGCCGTACCAGCACAGGTATTGAGAGCTGCCACCGGAAGTTCCATATCAATAAGTTGTAAGTCCTGGCTGAAGCGGTTGAGGGTGACGCCAGTGTCCGTGGATGCAAAGAAAGACATCGGGGCGCTGTAAGACGGCGTTAGCCTTTCCCGCTTCGGGGTATCAAAACACTTGACTTACTCCATGACTTTCTTCAACAAAGTCAAGTGAAAGTATTCTCCTGATTTAGGAACCATTGTGATAATCACTAGCCTAATTGAGGTCAGCATCAATTATTCTAAGAATATTCGGGGCCACCCTACCAGCAGCTAATGACAAGGAAGATGAGCGATAACCCTCCTAACAATCCATATATACCGAGGTAAAACGCCAATCGTTGGTTTGGGTGTTCTGCGTTTGCCTCTGCCCACCATTTAACCCAGATCGCTAGACAAGGATTAATTATTAGCATCAACAGAGCACATGGGAAGCAAGGGATTAATACTTGGGAAAGTAAAAGTGAAGGCAAATAGGGCCAGGGAAATGGAGAATAATGTAACTGGTAGTCGTCCAACTGATTTGATGTACTGTAAATAAATTGTAATGTCTCCAGTGCGTCTACTCGCTTCCGCCGAATCTAGATCTATAGTACTGACATGCTCCGATGCATGAAAAGCGGCCACTGCATGTTCTTTGACATCGTTGTTCTTGTCGTTGATAGCATAATCATCAGAGACTGGGGCAAGTGCAAAGCTCGAAACATAGCCTTGGCTTGAGTTCAAGCCCTCAAAGTCTCCTTGCTCGAGAATTTGACCTTTACTACTAAGGGAAATGATATGATCGGCATAGGGGAGACGATTTGCTATGCAAGGGTAAGTGGAGGCCGCATCATGAATATCAAGGGTCACGTACTGGTAGAAGTGGTAAATATTACCGTCGCTTGATGCTTGCGCAATATACCCTCTCGTCCAAACAAGTTATTGAATACTCGATTTTCGGTATCTGTATCTAGGCCGCGGAGCACATCGTCAAGAATCAGAATGTTTTTCTTTGAGTAAACAGCTCTAGCCAGCGCCTGTTGTAAAGCTTGGTATCAGCAGGGATTCTTAAAAATTTCAGAAACAAAAGGAAAAGAGCCTAGGGACAGGTACTGCTCACAATGCGTTGGCTCTGCCCTCCACTTAGTGAGATGCCCTTGCTTCCGATACGAGAGCGATCTTGCTGTGGTAACTGCTGGAAATCTTCTTTCAAAGCACAAGCACGAACTACGGTATCGTACCACTGCTGGTCGAAGTTTGAAACACCGAGGATACTTTCTTGGATAGTACCATTCATGAGCCAGGGTGTTTGCTGACAGTACGCGTACTCGGATGGTCGTACCATTATGGAGCCATTAACAATAGGAACTTCACCTAACATTGCTTGCAAAAGCGTCGACTTGCCGCAGCCGACAGGGCCGACGATGGCAGTGAGCTTTTCGCGCTGAATTTTTAGGGTAATATTTGTCAGTATTGGTTCATTTTCCTTGTCCCAACCGAAGGAGCTGTCGTGTATTGAAATAATGCTGTCCCCTGGCATTCCGCTGTCCATACTATCAGATAATGAGCCCTTCGTATCAAGTAAAGTGCTATCAGTTCCTGAGGAAGGCTTGTCATCTTCAATGTTAACGCTTATGCTTTTTTCGCTGGTTTCTTTTTCATTCAATTGTGGAACTTGGACTCGCGGATCGACTCGTTTCTCTATCTTTAGAAAGGCCTGAAGACGGTCAAAGCAGCCCACTGCGCCCATGAATCCAGTGAGTGCCATTATAAATGATCCAAGAGGTGTCGCTATAAGTACGAAGAGGGACAAAGATGTAAAAACCCTGGCAGTGTTAACTGTGTCATCACCCTTCTGTCGCACCATGATAGCAAACGCGGTGAATGTCAGAATTGGGGCGCTGACCGGGGAAATGTAAGCTATTAGGAACCTAGTCAGATGCTCTCCTAGATGTTATTAAAGAGGGGAGAGCTTACTGAAACCTAACGCCCAGATGAGCAGCTTTCTAAACCCTTCTGATATTTGGAGTTCTATCACTCTAAGGGATTGGACACTCGATGAAAGAGGTCCACTCAGGCCACATAGCTTAACACTTTTCATGGAACCCAACATGGCAGTGGTAACAGCAATTCGCCTCTCAATAGCTTCAAGCCAAAGCTTCTGTCGCGTGACAATGAATCCAGATAATGCAGCGGAGGCAAAGATAGATACTATACATTAGAATTAGCGACAATGTCACTCATTCTAGAGGCTGAATTAGGTCATTCTGTTACTCACAAATTGCTACTGCAAGTGGTATCCCACAAACGGCTCCGAGCTGCCTCTCTAAGAGATATGTCGCCAGTGCAATCTCAATCAGGTTTGCCCACAAATCGTGTGCAAGTTGAAATCCTGCACTGATACGTTCCATGTCAGTGTTCATCAGGGTAACGGATGATCCGGGTTCAACAGCATTTATAGCCAAGCTTGCCGTTTTATCATATACAAGCGATACCAATGCTCCTCTCATCATCGTTATTGCGCGGAAAGTATGGTGCTGATACTGGCCTGTGGAGATCTTATGTTGATGCATTAGTAACAAAATTACCCGATAAGGACGGACGACTTACGGCTATGCCAATATATACGATGGCATAAGCACCAATTAGGCCATATCCCGCATTCGTAGTCTCATCGGTAACAGGCTCGAGGGACAGCTTGACGGCCCTGTCGATTAGGAAGGGCTGACAGAAGGTAAATCCGATGAGGGCAAGGCGGGGAGGGATGCCGCACAGAAGCGGCCATTTGAATGTTTTGATTGTTTGCGACAATAAGACCCATGATGGTTCCAGGCTTACTG
Organism: Amauroascus verrucosus; assembly: GCA_001430935.1. Taxonomy (NCBI): domain Eukaryota; kingdom Fungi; phylum Ascomycota; class Eurotiomycetes; order Onygenales; family Onygenaceae; genus Amauroascus; species Amauroascus verrucosus. The sequence continues at coordinate 71,499 of LJPJ01000981.1, forward strand.
GAAAGGTATGTGTCAATTATGTAACAGTTTAAGATCGGGGGCATAGAGTACATGCGCTCTAACCTTTGTCTAATGAAGATCGTAGAGCCTGGCTTAGGTACTCTGAGCGCAGGTGCTTATCGAGCTCAAACAGGTCGTCTAGGACAAGAAGCTGCCGTGATCCCTTGGCAAATAGACAATTCAACCATATGAACAACCCACGGCTGAAAATTCCGCTGGTTGCTTCTGGTGGATAGTTTTTGTACGCAGGCTGCAAAATGGTCCGTTTTGTAGCCGCTTCGAGGGAGAGAATGACGGCTTTAACGGCAATAGAGACACTAAGCAAAATGGAAACGGTTTTATGATCCCGCATCAACCATAATGTCCTTGTTCGAGCTATGTCGAAGATAAGAGAAAAAAAGAGATATATGTTTAGTAAGACGGAGGGTTTCACCGAGTGAACATGCTCGGCATACGAGACGAGTCCTAAAATGATACTGCCTATGAAACTAAGAACAGCTGTAGGCACTGAGGTGCGAGTTTTGATCCTGCTTTCCTTGGCCCAGAGAACCAGAAGCCCAATGTGTATGCCCGCAAGAATGAGAATGGCGCCCTATATTGTAGAACAATGGTCCAGTTAGAACTCGACGGTCGTAGGAGGATGTTGCTGTACAAGAAAATAGATACTCGACACTTACAAGTTTGATGGGTAAAGAAGGGATATTGATGGTTTTCTTTCCTTTTTGCAGCAAATACAGGATCCGGAATGGTGAGATTATTAGAAACAACGCAAGCGGTGCTATGGTCAGAATGCTCTCCTCGAAGAGAAGAGTAAAATCAAAACCACCGCGACAGTTCGACGCGTGAGGGCCGAATGAATTATCGAGCTCCCGGCAACGCATCAAGGACGAAGCGTCAGTCTCCATTGTCAAAAGGCAATATAATAGTAGATGCCGATGACAATAGAAGGAATATGTTGGGACGCAAATCGGAGGTTTTTCATAGGGACATGCACAACCATGCTTGAACCCGACAATCAACCCAACGCAATTGGGATCAACTTATCTGGGAGGTGAACCACTGCATAGCACATATTTGTTGCTCATTTGGGATCAGTATGGCCTCACCCTTAACTTGAGCTCTTGCAAGTAGATGCCAGCGTGCAACCAGAAAAAAATTCACCACAATAGCGAGACTCGAAAGATCTTGGGTGGCATGCCTTAATACGACCTCAATTTACAGCGATACGAAGGGAGGGATAAACATCGCCTATGAAGGCCGGCAAGGAGAGAAAGAAATCGAGGACTACAGCCTTACCCCTGTTGGCACCAATAAACTCGCGACTAGCGTAAATCGTGTTCAGCATGAAAAAGGTACTTCGTATAGGAAGCGAAGTTGAAGGCAACGCCCATTGATCAGGCACATACTGACGGGCCACGCTATACATAAGCGAACAAGCGGCGGGCAAGCACAATACCACCACAGACTCAGCAAATATGTGCACAAACACAGACAAAAAAAGACCGCTTCCCGTACCTAAGACAGAGAAAGGCATTTTTTGACCACGGCATCACCGCGAGAAAGGATCAGTCAAGGGAATCTCGTATCCATCTGTGTCGGTTGTGACCAACTAAAGTTGACAGGGCAAATGGCCCGAGTTGGGATCAGGTGTCGAAGGTTGGGGGTCGAGATTAGGTAAGCCCGGTGGGTCCCTGCGTCGGGAGGCTTGGGAATCATCCCGGGTGATTCAGCGTTCTGGTGCATTTTGATGCGAGAGTCACCGGACAGGCTAAACCACCTTGGGTCTAGCCCTAGTGAGCCGAACCTCTCGAATTTCCTACATCACTCCATCCATCCCTCAATCCTGGAACCGGAGAACCTCCCAGCATCTCTGTCCGCAAAGTATTATCTTTGTTCGTTCTCTAGACCCCTCGGTTAGAGTTTATTGTGACTTTATTATTTGTGTTCATCTTCCTGTTTTCTTTCGCGAAGCTACCAGGATCTCTGCCCACGTCCAACTTCCGTGCAGGGACCAGGAACAGGTCCTTTTCCTTTTTAGCCGGTTGACATGCCAATTGAGCTGTGAATCTCGGCTCTCCAAGTGCATTCCTGGGGCAAAATCCCCACCTGCGAACAGGGCATTCGGACCTGACCGTCAAGTTATCATCTCACTCCTCCCCCGTCTCACGCGTCGCTGGTCCTTTGGAAACCAATTATTCTACCAACATGCTACCCACCCCTACTACGTCCGCCCCCCAAGTGGTACGGTTTAAGGAACTTACAATCTCGCATCCCTGCGCTTCCATCAGCATGTTCTGACAAGGAATTGCCGTTGGTCTTCTTGGACCACCCGGCATGTCTGCGTTTGAAGTAGAGGCAGATGCTCAGGAAGGATAGATGCCTACGAGGATGTTGCCGCAGTTGAGTTCCCTCGAGGCTGAAGGTCATAGGTGAACACAGCTCAGCAAGCTGAAATGAATATCGCCCTGGAGGGCGTCCCAATCATGCAAAACCTTACTTAGAGGAATCAACATGTCCCATTTAAAGACATTAGTAAGTAGCTGACAGGCATAGTTTTCCGAAGCTTGGCCCCGATGCCCTTGGCTAGTGCTCTACGTATATTCCCTGTGAGCTGAAAAGAACACGCGATTTCCACACGAAAGAACCTCTAAGTTGGAACAGGCCAATTGCATCCACCAATCCACTCAACACATATATCACTTTACCACTTCATGACATTATCGCTATTTCAGTGCTACCTCCTTCCCCCAGGCTTCTGTCACATCAGCGCTCGCTAAAACAAGAACCAACTGTATCCACATGCCTGCGGCTCTGCCATCGACTGGTTCTAAAAATTGATCATGTCTATTTCGTTCTGGCCGCCCCACGCCTAGCTCTTGATGCATCCCGAGGGCCAAGGGAACGGGTGACCCCAGCATATTGTTGTTTTGCTCCTGCGCACCCCGTTCTAATTCAGCCATTGGCCTCCTTTACCAAAAGGGACCAATATGGCAGCGAGATCTCTGAGGAAAGAAGTGTCTATAAGCATATTAAAATTGGGCCTCGTTGTACGCAAATACTACTTCGAGCCTAGCGAAAATGCAATCCATTATCAGCAGCCGCCATGTGAAGGGGTGGTGCTTATTTTCAGCAAGCAACCAACTCTTGGCTCTCAAGGTAATGATGCATGGAAGCTCTTCTCTCTCATTGCTCATACGAAGTAGACCGTATCTCCCATTTATATCTTATTTTGCATGCAACTTTGTTGCATATACGGGTGCATTGGTCTTTACTTTTGGTGGTACCCTCGCCTCTTGATCCTGGTCGAGGCAAAGAACAAGTTCTTGATGTTCCCTTTTTCACCCTTTTGTCTCGTTTTCTTTCTAGGCTTTCGTCGGTTAATTACATGGTCTCGCTAAACAAAGTGGCTAGAATGGATACATGCTTTATCCAGGTTGCAAAGGCGCTGAGTGCCTTCCTGCCGAAGAAATCACTCACGCTTTACGAGATGGGCTTGACTATTTCTAGTAGGTCTCTCTCGTACCTGATCCGCATCCCTTCGGGTTCTATTTCGGGTGACTGCGCAGGGGCTCTAACCCACTGTTACCTCGATTCAACGAGAAGCATAGACTAGAGTGAACACGAGGGTCGAACTGACGGCTTGGCGACACCGGGAATTTTCGCCCTGCATGAGCTGCTTTAGTTCTCCCACCTGTGATTTGATGAGGTCAAAGCCCTGGTTTTGCTTAAACACTGTTAATTGCCGATGTTCTCTGGCTTCTCCTGCTGCAGGATCTGAAAGGCTCATGTCCTCAGAGATAATTGCGTGTTTAGTTGTGCGCCTGTCAATCATTTGGCTTTCTTTAATTGTACTTGTTTGGGTGAAACAAAGATTGAACTTGGAAAAAGAACGGTTAGACATTAGAAGGACGCTCCCTAATTGCTGAGGAGAAAGGGAAGTACAAACCATCACCCCCAAAAGATTGCCACAGCATTCCCATTCAGCACTTTCTTTTGATACGTATTGCACTGACGTGTAGGTTCGACCATGAAGGCGGAAATTCAATTGCAGAAGAACCAGTTAGTCAAGTACTGGACTGAGTTCTTGTCAAATGTAAACAACTCCAGTTTTCCATGTCTTTATTCCCAACCTGGAAATAACAAACAGCGCGAGTCTGTCGCTGTTGAAATTGGAGAGTGGCCTCGGTTGGAGGAACTTTGCTCAGGGAATGGCGTGGAACTGCGCAACGTTTTGCAGGGTATCTGGGCAGTGATACTATGCCGCTATTCTAACACCGGCGATGCATTCTTCGGGTATATCGAGGCTTGCGACGACGTAGCTCCCTTGGACAAAGCTGGCGCAGCCCAAATTGGCATGTCAATTTTGAATGTAAAAGCCGGCAAACTGATGCCCTTTGATGGCATATTGCTGGATATACGAGATGCGCATGTTCAGAGCCAGTCCTATCAACTTACTTCTTTGTCGGATATTAATGAGATCATGGGACAGCGTCGCGCACCTTTCAATACTGCGATGGCTGTTCAATGCTCCTTGGCCAAGGCAGAAATAGACGCGGTGTTGAATGCGATTGAGGTGAGCAGAAATAATTTATCAGCTCGTCTCGTCCAGTAGTTTAGATACCGGCTAACAGAAGGCTAGAACGACGTTTGTTTGAATATCGAACTGTCTTCTGATGCGGCAGATATCCAGATTCGATATCGAACTTCTTTTATGTCTGCAGAGCATGCAGCCAAGCTTGCCAGTACCATCGGGGACCTAACGAAGGAAGTCGTCCGGTACCCACAGAAATCCATCAAGGAACTTAGCTTTGTTCATGAAACCGACTTGAGCCGCGGTCAAGTTCACCAGCTGCAGCCGGTCGATAAATGCATTCACGAGGTGATAAAAGAACAAATGCGCAAGAATCCTTTGGCCCCAGCTGTGTGCTCATGGGATTTCAACTTCACCTACGGCGAGCTTGATAGAGCAGTAACTCGACTAGCTCATCACTTGATTAGTCTGGAAGTCGGCCCTGAGGTAATCGTGCCACTATGTTTCGAAAAGTCGGCCTTTGCTGTGGTAGCAATGATAGCCGTTATGCAGGCAGGTGGTGCTTGGGTTCATTTAAACCCGGAGCAACCAGAAGACCGACTCCACGGGATGATTACCAACGTTGGGGCGAACATCGTTTTGTCCTGCGCAAAGTATTCTGAACGGTTTGAAGCCCTCGTTGATAATGTTTTCATTGTCGATGAGAAAAGTCTGGAACTACTACCGCCCAATTTCGAGGAAACATCGAGTTCCGCAAAGAGCAGCAATGCTGCCTATTGTGTCTATAGCTCGGGAACTACTGGGACTCCGAAGTGTTCTCTAATAGAGCATGGTTCATACTGTTCCGGTGCGGCTGCTCATACCAGGGCTTTTCATATGGAGCCGACGTCGCGTGTTCTCCAATTTGCCTCTTACGTGTTTGATGCAAGTTTGATCGAAATCCTAAGTACCATCATGATCGGAGCGTGCGTTTGTATTCCGAGTGAAGAAGATCGGGTGAACAACATCTCGAGGGTGATGAACGAAATGGGCGTGGATTGGGCAGTATTGACCCCTTCCTTCATTCAATTCATATCTCCGTCGGATGTCCCTGGCCTTCGAACTTTAATATTAGCAGGAGAAGCAATGTCTTCGAGCGACATCTCTACCTGGTCTAATAAGGTTAAACTAATCAATGGCTTCGGCCCAAATGAGTGTTCAGTCGCTATATCGTCTGCCATCGTTACCGAGGGCTCCGACCCTTTGAATGTTGGCTATCCAATGGAAGCAGTACAGTGCTGGATTGTTGACCCAGAGGATCATAACCGTCTTTTACCGGATGGTTGTGTTGGGGAGATAGTGGTGGAAGGGCCAACGCTTGCTCGCGGTTATATTAATAATAGCGAGAAGACCGCGGAGTCCTTCATCTATAATCCCAGTTGGGCTCGAACGGAGGAAAATGGACGCCCAAGGAGGATGTATAAAACAGGAGATTTGGGACGAAGGAACCCTGACATGACCCTGAACTTTGCGGGCCGAAAAGACATGCAAGTCAAAATTCATGGAATCAGGGTTGAGCTAAGTGACATTGAGCATCACTTGGTAACCGACCCATATGTCCGGCACGGAGTCGTCATTATGCCATCTTCAGGCCACTGCGAAAAACGCCTACTAGCCATGGTATCTTTGCATAGCGTTCCAAACCCGGGACCTTCTGCAGACGAGTTTACCATTCTCGAGAACTCGCTCAAAGATGGCGTTGGAGTTCAAGTGTCGTTGATACAAGAAAGATTGCGCAAGAAACTCCCTGAGTATATGATCCCCTCACTCTGGCTCGTGATGGAATCTCTCCCACTTCTTCCTTCTGGGAAGCTGGATAGAAGAAAGATAGCTCGCTGGACGGAGACCATGACTGAAAAGACTTACTATGAGATTGCGGGCGTTCAATCACCCGAATACACCGATAGTGGTTCCGATACCCCTTCTACTCCTGCAACCGAAGCGGAAAGAAACCTGCAGCGGGTTTGGAGCCGTGTTTTGAACCTGCCAATGCACCGTGTCCCTCTTAATCGGTCCTTTTTAAGTTTAGGCGGCGACTCTATCTCGGCCCTCCAAGTAATGTCGCAATCTAGGGCTCAGGGAATGGGTCTCAAGGTCCATGATATTCTGCGCAGCAAATCAATAACGCAACTTTCAATGTGCGCTGGTTCAGTAGAACATGCCTTATACCGGGAGGAAACCGACATTGAGTTTGATCTCTCGCCCATTCAAAAACTATGGTTTCAGTTACCAGGCCAGGGTCATCAAAAAGAAGCCCATTTCAATCAAAGCTTTTTGCTTCGCCTTACTCGCCACATCCAAGCAGATGATATCTCTAGTGCGATTGAGTCGCTTGTTAACCGGCATAGCATGCTCCGCTCTCGTTTTAGTCGCGATTCTGGTACTTGGCGGCAACGCATTACTCATGACGTGACAAGCTCATATCGATTCAGGGTCCATAGTGTTGATGTGGCTGAAGACATGGACCCTGAAATCGCTGATAGCCAACAAATCATGAACTTTGAAACCGGGCCTCTTATTGCCGGGGATCTATTTAATGTCAATGGTGATGGTAGCTTTCTGTTCTTGGTGGCGCATCATCTTGTGATTGACCTGGTATCTTGGCGAATTATTCTGCACGATTTAGAAGAGCTCCTCGACACGGGAATTATTAGCACTGAAAACCCACTTCCATTTCAAACCTGGAATCGATTGCAAATACAGCATAGCCAAGAGGCATTGGGCAAGGACCTATGGCAGTATGACGCTCCTCATGCTGACATGGGATACTGGGGAATAGGTGACAGAGCTAGTACTTACGGTGACGCTGAACGCGCTAGCTTTGCTGTCAATGCAGAGATAGCCGACATGGTATTTACTGGCTGCCATGGCGCTTTAAACACGGAGCCAGTTCATATTCTGTTGTCTTCCCTTATCCACTCGTTTATTCGAGCGTTTCCGGATAGGGCACCGCTCACCATTTTCAATGAATCACACGGTCGGGAGCCATGGGATTCAAACATCGACCTATCTCGAACTGTTGGCTGGTTCACCTGCATGTACCCTGTGTCTATTCAGTCCGCCAAACACATTGATATTGTTGACATTGTGCGGCAAGTCAAAGATCGCTGCCGAGGCATACCCGACAATGGCCGGCAGTACTTTGCTTACCGCAATCTCAATCGCGACGGTCAAGAACAGTTTGGGCACCATTGGCCAATGGAGGCAGCTTTTAATTATCTTGGCCAATATCAGCAGCTAGAACGAGACGACTCGCTTCTACGATCTGTTGGAAGGAGAGCTGGCGAAGTTGACGGTGCGAACCAAACCTCTGACGTTGGGCATAATGCACCTCGATTTGCGTTATTCGAAATCTCGGCTGGAATGAATCAAGGCAATCTTGAGTTTTCCTTTATTTACAATCATGATATGAAACACAAAGACAAAATCCAGCGATGGATCTCCATGTGTGAGTCCTCACTTCGAGAGATCGTTGACCATCTCTGTCGAATGAGTCACCAATATACGTTGACCGATTTCCCACTCCTGCCATTGACTTATACAAACCTTTCAAACCTGGCTTCGGTCAAATTACCTGAAATCGGTATCTCTAGCCTTGAAGATGTGGAGGACATTTACTTCTGCTCACCAGTACAACAAGGGATATTGCTCAGCCAGAGCAAGGCGCCAGAGCTTTATTCAGTATACTATATCCGCGAAATTCTGCCTACACAAGGGGTGCCAGTGGATGCCAATCGACTCATGGAGGCATGGGATGCAGTTGTAACTCGGCACGCCGCAATGAGGACCATATTCATTGATAGCATCTGTCCAGAGCACCTATACGACCAGATAGTGCTCAAATGTCCCTCCATACAAAAGAGGCGAATCACCTGCGATGAGGAAGAGGTAGTACTTAAATTGCATGGAGAGCAGAAACTTTTCAAACGCGATGCTATTCAACCACCACACAGTTTTACTGTGTGTGAGACAACAAGTGGCAAAGTGTACTGTCGGCTAGATGTATCTCATGCTATCATTGATGGGAAATCAATGCAACTACTGTTCCAGGATCTTACACTAGCATACAACGGGTGTCTGACTACTACCCAACAACCACTATACAGCGATTATCTTACTCATATCCAGCATGCTGCTAATGACGGGAGCCTTGACTTTTGGAAGTCTTATCTTGAAGGAGCTGAAAGTTGTCGGTTTCCAGCACTCATCGATGACGTTCGAGCAGAGCGACACCTTAAATCAACTAGGATGGAGTTCGGAGAACTACAAGCATTGCGACGCTTTTCTGCTGATAACGGCGTAACGCTTGCCAGCATCGTGCAAACCGCGTGGGGAATAATTCTGAAGTCATATACAGGTTTGGAAGATGTTTGTTTCGCGTATTTATCCTCCGAACGTGATGCTCCAGTGCCTGGAATCGATGCGGTAATTGGTCCAATCATCAACATTCTCATTTGTAGAATGAACCTGGCTGGAACCACCCCCGTGGAAGAAGTTTTACAGAAGGTACAGTCAGATTTTATCGACAGCTTACCCCACAGGGACTTGCCTCTTGCAGATGTTTACCATGAGATGTCCATTTCGTCAGCATCTCTTTTTAATACCGTTGTATCATTTCAAAATAATTCCGAGTTTGCTGCGCCAGGGGATTCGCAGATTTGTTTCCGGGATGTCGTATACCATGATCCCACCGAGGTAAGTAAGAGCCGTATATCTGCAACGCCTATCTGCAACGCCCTTTTTTTTTTTTTTTGGAAGCCGAGTGCTGACGCATCCCAGTACGATATTGCCGTCAACGTTGAACTTTCCCAAGCAAGCCTGTCGATTGATATAAGCTATTGGGCAAATTGTCTGTCCGATGACCACGCGATCAACTTGATTAACAACTTTTCCAAGGCTCTTAACAGCATACTTGGCGCTTCTGGTACAATTATCTCAGAAATAGACCTGTTACGTGATTGCGACAAGGAGCAGATACTGGCGTGGAACCACGAGATGCCAGCGGCCCCCAGTAAATACGTTCTTGAAATGTTTGAGGAACACGTAGTATCTCAACCAAGCGCGGTGGCTGTGTCGGCATGGGATGCAACGTTCACGTATAGTCAACTTGACGAGCTGAGTTGGAGATTAGCCTCACACCTGACGAGCGAAGGTGTACAGCCGGCATCGTTTGTGCCCTTACTTTTTGAAAAATCTGCGTTTACGGTTATTTCAATGCTCGCTGTCCTCAAAGCGGGTGCGGCGTTTGTTCCTCTGCACGTGTCGCATCCAAAGCCACGGCTCCAAATGCTCATATCTCGCGTTGGAGCTCAAGTTGTTTTGGTATCCGAGAGCGCACCAAAACTAGATCTCAACGCGGGAGTAAAGATTTTGGAGGTATCTCAATCGACGTGTGACCAGCTTCCCCTTATGCAACCGGGCATGTCTAGATACCACATTCAACCTCATGATGTGGCCTACGCTCTGTGGACTAGCGGTAGTACGGGCGAACCGAAATGTGTTGTTATAGAACACTCAACGCTAGCCACCAGCATCATAACCCATGGGCCATTTATGAGATTCAAGTCCAATTCTCGCGTCCTCCAATTTGCTTCCTACATCTTTGATGCCTGTATCGCTGAAATTTGGACAACGCTTTCTTTCGGCGGCTCTGTGTTTGTTCCTTCTGAAGCGGAACGAATGAACAATCTTTCCCAGTATATCCGCAACATGCAAATAACATGGGTGTTCTTAACGCCTTCACTGGCTAGGCTTCTACACCCAGAGGACCTGCCGTCAATAGAAACACTTGTTGTCGGTGGCGAAATGGTTGGTAATGATATTATCTTGAAATGGGGTGAAACCAACAAGCTTATTGAAGCATATGGCCCGACGGAAACATGCATTTTCGCTACCGGTCATCCCTTTCATTCTCGGTACACACCATCAGATTCTATCGGAAAAGCTTTTGGTTCGTTGACATGGGTTGTTGAGCCGAACAACCACGACAAGCTCGTCTCAATTGGCTGTGTTGGAGAACTCTTGATCGAAGGACCACTAGCCAGGGGTTACCTGAATGATGAAAAGAAAACTGCTGAGGTATTCATCGAGGACCCCCAGTGGGCGCATGACGCCAATTCAGAAAATGGCTCGAGAAGGCTATATAAAACGGGTGATTTGGTGCGGATGAATACCAATGGGGCCTTGACGTTCGTTGGACGTAAGGACAGTCAAATAAAACTGAATGGTCAGAGAATCGAACTGGGAGAGATTGAAAACAAGGTGAAGCAGTTGCTTCCAGATTCAGCTCAGGTTGCCATTGAGTTGGTGTACAGAGCTGCTAATTCAGATACCAAATCTACAAAGACCCTCGCAGCCTTCTTATGCCTAGGAGATACCACCAACCCTAATGAGCCTTTCTCGTTGCTGCCGTTATCGGACTCAGCCCAGAAAATGTCGAAGGCGCTTGCTGATAATTTAGCCAAAGGACTGCCAAGCTATATGATGCCTTCTCTTTACATTCCACTCAACAGGATACCAACAACTCCCTCAGGGAAACGTGATAAAACCTTGCTCCATAATTCAATACAACAATTATCGAAGGAGGAAGTATTGCAATATGCACTCAGTAAAAGCATTTGGCGTGCTCCCTCCGGCCCTCTGGAGATCAAAATGCAATCAATATGGGAGGAAGTCCTGGATATGGAGCCTGGCTCAGTAGGAGCTGACGACAATTTCATATGTCTAGGTGGAGATTCCATTGATAGTCTGCGACTTGTTACTGCCGCTCGGAAACAAGGAATTTCGCTCTCAGTGGCTGATATATTCAAGCATCCTGAATTATCAGAACTTTGTAAAGTGGTTGATTCCTCTGTTGAGGCCTTGGACACAGCCCCTATAATGACTGAAGTTTTTGATAACCCTGGTCTTCGGAAAGAACTTTACAACGAAGTAGCAAATCAGTGCAACATTGCAGAGGAGTTGATTGAGGGCATATACCCTTGCAGTTCAATCCAGGAGGGTCTAATTGCACTCTCAAAGAAGCATGCCGGTGCCTATGTTGCGCAAAATATCTTCAAACTGCCAGCAGATATTGCCGTGGAGCGATTCAAGAATGCCTGGATCTCGACTATCAAGAACACACTCATCCTCCGCACTCGAATAGTCTATACAAAACGTGCTGAGTCTGTTCAGGTGGTTGTCAAAGAAAATGCTGTCTCAATCACGGCGGAGCCTTTGGAGATTGTGCTAGAGAGAGACCGCCAGTCTATCGCTCTTAATGTCACCGGAGGAAATCTTATGCGAGTGACGATTGTCGAAACCCAGCAACGTGGCCACTACTTTGTCTGGAGTATGCATCATTCAATCTTTGACGGATGGAGTCTGCCAATGATCTTACAAAGGGTCCGAAGTGTTTACGAAGGCGAAATCCTTGCAAAAGAACAACCATATGCTAGCTTTGTTAACTATCTCTCACAGCTCGATCTTGATGCTGCAAATTCTTACTGGCGCAGCCAGCTCTCGGACGCCGCATTTGCACAATTTCCGCAGCCTTCACACAAAACCAAGCAAGGGAAAAGGAGCAGTACAGCATCTCACACGTTCACAAACAATATTAGGCATGGATCCGCAATCACTACATCCACTGTCATTCGGGCTGCATGGGCGCTCCTACTGGCTGCATATTCAGACTCGGATGACGTTGTATTTGGCGCCATTTTAAGTGGGAGAAATGCTCCTGTTCCTGGTTTATCGGATATCGTTGGTCCCGTCTTGACGTCTCTCCCCATTCGAGTACGCATAAACCGGGAAGAGAGTGTTGCATCATATCTGACAAACATTCACAACCAAGCAATTGAAATGATCCCGTTTGAACACACTGGCCTACAAAATATCAAACAGCTGAGTTCCGACGCCGCGACTGCTTGTGATTTCCAGAATTTGCTTGTCATTCAGACAGAGGAACAAAGGATATCAGATGAATTCTGGAATTTAGAGAAGACGATAAGCGGCGAAGATTTCCATACCTATCCTCTTGTGATGGAATGCAAACTGAACGGCTCAGAAATCACTATTGAAGCCCATCATGATGAACAAGTCATATCAACATGGAACGTTCAACGAATACTATATCAATTCGAGCATGTGATGCAGCAGCTGAACATGCATGGTGATGGCCAGTTGCTAGATGTAGTGGACCTGTTCAGCATTCGAGACAGAGAAACTCTCCTAGAATTCAATTCGCCGCATCCTGAAGTTGTTGAACGATGTATTGATGAAGTTATTGAGGAGCAGACGAAATTGTCACCGGATGCACTAGCAATATGTTCGTGGGACGGCAACTTTACCTATAAAGAAGTCGATACCGCTTCAACTAGGCTTGCAAACTATTTAATGCAACTCAACGTCGTTCCCGAAACGATTGTACCCCTATGTTTTGAGAAGTCGGCATGGACAATTATCGCAATTTTGGCGGTGCTAAAGTCTGGCGGTGCTTATGTGTCCATCGACCCAGCTCACCCTATGCAGCGCAAAAAGACAATAATCCGCAATGTTGGAGCTTCTTTATTGCTTGCTTCGCATTCTTGTGAAGGCGTTTTCGAAGGGATTGTTGACAATGTGGTCTACGTCAGCTCATCAACCATTGATCGTTTGCCAAGCGTTTCCACCGGCTTAGCTCGTCGTCATACTCCATCTAATCCCGCATTCCTCACATTTACGTCGGGATCGACAGGCATGCCAAAAGCGATTGTCATGGAACATGGCGCCTTCTGCACCAGTGCAAAGGCCCACACGGCTGCCCTCTCAATGAGAAAACGATCCCAAGAGCGACAATCTCGCGTGCTCCAGTTCGCAGCATATACGTATGATGTGAGCATGGGAGAGATTCTGTCGACGTTGATGTACTGCGGAGGCTGTATTTGTGTGCCTTCTGATCATGACAGATTGAATGATCTAGCGGGCGCCATGACTAGGATGGATGTCAGCTGGGCTTTCCTTACGCCCACAGTTGCAAGCCTCCTCAAGCCTGATGATGTGCCAAATTTAGAAGTTCTCGTACTGGGAGGAGAGCATGCCACTGAAGGAAATGTTAAGGACTGGGCAGAGAGGACGTGTCTGATTAATAGTTATGGTCCAGCCGAATGTGCTATCTGGAGTGCACGAAACCATGGCTTAAGCCGTGAATCGGACCCGTCTAACATTGGCCATCGTGTTGGTTGTTCGTGGCAGATTGTGAGCCCACGGAATCATAACAAGCTTGCGCCTATGGGATGTCTCGGTGAGTTGGTTATTGAAAGCCATACAATTGCCAGATGCTACCTCAACAATAAGAAGAAGACTGCGGAGGCTTTCATTGAGAAGCCCGCTTGGGCGGACAACCCACCACATAATGAAAAAGCAAGGAGATGGTATAAAACAGGGGACTTAGCGAGGTGGAATTGTGACGGCACCTTGACCATACTGGGTCGTAAAGACACACAAGTTAAAATCCGTGGACAGCGTGTTGAATTGGGCGAGATTGAGCATCATATCAAAGAAGCTTTACCTCCCCCGATGACATCCGCGGTCGACTTGATGCACAGGGATGGTTCTCGCCTTCTTAGTGCCTTCTTTTGGCCTGACAATGGAATCCATTCCGGAGAAGCCGGAGATAGCCTTCTCCTCCCGATATCTGATGACCTTCTGTCGACTTTCAGAGATATAGAGTTTTACTTAACAGAAACGCTACCCATACACATGGTGCCTTCACTTTACATACCACTTTCATATGCTCCACTAAATACTTCCGGGAAACTCAGTCGGCACGTCCTCCAATCCACTGTCCAAAACCTGTCTCACGAAGAAATGTCCATCTATAGTCTTGCAGGAACAAACAACAAACGTGCACCGACCACTGATATGGAGATTAAGATTCAATTGGCATGGGGAGAGGTTTTGCGTGTTGAGCCTAGCTTTATCGGGGTTGATGACAACTTTTTCCGTTCTGGTGGAGACTCTATCAAGGCAATGCAGCTTGTTACTGCACTTCGAGAAAAGCAAATCTCGTTATCTGTGGCCAGCATCTTTCAATATCCGACGTTATCCAGAATGTCTACCGCGGCATTAGTATCAGTACCCGAGTCTTCTTCGACCCTCGAACCTTTCAGCTTGTTACCAGACATGGGGCCGCACGATTGTCTCATGGATGACATTGCGCGTCAATGCAACGTAGGAAAGCATCTCATCCAGGATATCTACCCGTGCACCCCATTACAGGAAGGCCTGATTGCACTATCAGCAAAACATACTGGAGCATACATGGCAACCTTTGTGTTTCGCCTTCAACAAGGCGTGGATACCAACTTGTTAAAGAAGGCATGGCAAGAAGTCACAGATAAAGAGGCCATCTTACGTACACGGATTGTGTATTCAGACACATGGGGCCCCTTCCAGGCTGTGCTTAGCACTCCAATTTTGTGGGAAGAAAACACCCACCTCGAGACCGCCGAACCTGAAGTGCAAGCCCAGTCTTTCAACGGACAGGCCCTTAATCGCTTTAAGCTTGCGACTGATAATTATGGTAATTTATTCCTCGTATGGGAAATACATCATTCCCTGTACGACGGCTGGAGTATAGACTTACTCCTACAACAAGTGGAAAATGCATACCGATATGACACCTCGAAAGCAAGCCCTTCCCCTCAGTATGCGAGATTCATTGAATATGTCTCGAATATGAGCACGGAGGCTTCGAATGAATTTTGGTCTTCATATTTATCGGAAACAACGGCCGTTCAGTTCCCGCAGCCAACCAACACTACCAGACGGATGCGGACAATCGTACATAAACTTAGCCCTCCTGCAAGAGCTGAGACTGAAATACTGCTTTCAACAATAATCCGAGTAGCATGGGCCATAGTCGTCGCATCACATTCAGGGGTCGATGACATTGTCTATGGTGAAACGTTGAGTGGAAGAAATGCCCCCATTGAACAGATCACGGAGCTGGCCGGACCGACATTAAGTACTGTGCCCGTGCGAATTCTAGTGGATCGTTGTTGCACAATTGATAATTTTCTCCGAAATGTACAAGACCAAACAACTCAGATGATGCCCTTCGAGCATACAGGACTACAAAATATCAAACGGTTCAGCCCAGACACGTCCAGAGCTTGCAACTTCCAGAATCTTCTATCCATTCAACCGATAGTTGAAGACACTAATGATAGTGCATGGGCCCTCGAACGCCGCCTAGCGAATTATACCAACTTCCAGACATATCCTTTGGTGGTTGAATGTCAACAAAAAGTGAATGAAATCGTCATTGAAGTTCAACATGATGACGAATCTATCGAAGGATGGCGTTTGGAGATTCTATTACATCAATTCGACCACCTCATTACTCAATTGCTCTCTTGCGATAGGGGAAAACCTGTGAGTAGCTTGGACGTTTTCAGCCCTCAAGATCGGCTATTGGTTGAGGCATGGCAGCGCTCGCCCGTTGAGCAAGTTAACGGATGTGTGCATGACATTATCGAGACAAATGCTAAGTTACATCCACATGCAGAAGCAGTAATTGGATGGGATGGCGCATTCACGTACCAAGAATTGTGCAATCATGCCAACCGAATTGCCCGCCACCTCGTGGAGCTAGAAGTTGGGCCAGAGACAATCGTCCCCATATGCCTTGAGAAGTCAGTCTGGACAATTGTGGCGATGCTAGGGGTTCTGAAAGCTGGAGGCTGCTGGGTTCCGCTTGATCCATCTCATCCAGTCGAGCGATTGCAGAATATTGTTTCTCAAACAGCCGCTCGACTTGTCCTTGTTTCTGACAATACCTCAGGGTTATCTTTGGGACAAGATTGTAAAAAGCTTGTGGTATCTTCTTTGATTTCTACGCCGTACGAATCTACAAACGACGTAATACTACGGGCCCATCCGCACAATGCAGCTTATATTATCTTCACATCGGCTACTTCCGGCGCTGCGAAAGGGGTCATCATAGAGCACGAAGCCCTTGCTACAGGGACAAAGGCCCAAGGAATTGCAATGGGTTTCAGTCAAGCTACACGTGCCCTGCAATTTGCGTCCTATATATTTGATGCTTGTATCACGGAGATCTTTACCACGCTGGTAAATGGTGGCTGTGTGATTGTGCCCTCCGAGGAAGAGCGAATGGGAGATATATCAGGTGCAATCAAGCGATTCAATGCCAACTGGGCTTTGCTAACACCATCTTTTGCACGAACCGTTGAACCCGACAATTTAGGTGACCTCAAGACCCTTGTATTGGGCGGAGAGGCATTGGGGAAAGACAATATCGAATTATTGGCTGGTAGGATGGAGCTGATAAACGCTTACGGGCCATCAGAGTCCTGTGTTGTATTTTCTTCTAAATCTATCTCATCAAAACTTACACCACCCGAGAACATAGGACAGGCCATCGCAGGCCGTGCCTATATTGTTGATCCTCATGATTCGGACCGGTTGACGCCCGTTGGTTGTATCGGCGAGTTACTGGTAGAATCTGCAACGCTTAGCAGAGGGTATCTCAACGACAAGGCGAAGACCGAAGCTGCCTTTATCGAATGCCCTAAATGGGCTTTCGCAGAAAATCCTAGGGGTACTAGGCGAATGTATAAAACCGGTGACCTGGTTAAATACGGCCTCAATGGGGATATCATTTTTGTGGGACGAAAGGATACACAAATCAAGTTAAATGGTAGGCGAATCGAGTTGAGTGAGATCGAATATCACATCAACCACAGTCCCCTCGGCGTTATGCAAGCCGCAGTGGAACTTCTCACCCTACCGAGCCGACCAGATATTCCAATGCTTGCGGCTTTTGTTTGTCTCCAAGCTAGTGTTCTTGTTAATCCGTCAGCCAATGACCTGCTTTCACCTATGACAGAAAACATTCGATCGATAACAACACAACTAGAAGCGATGCTATCCACCGTTATACCTGCTTATATGGTTCCCTCGCTGTACATTCCGATAACGCATATGCCTGTCAATACTGCCGGGAAATTGAATCGTCGCCTCCTCCATGAACTGACACGCTCGTTTTCCGAGGCAGAGGTGTCCTTGTATTCTCTCTCAAACGTGCAAATAATACAGCCAACCACTGAAATGGAGAAGCTTCTGCAACATTTGTGGGGAACGGTCTTGGGTATGGCACCTAGATCCGTAGGTATAAATCACAACTTCTTCCGTTGTGGTGGAGATTCAATTCGTGCTATGATTCTATCTACTGCTGCCAGGGGCAAGGGTATTTCGCTTTCAGCGGCAGCAATATTCAAACACCCAACACTATCAGAGATGTCAAAGGAAGCCACCTATCTAGAGAACAATTCTATAGTGAGCGCGGAACCGTTTTCATTAGTCACTGGGGACGTCACACAGGTTATCGATGAGCTAGCCGCGGAGTGTCAAGTCGATAGAGGCGTTGTCCTAGATGCATATCCTTGCAGCCCCCTTCAAGAAGCCCTTCTTGCTCTGTCAGGGAAACAGCAAGGTGCCTACATAGCGCAAAATGTCTTCCGCCTGGCACCTGACATCGATATCGAAAAATTCAAAGGCGCTTGGGCGGCTGTCTTCCAGGCCCACGCTATTCTACGCTCAAGGATGGTACACACCCGAACATCCGGGACTCTACAAGTTGTGATGGATGAAAGCATTGCGTGGGAGCAGGCTACAAATGTTCAACAGGTGCTAGGAAAATATCAAAGTCTTCCCATCATTCATGGAGGATCTCTCGGTCGCTACGTGATTGTTCGTGAAGGCTCCGGCGAAAGCTATTTTGTCTTAGTCCTGCATCACTGTCTGTACGACGGGTGGTCGTTGAACTCCCTGCTAAAGGATGTAGAGGCTGCCTATTGGGATAGAGATTTTGCTCAGCCTGTTCCGTATTCTCACTTCGTTGGTTATCTAAAGAGCATTGATAGCACCAAATCAGATGGTTTCTGGCGCTCCTACCTCTCCGGCTCTGCTTCCTACCAACATTTCCCCCAGATTCCAAATGCAGGATATCAAGTTCGGGTTGATAATATCCTCAGGAATACAGTTCAGATTCGCCCAAGGCATGAATCCGATATTACATTTTCAACGATTATACGTGCGGCTTGGGGTCTGGTCGTGGCTAGCAGATCCGGATCAGATTCTGCCGTATTCGGAGTCACGCTCACTGGGCGTAATGTTCCTCTTCGTGGAATCCTTGAAATCGCGGGCCCAACATTAACAACTGTTCCTGTAAAAGTGGAGGTCAGTCACCGGTTGACTATACGTGAACTACTCCAGAAGATTCAAAACCAAGCTACAGACATGATCACATTTGAACACACTGGATTGCATCACATAAGGCAATTGAATGAGGATACGCTGTCAGCATGCAGTTTCCAGAACCTGCTTGTGATCCAACCGCAGGGCGATGGAAGAGTGGACGACATAATTTGGGATATTCAAAACGATCTGGGTTCTAATGTGAACTTCCACACGTGCCCATTGGTAGTCGAGTGCAAACTTGGCAATACTGAAGTTGGGATAACAATTCAGTACGACTCAAATATCCTGTCAGCAGCTCATGCAAAAGCTCTTCTTGACCAATTCGAACACGTTATCAATCAAATCACACTCCGGTCTGAACTGATCACAGTAGATGAAATCGAGTTATTAGGTCCAGTTGACCTAGACATGATCACTAACTTGCCACATGAAGAGCCGAAATTGATAAGTCAATGCATCCATGACATGATTGGAAAATGGACAGCATCAAACCCAAGCGCATTAGCAGTGAGTGGCTGGGATGGCGATTTCACCTACAGCGAACTCGATACATTGTCCACCCGTCTAGCCCTATATCTCCAAGGTCTAGGCGTGAAACCAGAAGTATTTATACCAATATGCTTCAGGAAATCAGTGTGGACGGTTATAGCAATGCTTGGAATCCTGAAATGTGGTGGAGCATTCGTTCCCTTGGACCCGCAACATCCGCCCAGGCGACTTGAAGATATCATCAGACGGGTGCGCGCGCCACTATTGTTGGTGTCAGAAGATGCACCGCGGCTAAAACTGCAACACACAGCAGTCATAGAAATTTCAGCGTCACTGAGGTCTTGGTTGCCTTATGGTGATATTAGCAGCTCGGTCCAGCCTCAAAATACTGCTTACGTCTTGTATACTTCTGGAAGCACGGGCTCTGCGAAGGGTGTTGTGATGGAACATGCCAGCGTTGTGTCGAGCGCAAGTGCATACGGGAAAGCCATGGACTTTGGGCCTCAAACGCGTGCTCTTCAATTTGCTTCGTATACATTTGACGCGAGCATCGCCGAAATCCTGTGCACGTTGCTCCATGGCGGCTGTGTCTGTGTGCCGTCTGAAACAAGTCGTTTGAACAATCTGGCTCAATTCATCAATGATATGGAAGTTAATTGGGCATTTCTAACGCCCACGCTATTAGCACTCCTACAGCCAGGCGAGGTTCCAGGCCTTAAAACCCTAGTCGTTGGCGGTGAAACAATCACCTCGAATATAATCAGAGCATGGGCTACCGAAACCAATCTTATGCAAGGATATGGCCCCACCGAATCCTGTGTCTTCTGCGTCTGTGGCTCTGTTCCGACACCTGACTTTCCCAAACAGGTGATAGGAAAGCCAGTTGGAGGACGGTGCTGGGTGGTAAACATGCACAACCCTAACCAGCTTGCACCTTTGGGAACAGTGGGTGAGATGCTAGTAGAAGGGCCAATCCTAGCTCGTCAATATCTTGATGATAATCAAAGAACTACGGAATCATTTATTACCGGATTGAAATGGCTGGAATATGGCAACGAACTAAAACAACAGCGGCGGCTTTATAACACAGGAGATTTAGTCAAAATCGACTTTGACGGGTCCATCCATTTCTACGGTCGCAAGGATAACCAAGTTAAAGTTCGAGGGCAGCGTATAGAGCTCGGAGAGATTGAGCACAATCTCTCTACCAATCCGGAGATCCAGCACGCCATCGCTATCCTCCCGAAGTCAGGCCCTTGCCATCAGAAACTCGTAGCAATCCTCTCGTCAAACAACCCTCCAAGCCGAACATCTTCTGATCACTGGTTTACGATGAATGAAATGCCGTCATATGTAACCGAAGTTCGCAATCGTTTGATGGACAGGCTTCCGCAATATATGGTACCGTCTGTGTGGGTAGCCGTGCATAAATTGCCTTTGCTATCATCTGGAAAGCTTGACCGTAGAGAGGTGGTTAAGTTTGTTGAGAATATGGACCAGGACACATATACCAAGATAATGAACATTGGTGCAAAATCCAACGGCGTTATAAAGCCTGCCACGGAAATCGAACGAGAAATACAGCACATATGGGCACATGTTTTGAATACTTCAGTTGATCAGCTGTCAACGAACCGTTCATTCCTCAGTTTTGGGGGCGATTCCATCACCGCAATGCAAGTGATGGCCCAGTGCCGAGCAAAGGGTATCGCAGTCACTGTGCAACGAATACTTCACAGCAAATCGATCATTGAACTAGGACGCGCTGCAACGGTTGTTAAGAGCAAACCACTGCAACGTAAGGAGATTGATCGTCCATTTGCCCTTTCGCCAGTACAACAATTACACTTGCAAAGCTGGACTCCGGACAAAGGCCATTTCAACCAAAGTTTCCTCCTACGACTCAAACAGCAGATAACTTTACAGGACCTAGAAACCGCTATCAGTACCATAGTCGACCGACACTCAATGCTTCGAGCTCGTTTTTTTCAAAATCATGATGGCACTTGGCAGCAGCGCATAACACAAGAAATAGATTCGTCATATTGTCTGCGGCAAATATCCGCTGACTCCGCTGGAGAGGTTACGGAGGCGATTTCCCAGTCACAAAAGTGTCTGAATATCGAGACCGGACCTCTAATCGCTATCGACTTCATAGAAATGGGCCCGGGGGGTCAACTCCTCTTTTTGGTGGCCAGTCACCTAATTATTGACCTAGTTTCATGGCGCATCATCCTAGAAGACTTGGAAGCGCTGCTTAAACAAGGAACTCTTGTTACAGAAAAGCCTCTGTCATTCCAAGCGTGGTGCTCTATCCAACAGGAAGAGAAATACTCAATCGAGACCGTGCTGCCATTCAACGTTGAGCCAGCGAATCCCTCATATTGGGGATTGTCCAAGGAGATGTCAAACAACTATGGAGATATTGGTCGTGATGCCTTTACGATCGACAGCAGAACTTCTGAATTGTTGCTTGGGGAATGCCAAAAAGCCCTTGGCACTCAGCCTATTGATATTTTCATTGCTGCTGTGATTCATTCTTTTGGTCAAACTTTCGATGATCGCATCACCCCCGCCATTTACAACGAAAGTCATGGTCGCGAACCCTCGGACTCAACCCTGGATCTATCCAGGACTGTTGGCTGGTTTACAACGATGTATCCTATTCAGGTGCCTCAAGGCATATCCTCTGGTGGAATTATAACCACAATAAGCCACGTAAAGGACCTTCGACGCCAGATTCCTGGGAACGGGAGACCATACTTTGCTTCTCGGTTTCTCGACCCCGATGGTAGGGAGAAGTTCCAATACCACTCACCGGAAATCATTGTCAACTACTTTGGTCAGCACCAGCAGGTAGAGCGCGATGACGCACTCTTGTATCCTGAAACTAATTTATTGGAGGGCCCTACGTCTTGGTCGGATGCTCTTGATGTTGGTAGGAATGTGCCTCGCTTTGCACTTTTTGAGATTTCGCTTAGCGTCGTTCGAGGATGCATTGAGGTCTCCGTTTTGTACAATCGACATATGCAACACCAAGAGAAAATTCAATCATGGATTACGAAACTCCACGCATCACTCCAGGGCGCTGCTGAACAGCTAATTTCTATGGATCCAATACCCACATTAAGCGACTACCCTCTTCTACCACTCACATACAACAGCTTGAAGGAACTGGTAACAACGACCTTACCAGCCAATGGAATACCGAACCTTGAGGAAGTCCAAGATATTTATCCATGTTCGCCGCTTCAACAGGGAATATTGGTCAGCCAAGCAAAGGACGCTGCGTTCTATGCAGTGCATGCCATATATGAGGTAAAAAGCGAGATACTTCCGGTTGTGGATTCCCAGCTATTGGCCACGGCCTGGCAAAAAGTGGTGGATCGGCATGATGCCCTGCGAGCAATTTTCATTGAAAGTATTCATCAGGATGGGCTATATGACCAGGTTATTCTAAAAAATATGAAAGCAGAGATAGTTTGGATGGATTCAGGAGATGAAAACGCTATAACTCGGCTCCAGCAGCAGGCGCCTCAGGCATATGGGACATCCAAACCGGCCCATCGGCTCACCATTTGCAAAACTTCCGGGGGGAAGGTATATTGCAAGCTTGATATTTCCCATGCTGTAACCGATGGCACATCGATGAAGAATATCATTTTCGAGATGATTCAAGCATACAAAAACCAGCTGCCGAATGTTCCAGCGCCATCATATCGAAATTATATTGAATACATCCGTAAATTACCTGCAAGTATCGACTACTGGACCAAATATCTAAATGGGATTGGGCCCTGTCATTTCCCAATTTTGAATGATGGTGACGGTGATAAGACGCTTCGGTCACTACACATGGAAGTCGAAAACTTTTCGGAAATCCAAAAATTCTGCGAGCTCAAAGGAGTAACCCAAGCAATCCTGTTGCAAACTGCGTGGGCCCTGGTTTTACACCGATTCACCGGCCAAGACGATATTTCGTTTGGCTACCTTAGCTCCGGGCGCGACACACCTATTAATGGAATCCAGGATTCGGTTGGCGCCTTTGTCAATATGCTGGTCAGCCGGATACTGTTTACTTCTTCAACGTCCATCAGCGATATTCTTGAGGAATTTCAGAAGAGCTATATGGAAAGCTTACCACACCAATATTGTTCTTTAGCAGACGTCCATCATTCCTTGGGTTTCTCCAGTAGGCCCTTATTCAACACTCTTTTTTCCTTCCAGAGACGTCTATTAACGGAAAATTTGGAGCCCGATTACATACGGTTCGAGAATGTGGGCGGCCATGACCCTACAGAGGTATGTGAACAAGACACTCAATGAAGTTATTTGCTGACGTTGAAGACAGTACGATGTTAATATTAATATTGAATCATCTCCTTCATCTATCTCCATTTCTCTCGGATATTGGCTTAACCATTTGTCTGATAAACAAGCTGAAAACGTTGCAAGCACTTTCAACCACGTCATCGGGGAAATCGTGCGAAACAACCAGCAAAGAGTGACGGACATCAACTACTTCAGCGAACATAACCAGCGGCAACTTGAGATATGGAACAGGAAGCCCGCGGAAGGGCTTTTTAAATGCGTACATGAAGTCTTCGAAGAGCATGTTCGCACCCAGCCGGAAAACCCCGCTATCGATGCATGGGACGGAAGCTTCACGTATAAGGAGCTTGATTTGCTTGCCACACGGTTTGCTCATTACCTAGTATCTCTCGGTGTTGGCCCAGAGACTCTTGTCCCTATATGTATGGAGAGGTCCGCGTGGGCGATAATGGCCCAGCTAGCTGTGTTTAAATCAGGAGGGGCCTACATCCCATTAGATCCATCGCATCCACCTGCCCGTCTACGGAACATCATTTCGCAAGTAAACGCCAGCGTTCTTTTGGTATCACAAAACAACCCAGCCCTAAAAGTTCATGAGTCGGATCAACTGATCCTAGTTTCTTCTTCGATGCGTGACTGGCTACCTGAAACGACACATGAAATAGGTCGAAGAGCAACACCTCGTAACACCGCATACTGCCTCTTTACATCGGGCTCAACAGGGACGCCCAAGGGTGTGGTTATGGAGCATGCTGCAATTGTCTCAAGCTCAACCTCATATGGAAAAACGATGAGATTTGACAATAAATCCCGTGTCCTCCAGTTCGCACCCTATGTTTTTGATCTTTCTGTTGCTGAGGTGTTTACCACTTTAATTTTTGGAGGATGCGTTTTTGTGCCTTCTGAAAAGGACCGTATGGGAAACCTTTCGCAATATATAGATGACATGCAAATCAACTTGGCCGTCCTAACACCTTCGTTGGTCAGCCTCCTCAACCCAGACGAGACACCAAGTTTAAGGACGTTGGCTGCGGGAGGAGAGGCGTTTACCAAAGACATAATCAGAACCTGGGCCAATGCGACTTACCTGGTACAAGCCTATGGGCCTACTGAAACCTGTGTTTTCATGACCAGCTGCCATGTATCATCTCGCGATGCCTTGCCACAAAAACTGGGCTTTCCTTGTGGTGCACGTTGTTGGTTAACCGATCCGCATAACCACAATCATCTCGCTCCAATAGGGGCAGTTGGCGAAGTGCTTGTGGAAGGTCCCACCCTGGCTAGGGGCTATTTGAATGACCAAGAGAAAACCGACCGAGTGTTCCTAGGCACCACGCTTTGGGCCAGTAGATTCGGTTGCCGGAGGGTTTATAAATCGGGTGATTTGGCTTACTACGATTCTGATGGGTCGCTGAATTTTGTTGCTCGTAAGGACACCCAAGTTAAAATCCGAGGCCAGCGAATTGAGCTTTACGATATCGAATACCACCTTGGGTCAAACAAGCTTGTGCAGCACGCAGCAGTGCTTATGCCAAAAACAGGGCCGTGTTCAAAACGCCTGGTTGCAGCGCTATCACTCAGAGATTTGGAAACGCATGCTTCATCATCCAGCACACTGGTTTTGATCGGGGACGAGTATAAAGATGCTGCCTCTTCAATGCTGGCTGACATTCGCGAAGGCCTCTTTCAACAGCTCCCGCAATACATGATACCGACTGCATGGGTTGTGTTAAAATCACTTCCGCTATTGATATCCGGCAAACTTGACAGAAAGCTGCTAGTAAACTGGGTGGAACAAATGGACGAGGAGACCTATTCTCAAGTTATGGAACTTCAACGTGACAATAACCAGATACTTCCAACTACGGCTGTAGAACGACAAATTCAACAGTCGTGGTCCAGCGTTCTCAATTTGCCTATTGAGCAAATCAAATTGAACAGGACCTTTACAAGCCTAGGTGGTGATTCGATTACCGCGATGCAGGTGAAATCCAAATGCCAACAAAACGGAATTGAGTTGGCAGTACGAGATATCTTACGCGACAATACTATTCCCCAGCTCGCTCTTCTCTCAAAAACTGCCCATCAGTCAAGCCATCAAGAAGAAGAGGTGGATGTGTTTTTTGACCTCGCTCCTATTCAACAACTATATTTCCAATCTGTGGATAACCACTCCGACCGCTTCAATCAAAGTTTCTTCTTGAGGCTTACCCAAACGATTCCAGCTGAGAAGCTAAACCGGTCAATTGAGGCATTAGTTGTTGAGCACTCCATGCTGAGAGCAAGATTCAAGAATCAGGAACAATTTGGCTGGCAGCAGCAAATTACTCGCCAGATCCACTCCTCCTATACCTTTACCTCTCATGATGTTGAATCAATCGAGGACGCAACATCGACTGTGGCAGACAGCCAGGCACGGCTGGATATCCAAAATGGCCCTCTTTTTGCCGTAAACCTTTTCAATGTGAAAAATGATCATCAGTTCATATTTTTAGCTGCTCATCACTTGGTGATCGACCTTGTTTCGTGGCGTATTCTACTTCATGATCTTGAAGAGTTACTAAAATTCGACACGCTTTCGGGGTCAAAAACGCTGTCCTTCCAGACTTGGACCCGTATGCAAGCCCTCAATAGCCAACAGCAAACAACATCAGCCAAGTTGCTTCCCTACGATGTGCCGCCTGCGGACCTTGCTTACTGGGGCATGGGAGATAGGATAAATGTCTATGGAGATGTCATTCAGGCTGATTTTTCAATTGACAAGGCCACATACACTTTTATCACCACAAAATGCCACGCAGTCTTTCGAGCTGAACCCGTTGATATATTTTTATCCACATTGATTTACGCGTTCAAAGAAATATTTTCAGACCGCCCAGTCGCCACTGTCTTTAGTGAAGGCCACGGGCGCGAACCTTGGGACCCGAGAGTCGACGTTTCAAGAACCGTTGGTTGGTTTACTTCAATATTCCCTTTGCATGTTCCGGCAGAAGAACAGAGCGACTTTTTCACGATTTTGCGCTTTGTGAAGGACCGTCGTCGTGCGGTTCCAGATAATGGGAGACCGTATTTTGCATATCGCTTTCATACCACGGATGGGAGTAATTTGTTTGGCCAACACTCACAAATGGAGCTCCTGTTCAATTATCTTGGCCTATATCAGCAATTTGAACGACAGGATTCATTACTGCAACAGACAAGTATGTTGACTGCGGATTCTCAAATTGCTACTCTTGACACTGGTGATGTTGGATCCAATACCCCACGTTTTGCGTTGTTCGATATCGTGGTTCAGGTGGTAGACGAGAGAGTTCAATTTGGTTTCTCGTACAACAAGCATATGCGCCATCAAGATAGGATTGAAAGATGGATCGGCCGCTGCAAACAGTTATTTCAGGAGGCGGCAGCGCGACTCGTCGACATGAAAGCTGAGAGAATTCATACACTGAGTGATTTCCCTCTATTGCCGCTGACGTATGATGGCTTAGAGCGATTGAAATCTCAAAGTCTCCCGAAGATTGGAATCTCCTGTTTCAATGAGATTGAAAGTGCATATCCTTGCTCGCCGATGCAAGAGGGTATTTTGCTAAGCCAAACAAAAAACTCAGCCTTATATGCTGTCCAATCCATATGCGAGGTCAAGTCAATCCATGGCGCACATCCTGTCAATGTTAGTCGGCTTGCTCAGGCCTGGCAGGATGTAGTGAATCGCCATTCTTCACTGCGAACGTTGTTTGTTGATAGTGTATGCAACCAGGGGCTTTTTGACCAGATTGTTCTTCGTCAGATCAAAGCTAGGGTTACATTGATAGACTGCGATGATACTGAAGTTCTTAATATTCTCAGAAATCAGGTCCCTATTGATTATAATGAGACACAAGTTCCCCATCGGCTGACTGTTTGTCAAACCTTAACTGGGCGGGTGTTCTGTATGCTTGATGTTTCCCATGCCATAATTGATGGCACGTCGACCTCCATTCTCTTTAAGGACCTGGCCTTCGCATATCAGAAAACCCTTCCCTCTGATGCGGGCTCTCTATACAGTGACTATATTCAATGGATTCAGGCACAGCCCGCTAACGCGGCAATAGACTATTGGGCTTCGTATCTAGAAAACATCCAGCCCTGTCACTTCCCGGCCCTTGCCCGTGAAAGCAGCGTGGGCCCTGGAGAGCTTCGCCTGGTTCGGGTGCAACTAGAGCAGGCATTAAAACTACGCAAATTGTCCGAGGAAAGCGGGGTTACCGTGTCCAATTTGCTGCAGGCAGCTTGGGGTCTTGTTCTCCGCTACTATACCAATTCCGAAGAAGTCTGCTTCGGCTACCTATCCTCGGGCCGCGACACCCCTGTTAATGGCATTGAGAACGCTGTCGGAGCATATATTAATATTCTCATTTGCTGTATTAACTTTGGAAAATCCCTTAGCATACGGTCCATTCTAGAGCAAGTTCAGGAAGACTTCCTTCACAGCCTTCCGCATCAACATTTGTCGCTGGCAGAGATTCAACACAAGCTTCGCCTTTCAGGAACTTCGCTCTTTAACACTGCACTGTCTTTCCAAAAGGCATCTTCTGGTAGTGCCGCCGAGCAGACTGAAATCTCATTTGAGCGTATACATGTGCACGATCCGTCAGAGGTATGACCGGCGTAATTCTTTTTGGGGGATAATTTTTACTAATATTTTTGTCTAGTATCAAATCACCCTCAATTTCGAGGCTTCGGACACGGATATTGCTGTCAATTTCAGCTACTGGACGGATTTCCTTTCCGATGAACAAGCTGATCTTGTGTTGGCAACGTTCACAACCATTCTTGATAGCATTGCTAGTACCCCCGATAGCGCCATCGATGATTTGAATATTCTCAGTTTGAAAGATCAACAAAAAATATGCAATTGGAATGAACGCATACTCGACACCTATGACCAGTGCATACATCACGCGATTTCCCGACAAGTTGCATTGGCTCCTGATTCTGAGGCAGTATGTGCTTTTGACGGCAGCTTCAGCTACAGGGATCTTGATGACCTATCAAGTCGCCTCGCACATCATTTAATTGAAATAGGGGTAGGGCATGAAACTTTTGTCCCCCTTATCTTTGAGAAAGGGCGGTGGGCGATCGTATCAATGGTTGCCGTACTAAAATCAGGGGGTGCTTTCGTTCTTTTAGATCCATCTAATCCGACGGGGCGCCTTCGACAACTCGTTGAAATGGTCAAAGGCAATATAGTTCTTTCGTCCCCACGGCATGCAGCAAAATGTGTAGCTTTCACTGACATGGTTATCTCTGTTGATCTTGAGACTATTAGTGAAATGCCCATTTCCAGCAAGAACCCGATGACAACAACTAGTACTTCTGCCGCGTATTGTATCTTCACATCAGGCAGCACCGGTACCCCTAAACCAACTGTGATTGAGCACGCTGCCTTTTATACTAGCGCTATGGCCCATGGAAAAGCACTACTTATGAACTCAACCTCTCGTGTCCTTCAATTCGCGTCCTATACTTTTGATGCCTCGATCTTAGAGTGCTTGACCACTCTAATATATGGAGGTTGTATCTGTGTACCCAGCGAAGAGGAGCGCGTTAGCAACCTTTCCATGGTAATCAATGAGATGAATGTTAACTGGGCATTGCTTACACCCTCTGTTGCAAACAGTATCGATCCCCTCAGTATCCCCAGAATGAAGGTCCTGGTGCTAGGTGGTGAGGCAATGTCAGCTGGTGATATCCTCAAGTGGGGATCGAGATTGCAGTTGCTTAATGCGTACGGCCCGACTGAGACCTCAGTTGTGGCAAGTTGTCGGCAAGTGACTGACCATGGAAGTCCTGCCAACATTGGCTATGCTGTTGGTGGCCGTTCTTGGATAGTAAGCAAGGACACCCATCATCGACTTGTCCCTATTGGCTGCATCGGAGAATTGGTTATCGAAGGCCCAACACTTGCTCGTGGGTATTTGGGTAACGAAAATAAAACTGCTGAGGTATTCATCCAGAACCCACAATGGACTAAGGTCATAGGCTTCAGCGAAACCCAACGAATGTACAAAACCGGAGACCTTGTCAGATACAGTATGGATGGCTCACTGAACTTTGTGGGCCGCAACGACGCCCAAGTGAAGCTACATGGCCAAAGAATCGAACTGAGAGAGGTTGAAAGTTGTCTTGGTGAAAATTTAGCAATTCGACACGTGGCTGTTATCATGCCGAAGCTGAAATTTACCACTCCGCGCTTAGTCGCAGTATTATCTCTCCATGAGTTCCCAGCAGCCTCTGAAATAGCTGGTTGGAACAATATGCAAGCCGTTGAAGGGCCGCAAGGGAAATTAGCCTCTTCAAAAGTGGTAGATATCACACGAGATCTAGCCGATCGTCTTCCATCATACATGGTGCCAACAGCATGGATCGTTGCGGAAGGAATCCCCTTGCTTCCCTCTGGCAAATTGAACAGAAAAGCAGTCACTACATGGGTTGAGAATATGGATGAGGAGACATACCTTCGCATAACAAACTCCAACACTGACAACGAGCCTACTTCTCCTGCAACAGAGGTTGAACGGCAATTACAACACATCTGGGCACGTGTCTTAAACCTTCCTATTGAAAAAATTCATCTTAACCGGTCATTTTTGAGCCTTGGAGGGGATTCAATTTCTGCAATGCAGGTTCTAACACAATGTCGAGCTTCTGGGCTTTCTTTTACTGCACAAGATATACTTAAGAGCAAAACAATATCGCAGCTTGCATCTCGTGCAAAGACAACAAGCGCACCCGTGTACCAAGACTTGGATACAGATCAGCCTTTTGATCTGTCTCCTATGCAAAAGCTCTACTTCCACTTCATCAACCCCGGCGAGGCAGGGGAGCATTTCAATCAGAGTTTCCTGTTGCGTCTAGCACGAAAAACAAGTCCAGAAAAGATCAACGAAGCTCTTTCCGTCGTAGTCGACCAACATCCAATGTTGCGAGCGCGCTTTACTTGTATGGAAAACGGGCGTTGGCAGCAGCATATCCATAAAATGACAACAGCATCATATCATTTTGGAATACACGATATTCCTGGATTTGATGGGAAGTGGATCACGTCAATTGCAATGCAGACTCAGAGAAGCCTGGATATCAGAAATGGGCCCGTGTTTGCAGTGGATCTTCTAAATCTCGAAAACGAAAGCCAACTAATCTTCCTCGTTGCTCACCATCTGGTTATTGACCTGGTATCCTGGCGAGTGATTCTGAAGGACCTCGAGGAGCTATTGGACTCTGGCACAATTGCAAGAATGTCGAAACCTTTGCCTTTCCAAACTTGGTG
Source organism: Amauroascus verrucosus (assembly GCA_001430935.1). Taxonomy (NCBI): domain Eukaryota; kingdom Fungi; phylum Ascomycota; class Eurotiomycetes; order Onygenales; family Onygenaceae; genus Amauroascus; species Amauroascus verrucosus. Next base: position 102,443 of record LJPJ01000981.1, read on the forward strand.
CAGGTTGCAGGAAGAGCATGCCACAATCAAACAAGGTTTAGCACTCAGAGAGGAGCCTTGTGATTTAGAGTATTGGGGCTTGACCGCGGAGACCAACAGCTATCGTTTCTCTATGGCCGATAACTTTTCAATCGATACTGATATAACATCACTCATTCTGGGAACATGCCACGATGCTCTGGGCACTGAGCCATTGGACATTTTTATATCGGCCGCAATTTACTCCTTTAGCATAGTTTTTCCTGACAGACAGCCGCCAACTATCTACAATGAAGGACATGGACGTGAATCTTGGGATGAGGATATTGACATCTCGCAAACCGTTGGATGGTTTACAACACTCTGTCCAATCACTATGCCTATCATTGAGGGCGATATAATAAAAACCGTCCGGCAGGTTAAAGATCTGCGCCGTCGTATTCCTGGGAATGGTCGCCCTTATTTCGCATCTCGTCTCTACGCGAATGAAGGGGATAGGCCATTCGAGAAAAGCTTGCCACTAGAAGTATCTTTCAACTACTTCGGCCAATATCAGCAGCTAGAACATGACAGTGCTTTGCTACGACAAGTTGAGGAACATGTTTTGGGGCTTACAGATGTCAGCCTCGACCTGCCACGGCTTTCTATCTTCGATATTTCGGTTGGAGTGGTGCAAAACTGCATCCATGTCAATTTCACCTACAACAAAAATACACAGCGAGAGGCAAGTATCAAAAAATGGATCTCTTGTTTCAAAGTGGCTCTCTGCGAACTGGCAGAAAAGCTTTCATGCATGAAGTCAGAGCCTACTTTAAGCGATTTCCCATTGCTTTCGCTCACCTATGACGGCTTGGACAATCTCGTCTCACATACGTTGCCGCAACTTGGCATCTCAGTTGATGATGTCGAAGATATCTATCCCTGTTCTCCAATGCAGCAGAATTTATTGTTCAGCCAACGCAAATCTCCGGAGTATTATGCTCTCGAATACATTCATGAGGTGAAGTCTCAGCATGGCCATGTAAGCGCCCAGAAATTGGGCGCCGCATGGCAGCAAGTGGTGAATCGCCACCCCGCGCTACGAACTATTCTTACCGAAAATCTGTGCCAAGAAGGACTCTTTGATCAGATAGTCCTTAAGCACTTAAAAGCAAGAATATCGTTCTTATATTCTCATGATGACTCTTTGGCATTGAGCAGGCTTCAGCAACAACAGCCTCTCGACCATAAAGAAACGATTCCTCTTCACCAAGTCACGATATTCGAAACCTCCACTGGCAGGGTCTTTTTCAAATTGGAGATCAATCATGCACTTATTGATGGAACATCAATGCAGTTGCTTCTTCTCGACCTAGGGGCTGCATATTCGGGGCAGCTTCCGGACGAACCTGGACCGAAGTATGCTGATTATATTTCACATATCCAAAATCAGACTTCCAATGCTGCGATCACTTATTGGCAGACATTCCTTGGCGGGATAACCCCGTGCCATTTCCCGACACTAAACACCAGCGTTGTCCGCCAGCAGAAACAGCACCTGATGAAAGAAACTAGATTTGACCGTGCCGAGCAGCTCCATGAATTCTGCGAACTCAATGGCCTAACCCCATCAAACGTGTTTCAGGCAGCATGGGCTCTCGTGCTTCGCAACTTTACAGGTTTAACAGAAGTTTCTTTTGGTTGTTTGGTATCTGGGCGTGATGCACCAATTGATGGAATACAGAATGCTATTGGTGCGTTTATACAAATTTTGATATGCCGTATGAATGTTGCAAGCGACGCGCGCGTTGGTGAGGTCCTCACCCAAGCCCAATCGGATTTTATGCGCAGCCTATCATATCAGCACTGCTCCCTAGCAGAAATTCAACATGGATTAAAAATGTCGGGATCCTCATTATTCAACACTGCTATAAGTATACAGAGGGTGCTTCCATCGTGGGAAGCTGAGCCAGCGCTTAACTTTGAGATTGCAAAAGCCCAGGACCCGTCAGAGGTTAGTTTTCCATATCCAACTATTCCTAGATCACCCCAACTTTATGAATTCTTAGCTAACATGCATTTCTAGTTCGCAATCGCACTCAGTATCATATTGTCAGACACGGATATTGATTTTGCCTTTGCATACTGGACTGACGTACTTTCAGAAAAACAAGCATCTGATGTGATGAGTACTTTCACGCACACACTGTTGGAAATAATTAGCAATCCCAAGAGTGAGATCCGCGAATTGGACTTTTTCAGCGACCGTAATTTGGAAGATGTCGAAGGCTGGAACAGTGCCAAACCGGTCGTAGTCGACAGCTGTATCCATGATCTGATTCAGCTACAAGCCACTCTCCAACCAGATACTCCGGCGGTTTGCGCATGGGATCATGATTTTAGCTATGCCCTGCTTGATAAGGTTTCTACTCATCTAGCTCATCTTCTTATTGGCTGTGGTGTCGGTCCCGAAGTTATGGTTCCACTTTGCTTCGAAAAGAGTGCCTGGGTACCTGTTGCGATTTTGGGCGTGCTCAAGTCAGGCGCGGCTTTCTCCCTTTTAGACCCTGCACTTCCCAGCGATCGATTGCATGCTATTGTTGGCACTCTTGATGCTAGGCTAATGCTCTGCTCACGCTCGCAACTTGGCCTAAGTGAAGCTCTTGGAATCAAGGCAATTCCTGTCGATAACAGTCTGATGGATGGTATGGAACAAACAGAGATGAAAATTTCTGCCACATGTAGCAGCAATGCTGCATACCTGCAGTTCACATCAGGGTCAACAGGCACACCGAAAGCCAGCATTATTGAGCATCGTGCCTTTTGTAGTAGTGCCAGGGCTCATTCAAAAGCACTGTTGATTCAACCCACCTCTCGAGTTCTACAATTTGCTTCATACCAGTTCGACGCATCGATCCTTGAAATGATGACAACACTCATAGTCGGCGGATGTGTATGTATACCGAGCGAAACTGAGCGGACAAACGATATCGCTGGAGCAATGAAGCGCATGAATATTAATTTGGCAATCTTAACACCATCCTTTCTGCAATTCCTTTCGCCTAGTGAGGTGCCGACTCTCCAAACTCTGGTTCTGGCTGGGGAACCTATGTCGTCCCATCATATATCAATTTGGTCCAACAAGGTTAACTTAGTTAATGCGTACGGACCAAGTGAGTGCTCAGTCTGTTCTCTTGCAAACTCCCATGTCAAGGAGGACACGGAGCCTGCAAACATTGGCTATCCTGTTGGGACACAGTGTTGGGTAACCGAAATGAATAACCCTGACAGGCTGGTGCCCGTTGGCTGCGTTGGGGAATTGCTAATTGAAGGACCTACTCTAGCCAGAGAATATTTCAAAGACGAAATCAAAACAACAAGCTCATTCATCGAAAATCCCCAGTGGACTAAGAGGTCTCTCCAGGACCCAAACACGCATCGCCGCTTCTATAAATCGGGCGACCTCGTGAGATATAATTCTGACGGTTCGATCAACTTTATTGGCCGAAAGGACACCCAAATTAAAATTCACGGACAAAGAGTTGAGCTTGGAGACATTGAAAGCCATATTTCTAGTAGTAATCTAGTTCGACAGTCACTTGTCTTGGTTCCTAGCTCAGGCCCCATGAAGAACCGCGTCGTCGCAATCATTTCGCTAAACGGCTTACCACAATCAAGCCCCAAAGGAAAACTCGATCTTGTTGAAACCACAAGAAAACAAGAGGCTGCTAGCTTAGGCGTTCGTGTGCGCAACTTCCTGGAGTCAAAGGTTCCGGCATACATGGTGCCCCAAGTGTGGATTATTACTCAAGGCATTCCGCTTCAGCCGTCAGGCAAGATGGATCGTGTCGCAGCTAAGAGTTGGGTTCACTCTTTAGACCAGGGAACCTATGACGAGATTGAAACAATGCTCTCACAATTCGACAAATCCAGTCGGCCCCCGCTAGAAGACAATGAACATCTCGCGCATCAAATCAATGAAAAAATCATTGAACTTGTCAGAAGAGATACAGATCACCAAGCAAGTGCACTCCGCGGCCGCGACTTTGCTCTGAGTCAAGCGGGGTTGGACTCTATATCGGCAATTTCTCTTTCCAATTTCATTCGCAAGACATTTGGGGTTTCCCTTCCAATAGGATTATTTACTAGCAGCAAGACTACCGTTCGAGATATCGCGCGAGATGTCTCAAAAGGCTCATTCCCACCCGGAGGGAGAGAAACGGAACGTATCGACCTCATTGCCGAATTTCAAGTACTCGATGACCGGCTTGCTTTGCTCAAAATGCCTTCGGCCGTAAACCTAAGTAAACGGAAGGACGTACCTGAAGTGTTCTTCTTGACGGGTGCGACAGGTTTCCTCGGAACAGAGATCTTAAGGCAGCTTCTTGACCAGCCTGAAACACGGTCCGTCATCGTTCTGGTGCGTGCATCTAATCCTCAGCATGGGCGGGAGAGAATAGTCGAGTCAGCGAAAACTGCAAAATGGTGGCGCAGGAAGTATGATAAACGGATTGAAATCTGGGTAGGAGATCTGGCGCAGCCAAAACTAGGACTGGGTGAGCATGAATGGGACCGACTTTGTGGCTCAGGGTCTCCTAGCCAGCAAGTGGATGCGATCATCCACAATGGTGCTGTTGTCCATTGGGAAGCAGACTTTGCATCCTTGCGTGCCGCAAACGTTTTGAGTACCTTCGACCTCTTGGCAGCAACCTCAATGAACACGACGCCTCCTAGATTTACTTATGTCACTGGTGGCCACGGCTCTATTCACGATATTGAAGACGAAAAGATTGCTGTCGGATTGGCAAACGCCAACGGGTACGCGCAGACTAAATTTGTTTCGGAACTGATAATCAAAGCACACGCGAAACGCACTCAACAAACTCTCTCGATAGTAAAACCTGGCTTGGTTGTTGGAACAGCGACCGAGGGTGTCTCCAATGTCGACGATTTCATTTGGCGCGTAATTTCATCAATAGTTGGCATCCAAGCCTTTAACTGCAAGGATGTCAACTCGTGGTTGACGATGTCTGGGGCTGATCAAATTGCCGCCCTCACCATCGAGACCTGCCTCAACGCCACGACGAGCCAGGTGGTGAAAGTCCTGGATGGGATGACACAAGACGAACTCTGGCAAATCCTTCGGCAAACACTAAACTGTCGTCTCCAGCCAATGGCGCCACAAGACTGGCTTTCCGCTATTCAAGCTGATGTCTGGAAAACCGGTGAAAAACATAAATTGTTCCCCGTTCTTCATCTAGTTGAAGCGAGCAAAGGATATATAGGCGGAGAAAAGCCTCCTGCTAGCGCCATGCGCTTTCCAAAAGACAAGATTAGGCAATGCGTGGAAAAGAGTATCCAATACTTGGATAGCATTGGCTATTTTGGCATTCACGTAGACAATGCATGCACTGCTTTGTGTCCACCTCCGGTCTTCAAACGATCGAACCGGACTGTCTCCTTTATCCCAGATTGCCATGATACCTGTTAGACATGGCCAGAAGTCAACTAACTCGCTAATCTCGTGTTCTTTTGTCTCTACCGATAGTCTGTATATTTTGCGTGCCTCAGAAGTCTCTTTTTTTTTTTTGTATTGAGTTGGTACAGGGCCTTTTTTCTCTCCACATTTTCAACAACCAAGTATTATTTATACACTTATATTTGACATTTATTGTATATCTTTGGCTTTAATCTCTCCGCAAAGTTCTTTTTCTGGTTTTCGGAGAGGCGGTGTAACTTATGTATGTATATACGGAGTATTAGCTAGCCATCTCAAATTGAAAAGCACTGGTTAGTTAAGCGAATTCGAGAAATGTAAATGATAGATCTATTTCTAGACATTTGGATAAGCCTGAAATACTCTGTGTTCTATACTGTATACAGTGGATATCAAACGTATATTAACATAACAAAGACATTAGATGCCATATCACTATTCTATGACCAGGTCTTCCAGGACGCTCTCCATCTCCTCCTGGGAAAGGGGAACTCCGAGCATTTCCACGCCACTTCCATCGGTCCGCGATACAATCATCTGATGATCATAGAATTCCTTGAGTTGTGTTCTGAACATTAGTTCTGACGAAGAGATAAATTCTTCGGTGGCCTTGTGAAATAGCGTTCGCCATTCAATTGCTACGTCCTTCGTCTCGTTGCCGTCCTTGTGCCGCAGATTGGCCATCCCCTGATCGCCTTCGTCCTCAAGATTATGCCGGCCTCCCAGCGTTGTAAGGAGTTCAGTGATCAGAAGACGGTATAACTTCCGGGTGTTCTCCGGAAGACTTTTAAGCACAAATCCCACCCCTTGTTTTCCTCCTATCCTGCGAATTTTGCGACCAAGGAGGCTGTAGACTTCGTCAACAACATTAAGCTCAATGTCGTACGAAGCAAACGTCGTACAATCATGGAAAGCAAAATTAAACTGGTCTCGGAGACTAATGTCCCACAGGAGAAGAAAACTAGGGGTATCTGCAGTAGCAACGATACTGATATTGGGAACGCTGGCGATACGGGCCAAAATAGCCTGATATGTTTGGCGTCGTAACTGAGGCGCATCAATAGAATTGATGAGGACTATGACTGGTCTGCTTGGAGGTCGGTCACTGAGGTTGGTATGTAGCAAATCCAGAACCTCAGTGGGTTGTGTTCCTAGTTTTGACGGAGCCTCAGGACCCATGGCCGCACTTATAATCGCCGCGAGAATAGATTTGATAGTTACATTGGCAGCATACCCATTCACAATGACAATGTCAGGAGGATCGCTGTATCTTTCGTATAGCCAATCCGCAAACCTCTGTAAGAGGTTGCGCTTAGAGCCATATCCATACAAGCATATATTGAATCCCTCACTTAGTTCAAAATTCCATTGAGGAAATGATTGCTCATGGATCTCCAGCAGATTCTCCTTTTCTACGGAGCACAGATTGGGTTGTTTCTCTAGCTGGTCAAAATATTCTTCGTGTGTCAGCAAAGTCAATTTTGAGAGCGTGTTGTCCGATGTCAGCACTGGCCCGGGGCGGTTTTGGAAAAAGTATCTTTCATGGGGCGGAAGGTCACCATCCGGGGTCGGCGTTCGTCTTCTTGCCCGTGTTCTGGGTGGTTTGCCCTGTTGCTGTATTTGGGCCGTTTCATCTAAATTGTCTTCCGCATCTTCAGAAACGCCCACTGTCTCCTGAATACCATTAGCCTTTCCTTCGCCTTCATTCCCCTCCTCAATGTCCCATATCTCCCGTGCCAACTTCTCGCCGCCGTCCCACACGTCGTCTTCGGTTGGATTCAAGAGTATCGCTGCACTTTTTTTCTTTGCCGAACGATCAGCATTTTTAGTTCGAGACGGGGTGTCATTGGTAGCATCACGGAATCTTGTGTTTTTGCTAGGGGTGGAGAAGACAGCCTTTCTTTTAGGATTCGGGGTAGGAGAATCGGTGGGTTGGGGTGTATAGCTAGGTTTCAGGCGGCTCCGTAGCCGCGTGGACGGTGTGCTCGGCTGTGCGCTTTTGAAATCATGCGGAGATGCTCGCCGTTTTCGTGGTGTTGATTTCTGAATTTGTAGAGGGTCGTCGTCGGATGATGCCAATGATTGTTTACGCTTCATCGTTGCGTCAGAAAGTTTGTCAGGCCAGCGTTATAACGGCAATTCGAGTAGCCAGCTCCAGCAGTACTAAGTGGAATTAAATACCCTGATCATCACACGCTCTCTCGATGACCTGTGTTCCCACATCGGTTTGCCCGCCGTCTCGCTCCAATTGAACACGAAAGCACGTGAACCTAGAGTTGATTACATAATTGCGACGTTAGTTATCAGATAAGATCTGAAAGTCAATTCCGTTATCAGATCGTTAAAACCCAGTCCATCAGCGCCAGACAGAAAGAAATTCAATGTCCCCCCATACGACTCACTTGTCAATTGCACCACCATTCAAACGGTCCTACCTGGAGGGACTCCCTATTCTTTTTTACCGTTTCTGGCGATACTCTGGTGGTAAATTGCTGCTATGGCGCCCAATGCTCCTCTTTTGGTGACATTGAATCACTACACCAGACTTCGAGCAGGGGTGGTACGAGTCATTCCAGCACAAATCCGCCAGTACACCACTCCCTTCGACCCTTCAATCCCAGAGGCTAAACGAAAATTTGTCCCCTCTTCAGGAACATATCCTCGCGGCTTTCGCGTTTCAGGTACTCATGCCGGTGTTAAACCGTCCAACACTACTTACCCAGATGTCGCAATCATAAGCTCCGACGAGCCATGCTCGGCAGCGGCAGTGTTCACGACAAACAAATTCCAAGCTGCACCTGTGCAAGTAAGCAAGCGGATAATGCAAGCGAGCGCAGGACGTGGAATCCGTGGTGTTGTTGCTAATGCCGGATGCGCGAATGCCGTTACCGGAAAAGGAGGCCTAGAGGACGCAAAGTCCATGAGTGTGAAGGTAGACGAGTGCAGCGGGCTTAAAACGACGGGTAAGGATGGCGATTCGAGCACATTGGTTATGAGTACAGGTGTAATTGGCCAACGGTATGTTCTGGTGTTCACATTTAGTCATCTTACTTGACGATAATCGAATGTCACTGATTCTCAGATGACAGGCTTCCTATCCAGAAAATCCTCTCCGCGATCCCTACCGGTTATTCAAATCTCTCTTCTACGCACGCTGCTTGGCTTAAGACTGCTCGAGCAATCTGCACAACAGATACTTTCCCAAAACTCGTTTCCCAGTCCTTCACACTCCCCTCTTCTCCTGACCGCACATTCAATATAGCTGGAATGACCAAAGGCGCCGGCATGATCCATCCCAACATGGCCACCCTTCTCGGAATAATTTGCACCGATGCACCTATTGGGCCCTCCGCCCTCCAATCCCTCCTCACTCACTCCGTCTCCCGCTCATTCAACTCCATCTCCGTAGACGGCGACACGAGCACTAATGACACCGTCGCACTCCTAGCAAATGGTGCCGCCGGTGGAATCCCAATCTCTTCCCCAACTTCTCCGGACTACGCCGCCATGCAATCAATTCTAACAAGCTTCACCCAGTCACTCGCTCAACTCGTCGTTCGTGACGGCGAAGGAGCAACTAAATTCGTCACCGTTCGCGTGCAAAATTCCCCGTCTCACTCCGACGCAAAACTCATCGCATCCACGATCGCCAGGTCGCCGCTGGTCAAAACAGCGCTGTACGGTAAGGACGCAAATTGGGGACGTATTCTCTGCGCCATCGGCTATACACAGGGAATTCAACCGGGAACCGTCGTCCCCCAACGCACAAGCGTTAGCTTCAAACCTGTAGATGGAAGTCCTGAACTCCGATTACTTGTGAATGGGGAGCCAGAGGTTGTCGATGAGGATAGAGCTGCCGCTATCTTACAAAACGAAGACTTGGAAATCGTTGTGAACCTCGGCGGCGGAACTAAGGGGGAGGCTGGCAAGGGCGGAGAAGATGCCCTCTACTGGTTCTGCGACTTCAGTCATGAGTATGTTACTATTAACGGGGACTACCGAACATAGAGCATATTACTCCGGGAATTGCTGGGAATCTATAAGACGGTTTTTCCCTTCAGGAGGCGCAAGCACCCAAAACATCAAGTATCGGCGCAGAATACGTTGGCCTCTTTCTGTCAGGCGCATCTTTTCTCAATCGCTCTATAATCATTAATTTCTTTCGTCGGTTGAAAATATGGGACATATATACACAGATAGAAGACTTCACTTTTAGAATGCCTGCTCTGGTAATGAAGAGGAAAAAGAAAGCGAGGTATCCTAAATATTCGAACAACCTTTACCGACTTCTAAGCTGCTCCATTGCCTGATGGTTCCCGCACCATTTGCCGCACACCAGAGCTGAAATAAGGCCTATGAATGATAGCACCCACTGTGCAGTAATACAATCTAGAAGATTCAAGAAAATATACAGGATTTGTCCTGCAGGATATGACTAGATTTAGGTCTAGTTCCCAGGAACAAGGCCTTTCAAGCCAGCACCAAAGTCACCTTCTCGAGCGGCGATTTCAAAGTAGCCGTATATGATCCTAGAAATACGTCAGCAGGCGCAACGAAACAAATGCACATGTATATAACCAAACTTACGTGACAGCCAACAAAATACCAGTTCCGCTTCCTAAGGCACCCAAAAGGTCGCTGGCAACGGACAAAGCACCGATGCATGCTCCACCAAATGCAGCAGCTGTTGGGATAACGCGCTTAAGTTCCTTATACATGCTCTGCTCACGATGTCCAGCCATAACGAGCCCCTGATCCTTGAGTTGTTTGGCAACATCTCGGGGGGCAGAGCCGGAAACTTCAATCCAAGTCTTCGAGAAAAGAGCACAGGCGACAAGCATGAACGCGACATAGACAGCAGTATGGATTGGGTCTAGAAGCGCTTCTTTGAAGTTAAGAGGAGGAGACATATAGTAAGCGATACCAGAAGCAGCATGCAACTGAGCAGAGCCACCTTCACGAGGTTCCCAGACACCGAGAAGTCTCACGAGCAAATTGTCAGAGAATCGAGAATAAAGCATCTGACTAATCAAGAAGATGTTGGAGCATAGGGCAGACTGGAGCATGATGGGCATGTTGGAGGTGTAGAAGAGGCGAACGGGATAGGATCCGCGCATGCCACGCTGGCGAGAGGACTTGACGGGAATTTCAACACGGAAGCCCTGTAGATAGATAACAGCGGCGAAGACGACAAGTGTAGCCAAAAGGTTCATGATGTTGGGCAGATTCTGTCGGTAGAAAGCCTCGTGCAAAGCTCGCTGCTTGTCTTTCCATGTCAACAAGAGATGGAATAATGCGATGACTGCTCCTTCAAATTCGGGCCCACGGCCGGTATTGTAGGTGGTTGGAGAGAAAGCTTTCCACATAATCGATTCGCAAATATTGGTCGCGATGAACAGCGAAATACCGCTTCCAAGGCCATATCCCTTTTGCAACAACTCATCCAAAAGGATGACAACGAGGCCAGCGACAACAAGCTGGACAATTAGCAAGACACAAATTCCCGCACCGAGGTCGCTTGGCTGGCCGTAGAGACCGGTAAGGACGTAAACGCAAGCCTGGCCGAAAGACAGGATAATTGCAAAGAGTTTCTGGGCGGTCTGATAGAGCTCACGGTCGGTCTTGAGGTCGAGGTTGACGTCGATGAGGTGGGTTCCGGCAAGAAGCTTCCGACTGGTGAGCACCCAGACGAATGAAAAAAAAAAAAAGAGGGAAAACAATCGCGAAAATTAGCAATGCATACCTGGAAAACCATGCCAGAGGAGATGATAGGGGTAATGCCCAATTCCATCAAGGTTCCGCGGTTACTGGCCAACATCATTCGAAGCCAGTAAAGGGGGTCGGAGGTGTCCGAAGAGACAATACCATAGAGAGGCATTTGGCTCATCACCAAGAAAATAAGCAAAGTCAACTATATCGTTATGTCAGTTCGAACATCTGCTATCGCGTGGCGATTGTGCAACTCATACCCCCGTCCACATCAGCTTCTGGTTAAATGGCACCTTTGTTTCGGGGGCTGCCACCTCCGGAAGGAGGGGCGTAAAGGGCTTGATCAAGTCGAGGAAACGAACTACACGCGTTAGTATACTGTTGCGACAAACAAATAGCCGGTGATGGTTCAATGGCTCCGTTGCAAGCTATCAGGGCTTTCGACTTACGGCCGCTCATGATGGGTGGCTTGTTCCTCGATTGACCCAAGAGAAAGGCAAGGAATTAAAGAATTAGGCGGAAAGAAGCGGACAAAAGGAGCGATTACCGACAAGAAACCAACATAAAAGAAGAGAAAGAGGAAAAAAGAGGTTCGCAGAGAGACAGGAGAGGAGAGAGGAGGTTGGATCGAAGGGAGATTTTGTGGATTGAAGTTGCTTGGTGGCCGCTTTCCCCCAAGTCACGCTAGCACGTTTGAGGACACCTAGCTAAGAGTGATGGAACAGGACACTCTGGTCTCTGCTTATGTCATCCGCATTCCTGATCCCAAGTGGAGATATCCAAACCACAGCTACATGGGAGGTATCTTGATCAAGGCACAGCAATGAAACCTGCTATTACATGTATTCCCTCTAAATATGCCTATTCTCTTAATATCTCTAGTTTTGCTTCGCCCTATTTAGTCTTCCCCTATGCATTCAACATCCATCTAATCGGGGTTATATATCAGACTTGGTTGCCTGTTCAACCAAGGTTAACTTCGTTTCATGGTTTGTGATATGGAAAACACGGGAACTCGAGAACCTTCCCTATACGGCATACCATAAACTAAAGATCCGGGGTCAAAGGCGTAATGAATATTGACAAGAATAGGCACAACGTAGCTTGAAATCAGCGTATAATACCATTGCGTCTCGACATGTTCGTGGATTAAGTCTGATGCTCAAATCTATATTATCATCCAGACCCAAGGAGGGAAAACAGAAACGGTCAGTATGTAGTTACGGCTGTCCGAAGACTTCATGGCCACCACTGGACAGAGCTTTTTAGCTCCCACAAAACCATTCCCCCAAGCCAGACCTAATCAAGAAGTGAGCAATTGCCATAGACCAGAGAGCGAGGTTCTGATGCAAGACATCAAGTCGAGCAAAGAGCTCTCCTCCTTGTACATACATACAGGATGAAGTTTAAGAGTTAGACGTATGTACAAGATATACATACCTCAAAAGTGTTGGTTTTCAGAATTCGGCCGAGCAAGCTTGTTCAGGACCGGCAAGAAAGGCTGGAAAAAAGCCGAAATAATTATGCGAAACCGAAAGCCTGGATCCCAAGCGCTATAGTCCTCCGCGCTATATCAAACAGGAGTAAAGAGGGTACATATTTGACCCAGTCAGAGTAATCCTTACATCTTATCTTCTGCGTTTCCAAGAGTAATTCCTCACTGCATCGTTTTCAATCCATTTTTTCAACAACTCCTTTGACGGTAACCTCATTGCCTCCATGTTCCGTTTTCAGACCTTCATTGACGGACGTTCGACGTCGTTCTATGAACCCCATCCAACCGAGAATATACCATCCTAGCCATGCCCAGGACCAAAGCGCCAACCCCATAAACGACGTGAGCACTAAGACAGGCACCAGAACCAACAATGCTAGCCCAACACACACAGCAGTAAACGTGAGTGCGCATATCGTTCCAATGACTATGGCAGTTGCAAAGGAGAAGAAGAGCACGCTGCCGACGTGTAGGATGAATAGGGAGAGTGGGACGCAGGAGCAGATGATCTGAGAGGCGAGAAAGGATGCGAGAATTGGCCTATTCCGACTAAATAAATGTCCGCGAGAAAAAATAGCTTCTCGGCGGGGTGAAGGTACGATTTGGTCGACGAGCGAAAGGAGGGTGCATGAAATGGCCTTGAGGGTAGAGTGGAGCTTAGACATCTCCATTGCTTAACTTGGCTAAAAAAGTGTCGTGATGTGAAGAATGGGATAAAAAGCAAAGAAATAAATAATAATAAGAAGAAAGAACCAGATGAGCAAAAAGGGAATTTACATACAGACAAGTCGGGATTCACTCAATAGTCACCCACTAATTACTACTTAATCGCGGCCGATACCCTGGTGGTGCGCGTCTGGTGTGACGCAACCCCTTGAGGCTTGGCGGTGAGGCTGGTTGAACTTCAGAGGGTTGGGAACGATACATCAGTCTTCAACATCATCTTTAAGAGAGAGCTCTACTACAATGGATACTCTAGGGAAATGCCCAACATGATCAAATCCGGGATAGCATATGGATATGTATGCACTGTGGAGGCCTTCATCTCTCTTCATGTTATTCCCTATGTTGATATTGTTGTCAACATAGAAAGTTCATGGTGAACCCGCGCCGACTTGGATGCTTTACATGTGAATATCATGAATATATGCAGCATGGTGGACGGGACAGATGGTTAAGAATTGGGAATGACGCCCATTAGAAAGAAGAATGATTTAATTTTGGTATGTATCCATAGCTAGTACATCATAATCCGTCTTTTTATCCTCCATCAATCTCTAGGGGCTACCCAGCCATCCACCAACAGCTACGACGCAAGATGTAATTACCTGCTGGGATCTAACTCACTAAACCTCACCCATCTTCGAACACACTCGTCCACCATCCGCAATTGTTCAGTATCTGCTTCAATTTCAAAATACTCCTGGTGTCTCTTTCCGCACTGCTCACAAGGTTCCTGGAACTTGAATCGTCTATCGCTTAACTCGATATGAACTAATCTTTCTAATCTATGGACGTTTGGCACCTTTCGTGGAGGCGGTGCATTGACTGAAGAGGGAGAGTACGGATAATACCGAACCAAGGTAAGATTTTGAGCGCATTGCTGTGTCAGACGGCGAGATACGTTAACTGCACGGCCAATCTTGAGAGTTATCGTGTTCGCCTTGCGATGGTCTTTTTGAACGCGATTTGGAGAAATCCCAGCAGAACGTAAGACTTCTGTAGTTGAAGGACAAATTTCGGTGCGGTGTGGGATAAGCGAAGGAACAACATCCACTGATGGGACTGTCTTTTGAGGGGTGACACAATAAATATAAATGTAGCCCCATTCTTCCGAGGGAGAAAGCGGCTCGGAAAGTTTCTGGAGTAATTTCGACGTCGTTTCCGGGGACAGAGAAGTGGGAATCCAGGACAAAAGCGACTGGGTTTGTGATGAAGTGGGAGATGGTTCCGCTAGCATGGTCGGCCTTGAGGAAGGCACGTGAGATGGCAGGCTGTGCCTTTGGCTATGCTGGGCTCGTGGTTCATCCGGCCGGGTTGGGTTTCCTAAATCGGAACGACGTTTGTAGGTCTCATTTTCAGCAGTGATAGAGCGCTTAGCATGTTGAGGCTGGTATTTAGGCGGGGTTCTCACAACCCTAGGTTCGGAATGAGAGGCAGGTCGGACATGCTGCGTCCGTCGACGAATGTTGACTTCTGGAACATCTCCATCGTCAAGGCTTGTAAAAAAACAAACAAGTCGCCTTCTAACGCTCGTTCTTTTCCTTGAGCTTGGAGTAGTAGGAGCCGATGGCTCAGTTGCTCTTTTCGGTGGTTGTGTAGGTGTAGTTGGCTTCATTTGACGTTCAGTATACATGTATTTTTTCTTTCTTTCTTGATGGAATGGATACGCATTCCGAGGAATTTTTGGTTGCGATGGTCTAATCCTTGCGGCATTTCCCTCATTCACATCCAACAGTCCAACTCTCTCAACGATCGTATCAATGCTTGATCTTTTTCTAGGTTGGGCAGCGGGAGTCGTAGCAAGGGAGGCAGCGAGCTTTTGTTGAACGAACACAGCTTGGTGCTTATGTTGCCAACAAAAGAGCTCTTCCGGTTGTATTCTATCCTTTGCAGTCTTCGAGCCACCTAGCTGCTTCCTGACATTCTCCATTTTGGAAGCATCCCTGACAGAGACGACAGTTCTTCGACATTTCCGACCGTCAGACGTCACGCCTTGGCAAGTCATCAAAGGGTCCTTGGAGTCAGAGCGATTAAGACGAAATTCAGGGGAGTCCCGAATATGAGACATTGGAATAGAAAAGTCTTGATATAAATTTCAATAAAAAGAAGTTTGATGATAGTACAAACTGGTTACTAACATGCAAGAACGGCACAGTTCAAGAGAATTCGAAAGACTTGGAGGGGTATTTTCGTGGCCAGGTAATTTTTGAAGAAAGATATTCACTTGGTTATATAGAAGAGGCCCTGATATTGACCAAGACGGGAGAGAAAGCGGGTTCGTGAAGTCGGCATCACGAGTTGCTTAGGTTCTTCACATCATCTGATAGACTAACAATGTCAAAGGCCATACGGTTGGGGTCCAAGGCCAGCATCCATTCACATAGCGCAGGACGGAACGAGCCGTCTTGGCTTGAATGGATTCATTGCAGTGGGTTGTCTGCCTGGATTCGACAGGACAACTCTTTGACGTTTCTCTCTCTCCAATCCCACAAGGCTGATTGCTGAGGCTGAGAGCTCACCAGCCACACCTCTACTAGCCACAGCCTTGGCAACATAGGATGTTAGGTGGCTGATGTCCTGTGGCGCGGCTTGAGTCATTCAGCCCTACAAGGTACTGTGCGCGGGATTGGGCTCGTTGGGCAGTTTGCGGAAACATTTCAAGCTCTCCGAGCTGAACAAACATCTACAACCCATTGAGACAGAACAAAATGTTACTTTGTTAGAAGCATAAGTCAAGTATTAGGGAAATTGGCATTTCGGCAACCAAATTCCCCTGCAAGATGTATTTGTTCGACTCGAATTTTTAGCGTCCACTGACCCTCAAAAACTCCAGCGGGAGCGGAGGATATATCTAGCTATCTATTATGCAAGTTAAAAAAATTAAGAAAAATAAATATCCAGTCATTCCACCCAAACAAGAGAAGAAAAACAAAACCTGAAAAGAAAGAATCCAACAATAATACTTTCCAACTTATACATAGTCAAAAAAAAAAAAAAGGCACGGATAGAGCAAGAGGGCATCCGATCTCCGCACTTAGGGTATCATACGGGAAGGATTATCACATTTCTAAAACCACCAGAATAGAGACAGGGGGGGGGGAAGGCACGCACATTGCCTAATGCGTCTTGCCCAAGCTCTGTAAATGCACGAGCTCATAATAGCGGCCCTTCTTGGCGATCAATTCAGAGTGCGTACCACTTTCTATTACACGGCCCTGATCAAAAACGTAAATAACATCTGCTTTCTGAATAGTACTGAGCCGATGGGCGACAGCAATGGTGGTGCGACCTTTTGCAGCAGCATCAAGAGCGGCTTGGACGACCTTCTCGGACTCCGAGTCAAGAGCAGAAGTTGCTTCATCGAGAAGCAGGATTTTGGGGTCTCGGATCAGTGCACGGGCAATCGCGATACGTTGCTTTTGTCCACCCGAAAGCATGCTGCCTTTACTACCAACAATGGTAGAGAAACCGTCACTGATAACAATGTTAGTCGAGGCACAACATAGCCACTACAGTCAAGGTCAGGGTACTTACGGGAGCGACATGATGAAATCGTAAATATTTGCCGCTTTGCAGGCTTCAATAATTGCTTCCTCAGGTGCGTCATCCTCTGTAATCCCCAAAAGAATATTTTCTCTAATAGTGCCCTGGTAAAGTGTGGGCTCTTGGCTGACAAGAGCCAAAAATCTTCTATAAGCACTCACATTCCATCGGGTGATGTCGTTTCCGTCAACATAAACACCACCAGATAGAGTATCATAGAAACGTTCAAGCAAAGCAATGGTCGTACTCTTCCCGCATCCACTGGGCCCGACGAGTGCGACATACTGTCCTGGCTTGACAGTGAGATTAAGGCCACGCAACACAGGCTGCTCCGGTCGTGTTGGGTATCTGAAATGCACGTCGCGAAATTCGATCGTGCCTTCGATATGCTCCACATCCTCACCATCTTTTGAATAAATGTCGATCTTAGGCCTTCGGTCAAAGAGCCGTTTGAAATCCATCGCCGCACTCTTTGCTTTGCCCATATCCGGCGCAAATGAGAAGACTGTTCCGGCAGACTGGGCGCCGAAGATAACTTCTGCAAATGCTAAGAAGAACTGGAAAAGCGAATACTGGCCTTTACCCAGAAGAGTACCACCGTACCAGAATCCCAAAGCAAGGACAAAGAACAGGAATGACTGCGAAGAGGCGTAGAGGGTTGAAGACTTCACCACAGACTGCAAGCTCCTCTTGCCTTGTGCGACTAGCTGCTCATGGTATGTGTTCGCAACATCGGGTTCTCGAGTTAATGAAGCCACAGTGCGTATGGCGGACGTCGCTTCGCAAGCATAGCTGGCGGAAACTTCGTATGCCTTTTTAGCCCTCCGTTGAAATGCCGCCAAGATCCAAAACCGATAGAATCCACAGGCCAGCAAAACTGGGACACACGCAATGCAAACCAGAGCAAGCTTCCAACCAATCGCGAGAGCGACAATCATCGATGCAGCAAGAGTAGTGCTCACCAGCAAAATGGTTCCAAGAGTCACACCACTGATACCAGATAAGTGCTTGGTCTCTGTGGAAAGGAACGATGTTAGTGCTCCAGTGCTGTTTTCTTCCTGGTCAAAGAATGCGATATCTTGCCGAAGCATTGATCTGAAGGCTGTACTCCTTGCCCTAAAAATCAATTTTTCGGAGCAGAATGCAAAGAGAGAACCTTGGATACTATAAGCGAAGAGCATGACGAGACCCAGCATCAAGAACATCAAACACCAAAAATTTGCATCATGTCTAAGCTTGTCATAAAACTGTGGCGGCAAGGCCAGAGTAGAGATGCATTTAGAGAAGAAGACCGCCATAGTTGGTTGCCCTGCTCCGCATATAACTGAAACGATGAGACCACTAATCATCAACTTCCATTCTGCAGCATTTAACGAGGATATGAATCTGACCAAAGTCCCTAGGGAATACTTCTTCTCCTTTTCGGGTTCACGCTTAGAGAGGATAACGCTGGACAAGGACTTCTTGGTTTCGGTTCTTTGAAGTTCCAGGTCCATCTTCTCGTCTGCGAATCTGCCAGATACATTACTTCCAGAAGTGATCGACTTCCGAAGACGAATCTCATCCTCGTCGGTTGGGAATTCCTCGCTTTCATCGCTTTCTGTCATTGCCTGAGCATCTCGCTCTTCATTGAGCCGCTGCGCTTCGACGAGCCGAAGATAGGTGCCATCTCGTGCAACTAGTTCGTCGTGGGTACCTTGTTCCACAATGTTGCCGTCGACAAGAACGACGATGTTGTCCGCTGTCTTGATAGTCGATAGGCGATGAGCGATAACGATGGTCGTCCTTCCTTTTGCAGCTACATCCAAAGCTGCTTGGACAACTCCTTCGGATTTGGTATCCAAAGCTGAGGTAGCTTCGTCAAGCAATAGAATCTTCGGGTCGCTCACAATCGCACGAGCGATGGCAATTCGCTGCTTTTGGCCGCCGGACAAGAGGAAACCTCGCTCACCAACGTTTGTTTCATAACGCTCAGGTAGTCCCATAATGAAATCGTGCGCGTTTGCCATTTTTGCTGCATTTTCAATGCGTTGCCGGACACTTTCGTCAGATTCCAACTCAAAGGGTGAACCGATGAGTCCCTGTTTAATGTTGTTATAGATTGTGGTGCCGAAAAGAGTTGGCTCCTGGCTAACTAGAGAGATTTGCTGGCGGAGCCACTTGAGATTCAAAGTCCGGATATCACGACCGTCGACCAAAACGGAGCCTCCCACAGGGTTATAGAATCTCTCCAAAAGACCGACGACAGTACTTTTGCCCGATCCCGACGGTCCAACTAGGGCTGTAGTCTTTCCAGCTGGTACATGGAGATTAATGTTTTTCATGATAACCACTTCGGGGCGTGATGGATAGATGTGTCGGATATCGCGGAATTCAATATTGCCCTCTACATGCGATAGGATGTCTCCTTCGTCTGACGTCGGGTCAATCGGCGACTTTCGGTCGATAGTGCTGAATATTTTAGCTCCAGCAGCAACAGCAGAGGTAAATGCTTGGGCGTTGGGGGTCACATTGCCCAAACTGAAAGACCCAAGGATAATGGCCAGCAAAATCGTAATGACAGACGACAATCCAACTTCTCCATTGACAATGAAACGGGAGCCCATCCAAAAGCCTAAGCCATAGTTCAAGAAGATGATGGACATCATCCCACCCACCATGATTCCGATGGTCATTTGAAGCTTGACACCCCATTTTTGAGCTTCAGTTAAATGGGCATCGTATTGCTTTGCAAGTTTCTCCTGGGTCCCGAAAGCTGTTGCGTTTCGAATGGAGCTTAGCACTTCCTCGGCTACGGTTCCGCCTTCACCATAGCTTTCCAAGTTCTTCTTACTGAAAAGAATGATGAATCTGGAGGCACCACCCATGATAGTAACAAGGGCAACCACGGTCGAGCAGCAAATCAAGGTTAACTTCCAGTACTTGATAAAGCCGATAACGAAAGCAGTGACAAAAGTTGCGAGAGCGGTCAATGTTAAGCCGACTTTTTCCGATATGCCATCCTGGATTAGATTGGTATCGGCGGTGATGCGGGTGGTGATCTCTCCAGCACCCAACTTATCGAAGAACGCGATATTCTGGCGTAAGATCGCATCGAGATATTTTTCTCGAATCTTGCCCGCAATGTGTTCACCAGTGTAGATAAAACCAACAGTGCAGATGTAAATTAAGACGAACTCTGCAACTCCCAGGTATACAAAGTAGAGGGCATACTTAGACAGGGTATGCGTGAATTCATCGTAGGTAATATTGTCCAGAAGGATATTTTGAAAAGTCCCAGCCATCTGCCCGAAAAGGATCTATAAGAATTGTCAGCGAGAGCGAAGACCAGCAAGACAAAAAAGTGGCCAGGCGATACGTACAGTGAACAAGGGTAGGGCAGCTCCACCTGCGATGGAGGCGATAGCACTGATGACAAGAATGATGATGTCGTTCGTGGTTGCATATCTATAAAGGGTAAAGAAATTGACTTTGACGGCGGGGACCTCGAGTTGCTCCTTGATTATCTGGCGTTCATGTTCTGGAAGGTGAGCCAAGGCGTCATCTAGGTTACCCTCCTGCTTCTCTTTGACGACCTTGGAATCCAGCTTTTTGATATTATGGCCATCGCCAGCTGTTGAGCCCGAACCCGAGACTGAAGGTGATCCGGCTTCATGGGTCGAGCTGGTTTTCGTCTCAGATGCGGAGTTCACAGCGACTGCGTTTGATTTCTCGGGATCGCCTGCCATGGCAGAAGAGGATTAACGCCACATACAACCAGGGCGTAGATATTTTTTTATTTTTTGGTTAAATAATAATTTTTATCCGATTGATAAGATGAATTATACAATAGGGGAATTTTGCCAATATTGCTATTAAAAATATGTAAATTGCAACACTAGATGAGTGAGAAATAACGTCCCGGTCAAAAGGGGGAGTACATTCACTAATAAAGAAGACTCTGATGAGACAGAAGGGGATTTGTTTAATATACGAAAGAAACGGCGAAGGAGAGAGAAATATAAAGAGAGGAAAGATATTTATTGCATCATGGAGAGGAAAAAAATTATGTATGGACGGGTTAAGGATGATCTGTTTGTACCTTGCCAGATGGATGCTTGGGCGGAGGGTTATGTTCAACCGAAGCAAGGGGGCAAAAGCTTTTCGGGATGACTGTTGGAGGAGTTATGCAGAGACGGTTTTGGGCATAAAATAACAACCCGGCTATTCAAAAGGAACAAGGGGACACTCTGGCAAAGCGGAAAAAAATAAAATAAAAATACACTCAATAATATCGCTGGGAATCACTGCTGCCTACGGGGAGAACAACCTCGTACGGAGTACCTAACTAATAATGATGACTCTTTGAGGGAGGAGAACTTCCCAGGTCATCGAATAACGAAAAGCAAATTACAGTTTGTCATCCTGGGGTTTCTCTTCTTCTGGTTGGCTGGACTGTGGTTGCCGCCCCTCCAGAAGCGATGAAACATGACTAATATCAGCCTTCCACTTCGGAACGCTTACCCAAAGAGGAAACCGTGGGATTCAGCCCTGACTCTTTGTCTGACCAAAACCATCAACTTGGATGCGGTTCTGGAAATTGGAAGAAAGTGAGCAAAGTACCATGCGTAACCTTGTCAGAAGCCTTGGGAGATTCCCTCTCATTCGCATCCTGTCAATATTTGTTGTTTTGGAGGCCGGAGGAACCCCTGTTGACCCAAATAGTTCTGTCACAGACTCACAGTGAGAAGTCGTTAGTTCCTCGTTTAGCTCGTATGGGTCTAGGCTGGACCACCTCCTGTCACAATAACTAATGGTCTGTGCATTCCAGATCTCACGCAAAGCTTCGAAAGATCTGATCTGATGTGAGTCTTATCTCACATCGTTTCGCAATTCAAAATACAAAAGTGACCTTAATCCTGCCTGCGTTCGGGAATCGGAAGTACTTGTCCGAAGACTGATGTAAAGAAAGCCTTTTTCCCAAGTTGTGCATTCAACCGCTTTCCGGTTCCGACCAGGCAGCTGAATTTCGAAGTTGCTCTCCGAATTGCTTCCGTTTCCGATAGACTATCAACCAACGTGGCAGTTTGTAAAAAAGCAAATAATAATGGCTTGCTTCCAGAGAGATTGGCCGCTAATAAAATCAAAGAAAGAATGATTTCATGACAGAAGCGTGTTGAAGGCTAAGAGATCCTGATATAAAACAACCACTCCGCTAGTTATCCCTGCTGAATTTGTGAGAGAAATTTATGAAAACTCCAAACATGCACTCCTCCTGTCTTAATTCATCATGCACTCGTCATACGTTACAAGCCTGAAAGCCTCAGGCCTTTTCATATTCATCCGCCATTCGGGTCGGATGTCGGAGGAACGGTGGTTCAGGACTCCGCGACGCATCCCGCAAATTATATAATAATCACGTGATAAACTAGTACCAGAACAGGTAAGCGAAAGAACGGAAATGCTTGCCCACACAAAAGTTATCGCATCCATCAAAGGCTCCGTCCAACGCCAAATATCGCAAACTCAAGGTCGACGAGCTATTGCGAATTGATTTAGCCAAGATGCCGGTAAGGACCTGCTATTCTTTTTTTTTTGCCCTTCATATTCTGTCGTCAAAACTCGTTTTTGGAGGCTAACGTATTTATTCCTTTTTGTGCCATCTCTCTAGAGCCACAAGTCCTTCCGCACCAAGCAGAAGCTTGCCAAAGCCCAAAAGCAGAATCGCCCTATTCCTCAGTGGATTCGCTTGAGAACTGGCAATACCATCAGGTAAATACCCTTTTTTCGCCTTTTCCCAAACAAAACTCGCAATAGGGGGGAGGAATTGGAAAAAATAGTAACGTGGTCGGACGTGCGATTGAAAAAAAAATGGACAAACAAATGCCTGCTGCAAGCATCTATCCCACCCTTTCCGAACCGCCTCAATCAGGAAAAAAAAAACGAACTAAGAGGCGGGCCACACACCAAAGAAGGAAAAAAAAAAAACCAAACAAAATGACGACAGAAGCCAAATCATTCTACAAACTTATCAAAACGAAGGCAAACAATGGCTAACCTCTTTTCTGCCTACCTTAACAGATACAACGCCAAGAGAAGGCACTGGCGCAAGACCCGTCTCGGTATCTAAACGACAAGCCCTAGAAACCGAGGGCAAAATGGTATCGAGAATCTACAAGTCGATACCTTAGAAACTACGCTCGTCCCTGCCAGAACAACAATTCTCTACCGGGCTGCTTTTGTCCATGTTCAACGACGTTTCTCGGCCGTTTTTGCCCGTAATAGACTCCTGTGTTTTTCCTCAGTACCGTACAACAATCACCATAGTTTTCCCGAATCAACTTCCGTTCCCATTTTGCCCATTCTGAGAGAATGCCGATGAGTTAGGGGATTCAATGAGAATCGGAAAATGAAAATATGAACAACCCTTTTAAGTTATGGGATGATCGAGGAACGAATTTTACTTGAGACTGGAGACAAAGTGGCGATGACGCAGCATCTTGTGTATGAAGCAGAGATAAATAAATCATGAAACGCTTTGTCATGTTCCAATGAATTCGATATTTTGCACTTTTAAGACAGTGATTGCACCTCGGATGGCACTCGATATATATACCAAGAACGACTCCTAAAGCAGGTTTGTTTCGTTCATTACCAAGCATTTTCGAAAGAGCGCTTATGCATACATGAAGCCCAAATCCACTCGCGCATATAAAGGGGTTGTTGTGGCCCACATTTATTGGTAATGCGTAGTAGAAATAGCGAGGATGGCATCGGAAGGCTGCAATTCAATGACGTTCTCAACTAAGCCCGCTACCACACTATCCTACTTGATAGTAAAGCGTAAATCGCATCTAAAGATGAAAACAGAATGTAACGATGCTACAGCATATCAGCTTCTTCCTTTCTGGTTATGCCAGCTTAAAAAGACAATGAAAGAGAATTTAAAGGCCCACAAATTCTGTGCAAGCCGATAGTGGCTGCATAGCCCAAACGCCCAGTACGAACCCAGGTCATCAATTGAAGCAAAAAGGGTCATCACAATTAAAGAGCCGGCTCAGAGGAATCTGCCATGAACCGGCAGCCCGGGGTGCTTACAAAGTTACTGGATGCCCTTTGTAACCAATGTAGCCAACAAAAACTTTAGACTAACGCTCGATTTAACGGCTATGGCAGATTTACTGGTTAGCTCAAGAGGATCATCGAGCAGGTTTAGCAAAACACTTACTCTTCGGCCCACTCGTTCTCACGGCGGATCTGGTCTTCTTCCTCAGGTGTAAAGTCGTTCTGAATATTGAAGGTCTTTCTGATTTCCTCGGGGGATTTTCCCTTTATCATGTTGGCAACGGTCTTGCACCCGACATCGAGCAAGGCCTTGATATCGAGGTAGTTTGCTGCCTAGTACGGGTGTTAGCATTGCACTCCACACAGGATTCAGTTGAGATATGATACGACTAAGACATACTAGAATTATTTCGAACAGCATCTCCTGGTCAACTTGCATGAACTTCTGATCCCACTCATCAATATCGGTGGTCTTGCGGCGCGAATCGTTGTCGTCATCGCCGCTGCTAGGAGGATCGTTCTTGTGATGCTCGCACCATTCAACAACCTTCTTCAAGACGGATTCGTTGACCTGTGAAATATTGGTGTTAGAAGCGCCCGATTTGGTATGATGATCATTTGGCCTACATTTGGAATCGGAATGGCCTCTCCGGAGTCGCCAAGGTCCTCTAGCATGTTCTTTATAAGGACAGATCGCTCAGCAACCTGGCGCTCTGGGAAGGTATAGAGTCAGCAAATTTTCCCGCCCACAGAAGCACTGGTTCTCGCCGTTGTGGTAGTCACGTACCCATGGTCATCTCGACGCCATCGGAGCTGGTGAGAGTGATCTTGCTTGTAGCTGTGGAAGACATTGTGTAGATTATCCGAGAAGTCGGGTTTGTATGATAACAAAGCTGAACATAGGTTGCAATATAGATCCAATGTTAGTTTATGTTCTAGGTATCCAGAGGAACACGACTAGCATAAAACGATTGAAACTCACATTGATCAACGGATGCTATGCAGTTGTCACAAAATCTAGCAATGTTACTCTAGAAAACCGAGAAATGGAAGATGGAGCGAAGAGGTGCACTATGTAGAAAAAGAAAACAATCCAGATGAAGAAGAAGGTCTTTATAGAAAGGAGCGAGATCTCAGGATGAGCTCAGAGTTAGGCGGGGAGCAGGCATCACCCAGTTAAGGCACGTGACTAGCTGTCGATGATGCCCATGAATGATACAAACTTAATACGTGAAGAGCGAGCTGGTGCCTTGCATCATTATTACCAGTATTATGTTCCAGAATTAGAATTCCTTCATCCAAATGGAGATTATTGCATGTCACTTCCCACGCTTGGGGACTAATTGGTGGGCTGTTCCCCTGAAAATTGAGCCTCCCGGCGCCTATCCTTCTTGAACGGCCACATTCTGAGCCAATGAATTTTGCAGGAACCTGGAGTTTCGAAACTATCTATCATTGGCAAAATGGTGGCTGTGGCACATCTTCTTCAACCTATCATTCTGTTTCCCCCTACAGTCTATCATCGCTAACTGAAAGACGAAAAAGCAAGACTTGACTGTCGCTCCTGTCCATTTGGCAGCGCAATCGGCGAAGCAAATAAAACCATAAACAACCAATAAACCGATGAGTAAAGATAAAACATTCCGCCTGAATCTGGGTATTTGCAGGCTGTTGAAAGGAACCACAGATAAAGACACTAATAAAAGAATCGGCCGCCAAATACGCTCTGTTAAATGGAGATAGATTGTTTTATCCACACGCCCGTGTAACAAGCCAAACATTCAATCCGCGTCGGCCCACAACTCGTTTCAAAGTTGGGTAAATACCATCATCACCAAAATCCATATCATCCAAATTCAAATGGTTGTCATAGCTCCATAGGTGATCCAAGTGAAATGGTGCTTGGTCGGGCGTGCTCGCGTTTTTATTATCCATGTTTGGTAGGTACCGATCGAGAAAGTTAGCGGAGTGAGGAGCAACGAGCAGGGTCGGATTAACCACGCGCTGATCATTGTCGGATTTGGAGCCGGAGAATCTGCGATACCCAAGAAATGAGGCATCGGTGCATTGCGGTACGCTTTGATCAAGCTTCTGAAGCATATCAGGGCCCGGGATGCCCATCAGATCATGGGTCCTGATGGTGATATTTGCCGTATCCCCGAGAAGCCACAACGGTGGGGAGTAGGTCTTCCACCAAAAAACGTTTGCATTCTCTTTGACAAGAGATATTCTTTTTGAATCAGGCCTCAATCCGGATAGGATGGATGGGATTTGAAGTTGGGTAGGAATGACTCCACCCTGATGATAAACGCCTAGCAGGATGCCCATGATACCATTAAAGACTATCCAGGAAACAAGGAACCAGCGAGACTTCGGAAACTGGAAGCAGGTGATTAAAAGGGGAATGCATGGAATTAAGAAACGAGATTCTTGGTGAGGGAATATTGATAAGAATAGGGCTCCTGTTAAAGCTGAGACGGCTCGTACGTTGAGAAATGAGAAATGCGACCGACTCGAACGCGAGAAAATAGATGTAATCAGAAGGACATATACAGGTCCAAGTAATTGTGGTGCATTAATAAGGAAATGTTGATAGTGTGGATGGAGACCATGAGATGAAAGGTTGGTTTTGTTGGAGTTGTAGAGAAGATTATTGAGCGGCGTAATTATCGGCTTCCGGAAAACGTCTGATAGGGAGATCGGGGATGGACTGTAAAAGCTCGTGTCCGCATATACCGCAATTAATGAAAAAAAGAGTCCGAATAGAACGAGAGAAAGGAATGCAAAAGGTCTGTTGAATACTATCAGTCCTCCACCTTGGTTACGACCCTTTTTGTCAAGGTATGAGAACTTACTTTTTCAGAAAATGAGGAATTAGCTGGATCGCGGGTATAGCAATAAACGCCGGAAAAGTTATTCGGTTAAACACGCCAGCGACAGTTGTAAATGCGAGGATCGAACAGGCTATGACAGAGGAGCGCTGCTAATTGGGACATCAGCGATCTTTCTCCCACTCCCAGCTCAATCTGGGGTCGAATGGCAGTAAGGATTACTCTATTCTCCAGGATTCTTTGGATAACTACCAGGCTCCATGCCACCAGCAACGTTTCCAGCGAGTTCGAAAAGGTATGCGACTGGTATGTCCACGTAACATAAGAAGAGGCCACGAGCACCACCATCCTTCGACGATGTCGTGGAGAGGTGATTAGCTCATGAATGGCCCAATCTTCGAGCACAAAGCTCAAGCCAAACATTGTCCCGCGAAGAACATAGTATATCAGGTGCGGTGGGGTCTTTCCGGTGCCGGCTTCGTTCCAGAACCATTTCAAGACTGTCATGGGCAAGCCGTAACTGAGCCATAGCGGGAAGATGCTTCGGATGGGCTTTGACGAGGTGAATTCCCAAGTGAGGTGTGCAGGGTAGGAATAAACTTGTTCTATTCAATAGGCATTTGTTAGAAGTTCAATTACTCTGTGCCATTTAACGGAGACTGGTAAATGTTTAGCGAAGGAAGGGAGCGAAAGGGGGCGGGAGGTGGGAGGTGGGCAGTTCCACCAAGCTTCACAAGCACACGGCAAAGAAAGCGAATCCTCACCAGCAAAAACCTCCGGGCCTTGAAAATTCTCATCAGGGTGAAGGTAACTCGGCGACAATGCAAAATAAATACGAATAAGCAGCAAAACAAGGTATGTTCGTCTCCACATTGTCACTGCTCGGATAGTTACGCGACAGGACAGGTGGCCAAGTGAACATGCTCTGGTGATCTCTGGTTGAAGGTACCAGTGCTGCAAAACAGCCTCAGCATTTCTATCGAATAACGAGTTGGCTTTGAAGAGAAAGAGATATTAAAACATGCAAATGAATGTGGTGCTGCAAAAGTAACAGAGTATCAGAACCAGTGCCGCAAGCACGAAAGTGAACTTGACAAAACAAATCCCCTAGGGCTTGAGAAGTTGTTCCCCTGCTCTCCCATAACACCATGCACACACTTCCTCCTCGAACTCCCAATACTCGGTACTCACTTCAAAAATTGTGTAGTAGACATAAGATACAAATTTTGAACCACATAAAAATCTCATGGCCATATATCTTGGCGCAATATGCAATTATACTATAATCCCCTTTTACAACATCGTAGGCCCGATAATGAATGTTTATCGTAGTCGGGTGCCTAATTTAATAAGTACTGTACACACGTGGCATGACTTTTTAGGACCGACTATCACAACCACCGAATACTTGAGTAGATTTATGACATGAAAGCTAAGCTTAGCACTCGATTAAAAGACCAGAAAGCCCAGCATTGGAAAGATTTCACAATTCAATTTCATAACTGCCAGCTGCTTTCAGAGTGTTGAGCATACAGGCAGAGGAATAACGGGGCTGACTGGAGGTGACCAGGACAGAATATGCGGCGTAAATGGGCAGACCAACCGGCGATTTGAGACAAAAGGATCGTTTCAATTATCACGATCTTCATCAGGTTGCTCAAAGAGAAAATTCGCTGCCAATTCTTCGTTCTTATCACATGCAAAGTATGCCTGAATAACAGCATCCCGGGAAAAGCCCAACCGACAAAGCTATAATGGAGACTGTTAGATATTATAGCAGCTTTGAATATGGTAGAAACAGGTATCGTACCCTTTCAATAGCATCCCGTTCCTCTTCGGTAACACTAATCGCATGAGCACCTGGCGGGAGCTGCGTGTCGTCATCAATATCTTCGCTCAACAGTTGCAGAAACTGTTCCTGATTTTGGCCAATAAGTTGCGCTAGCTGTGGATTTCCCGCACCGACTTGTTGGAGAATTGGCTCGAGCATCTGAGGCTGCTGCTGTACCAATTGTCGCAATTGCTGGAAATGGGGGTTGTTTCGCAGGAATTCAAGGTTGCTCAAACCTTCTCCCCCTGTACCTCCTCGAGTTCCACGCGCGCCACCACCTTGAGCTGCTTGAGCAGCGGCCTCGAAAAGATTGACTGGTTCTTCCGATTCAGTAGCCGCAGCAGGCTGGGTAGGTTGGGCCGTCGCGGCAGCGGACGGCGCAGTTGCGCGAGCTTGTTGGCGGGCGGCGTCTTGTTCCGCCTGTTCTGGAATTCCCTACAATAATTCATGAGAACAACGCAGGTCTCTTTCCCAATAACGAAACAAAACCTACATTCAATAGATAATCAATCGCTCGGTTGGGGTTGAAAAAAGCAGCTCGCATAGCACGTTCGATATCCCCGCGTGCGAAGCCCATATTCTCCATTTCCTGGATGGCACCTTCACTCTGAGCACCCATCAAAAGAGCAGATGGGTCACTCAGTGAGGATGCTCCACCCGCGGGAGAAGGGGTCGCAGGGGGGGCTGAAGGAGCATTTGCTGCAGGCGCAGGAGCAGAAGGGGCAGCTGGTGTAGACCGTTGGGCAGGAGCGGGCGTGGCGGGGGTCTGAGAAGGGCCGGCGGGTGTCGACGGGGCTGGCTGTGCCTTGGGCTATGGAGCAAGGAGTTAGCGACAAGTTAGAAGAGATGCGAGTAGCAATTTACACCATACATACTTTTGAAACCATGCAAACTATGAATCCTTTTTCTTCGATATTATACGATTCAATGGTATTTGCATCTTGAAGGATTTTGCCTAAGTGAGGAGGAAGAGTGAGAAAGAAACTTGGCCATAACAATAGTTCCTCGAGACCTCACTAACCAGAGTAAATAAGCTTCTGCTGCGAAGCATCCCAGCCCTTTTCTTGGGAAATTTTCTCTTTCAGTTGGCCAATCTGGCCAGAGGGTATTAGTCTTATAATCCCATTTAGCTGAGGCCTCAAAACTAACCGTTTCCGACGGCTCAGCTTCTATCGTGAATTTTTGCTGCTTTAGATCCTATGAGAAAGAACAAAGCCGTCAATCAGTATGCACTTAAATATGCTCTACCATCCCGAAGAAATATAACAAAGCTCGATATCTTACCCTGAATGTGAGCTTCATGTTGTGGCGTTATTTGTGAAGAGGCAAGCAGAGGGGAGGTAGAAGAGAGTTTCCAAAGGGAAAGTGATGAGCTCGTTCAATATTTGGTAGCCAGCACAGTTTAGGCAGGGATAAGAGTGGGAGTTTGATGTGCGAGGTAGAGAATGGTGGATGCAAAAAAGATACCAGTGTTAATGTGGTGGGAAGAAGGACACTTTTTGAGGAGCGGGTGTTCCATTGAGGCGGCGTCTGCCTTCTTTCGTCACTTGAAGTCAGGCCCACTAGCGCCCCTCGCTAGTAAGACAGCCACGCTAAACCAAATACAACCTAGACTCACCAACAGCTCTTGTTTATGTAATCTAGTTGACGGTTGCCAAGGTTGAGGGGGAGTCACCTGATGAACAACTTGACTTGGAAAAGACATCACCGCCAGTATCAACATTCCATTCAGTAAACGGCAAAGAAAGGGTCAGCCAGACAGCCTAACAGACAAAGCAATAATGAGATTGAAGGAAACAACCCAAAATTAGAAAATGACTGATTACTTGTCCCCCCTAAGTTAGCCCCAGGCAGCTCCTGCGTCTAGCGTTGTCTTGGCGGTTGTTTGGATACATCATGACATCGACAACCTGTACAGCAAGTCATACTTCATCAGAGAACCGCCATTAGTTACGTGAGGAGATTCTTTCCTAAAATCTTGTTTTCCAACATCACCTTTTATCTCCATCACTTTTCTCCTCATACGCTGAGGGAGTCCTCAAATAACGGCCTAAAGCCATGATGGGGAAATAATGGCGATAGAGCCTATATGAGATGTAAAAGTGGTTGGGAAATCCAGTACCAGTGTATTCAAACTCTGGCCAGGTAGCTCCATTGCCAATGACCTCGGTTTGAGCTTGGACCAAATACTTAACACCGGCCATGACTCTAGCGTCGTCGGCGGAGCACGTTGTCAAGAGTCCCATGAGAGCCCAGGCCGTTTGTGAGGGCGTCGTTATACCGCGGACGTCTTGACCCTTCTCTTTGTATGAGAGTAGATTCTCCCCCCACCCACCGTCAGGGTTTTGCATTCGTTTAACCCAGCTGGTGGCGGTGCAAAGCATTTCGTGGATTCCGTGGTGTTCACTGATGAAATAGGATAAGCCGCACATAACATTTGATGTGCCATAAAGATAGTTGCAGCCCCAACGGCCGTACCAAGCTCCGCTGGCTTCCTGTGTACGTTGCAAGTATGGAATCGCCCGCTCACAGGCAGCAGCGATGTGTCGCATCACGTCTTCCGCAACGTACGCCTTGCTTGCAACTTTCTTCATGAGACCGAAAGCCTCGATGATGCGTCCCGTGACATCGGGGGTAGATGGATCGCAAAGACTGTCCATGTCACTGAACGGTACCCGATTAAGGAACAAATGATTATTCTCATGGTCGAATGCCCCCCAGCCACCATCACTATTTTGCATGCCGCAAATCCAAATGATGGCTCCGCTAACGCAGCCCGAGCCAGCAGATTTAGGGTTCTGGCTGATGAGCGCTAGGACGACTGCTGCCGTGTCGTCAATGTCTGGATACCACGTATTGTGATATTCAAACGCGAAGCCGCCGGGAGGAAGCTGTGGACGGTAAATGCGCCAATCCCCTGCTGGGCCTCGAGCCTGCCGCGCTTTGACCCAGTTTACAGCACGACGCAGCCTGTCGTCATTTTGATCAACGCCTGAATCGCACAACGCCCGAGTCATTAAAATAGTGTCCCAGACAGGCGATACGCAGGCCTGTATCCTCTTTCCTTGGTCATCCGTCCACGTGAATCGCTCCAAGGCTATCATTCCGCGACGGATTGGCTCATCTTGTAAGCTGAAACCCTCCAGCAGTAGAGCCTTGATTCCTGCATGCATGGGTGGGACGATACCAGCCCAATCTCCGGCGGCCTCCTGGCGTTCCAAAATCCAGTTCACGCACTGTCGGCGAGCGTATCTTCTGGTGGGACTCCACCGAAGGCCGTTGAGATACGATATTATTCTGTCTATGAGCGCGAAACATTCCTCGAAGGGATCACTTTTGCTTGGATGAAGGAGCTTTGGGCCATACGGTATCATTTTATTTTGAGGGTCCAGCCACAGCTCATCCAAATAGGTGTTATTTTCGCATAGACCGTTTGGCAACCCATATATTGGACGATGATGGGCAATAATTAGTAACGGAACGACATTGCTTCGGGCCCATGATGCCAGTTTATAAATATTTATCGGCGATCGCTTTGGAACCAAAATGAATTCAGCAGGAAGCTGCGGCACCGAATTCCACGGAATAAGCCCGAACTCTGCAAAGAAAATGCGAGTGAACATGCGGACTTTTGCAATCCCCCCTTTAGCTCTGACGAAGACTCTCGCTTGCTCTAATTTAGGTGAATCTGCAGGCATCCCCAGAATCTTCAGGGCAAGGTATGCCTCAGCAGTAGTAGAGACATCCCCCGTATAATTGGGCGCAATACCCCACGAACCGTCCGAATTCTGCTGAGATAGCAGGTACCTTTGATATTCGTTCGCATTGGGAATCGGGTTTTGCTTGAGAGCCTGGAAAAAGAAAATGTGCTCTGCGGTGACTGTGACATTGGAACAAAGCTCTGCACACCAGTGATCGTCCTCTCTGAATATATCCCAGGAGTATTGTGTCGCACGAGCGACAGCGTTTCTTACCTCGCCATGCAGCGAACGTTGTTCGGTCTTCGTGGTATTTGTCTCCGGCAGAAGCCACTCACGAAAAGGGGTCATCCTTTTGGGTATTGATATGAGCAAATTGAGCGGTCAAAGGTTTAGAAAGACGGTTAAGGAGAACAGATTTACCACGACCGGGGTAAAGGAAATTGGTGTATTGCAGAGCTCCTGCTGAGGAGGAAGAAGAAGAAGTTAAGGAATTTATCTCAACTCCCATGAACGGCTTATCACTGTGAAAGGGGGCTGACAAGATTGTTTCACCAGCTTCGCATTCTAACGCTTCTTTCTGACTACAATTGGCGTGTTAGCTTCCTGTGACGACAATATCGCCACAATACTCGTTCGCCAACATCATGCACGCCTCGCAATGTTATATGACAGGATAATACCCTCCCTCGACTACATCATCGTGCGTTCAAGAGTACCCGTGCGCTAGTTTGACCCTTGGAAGAAGGTGGGAACTTTTACGACGTGAAGATACAAGGGGATATTACCAAACAGGGGTGTGCATATTGGTGCCATTCCCAAAAGCTTCCATTGGATAAACATGAGCACATGTTGGTTTTTTCCTTGGTTATCAGCTAACATGACTTGGCCCAAATTAGAGAAGATGCGTTGAGGAAAAGGAGGTCATCACTCAACAATTAGAAATAAATTTAAATGACCAAGGATGGCTGGGACGCAGGATTGGGGTACAGCACTTCCCACCATTATTATTTTTTTAACCTTGTGTGAGACAGTTTATCCAAACCATTCAGCGATATTTTCTACCCACTGTAGATTTCGCAAAGATGGATCCCATCATTTACTTCCCGCTGGCCGTCATTCTTTTCCACTCTACGATTATTTTTGCCATTGACAAAATACGGCGCTATGGCGAGCTACGACAATTCTCAAAATTGCACGGATGCAAAGCCCCGGTCTGTGAGAAGCCGTGGGACATTCTCGGGATCTCCAAGATTTACGCCTCAACCCGCCATCTGTTGAATGAAACCTCCCTGGACAATATCAGCTACCTTTTCGAAAAGTACGGCACGACCTATGCATCGAGGATTCTAACTCAACCTGTACTATTCACCTGTCACCCTAGAAATATCAAACACGTGCTCGTGACTCGCTTTGTGGACTTTGACAACTCCACCGTCCGAGTTCACTTGTTTCGACCCATAACAGAACATGGCATTTTTGCCCTGGATGGAGTAGAGTGGAAAAAAGCCCGAGGCTTATACTCCACTCAGTTCTCCCGCACCCAGGAAATCTTAGATCTGGGCGTGCAGGAAGAGGGCTTCCAGGATTTCCTACGGCGCGTCCCCGTCGGTCAGCCGGTTGACCTCCAGCCTCTGTTTCTGAACCTGATCCTAGATATCACAACCGCATTTGCAATGGGAGAATCGGTCGATTCATTGAAATTTGGCCAAGCTCCTGAAAAAGCTGAATTCGTGGAATCGTTGATATACGTCAAGAAGATAATGGCGCGAGATGGATTTCTTGGACCACTCCATGTCCTATTGAGCAAGCGGAAGTTCTATGCATCTTGTGGGAAGGTTCACGATTATGTTGAGAGAATCATCCGCCAGGCACTCAGGGAGAAGAAGAACCAGAAGGAGCAGCAACAAAAGGGCGGTAAACTAATAGAACAAAAAAATTATGCCCCGAAGCGCAATCTACTCAGCGGCCTGCTGGAGACCTCTTCTGACGTTCTAGAATTGCGGGATGGAGTGATAACTATCCTAATTGCAGGTATCGACTCAGTGGCAAGTCTCCTGTCAACAACGTTCTGGCTGTTGGCACAGCATGAAGACATCTACCGAAAACTGCGAGAAGACATCTTGAAAATTGTTGGAACCGAACCACCCACGTACACAAAGCTCCGAAATCTGACCTATCTGCGATATGTTTTCAATGAAGGTAAGCACCTGTATCTATTGCGCATTCTGAACCGAGCGTGGCAACGACTCGACCCTTTCAAAAACATAGAACTGACAATTTATCTAGCAATGCGAGTTTACCCCCCCGTACCATTCAATGCCAGGACAGCCAACCGGGATACATGGCTTCCCACAGGGGGGGCCGACGGTACCTCCAGCGTGCTCGTCGAGAAAGGCCAGCGAGTCATCTTCTCCTCATGGGGCAGCCATCGCAGCCTCACCACATTTGGAGATGATGCCCTGGAGTTCCGCCCGGAGAGGTGGGCAGATCTCAAAGCTGAGTCGCTGGGTTACATACCGTTTAATCTGGGGCCACGGGCATGCGTGGGTCGTAAGTATAATAATATTATTATTGCCTGGCAACCACTGGGAGGGATTGGAACAGAATTGAACCGGGGCTAATCTATGTATACTCTGCAGAGCAGTATGCCTTAATGGAAGCATCTTATGCGGCGGTTCGTATCATTCAAACCTTTCCAGAAATCTACGATCGAGACCGACGCCCCTGGACGGAGAAGATTGGGTTGAATTTATCAAATAAGAACGGCGTGTTAGTGGAGTTCTCTGTTTGATGTGGCTGAAATGCTACCGTTTGCAGGGGCCGGAAACCTGTTTCTATCTTGCACTAGTTCATTTGTAGGTCGCTGTTATCGAACCGGCATTGAATGATACTGTCGATGATGGATGTTACTTGCCTATTGTAATCATTATTATGAAGTCATTGTCTCGATATTTTGTGACTGTCGTTCTTCTTTGCAGTTGCTACATGTCACACTGCATTGCAGTAGTGTTCGGCTTGGAAATTAATCATGCGTCGCGCCTTCTTGGCTTAAACACCCAAATGCTTGTTACATTCAAGATTTCGGAGGCGCAAAGCTTGGATAGTGACAGGGGCCCCCTTCCTGACCTCCCTCCCGTTGGTGTTATATCAATGAACGGAGGCCGTTCTGTGGCTCCATGAGCGGGGGAGAATACAACATGCAGGTTTAATTATACGAATTCATTATGAACATGGCTAGTTAGCTGACTTTCACCCGAGCCGAGTGCCGCGAGGGTTTCCAATATAACGAGAGCGAGAGCGAGAATCCATGTTCAGAGCTTTTGCTCCCCGCGGTTGTTCGAGGTGAGAATTTGTCATTCTATACGGGTGATGGATGGATCAAGGGGTATGCAAACACCCGCAAAACCGACTGAAAAAGCTGTCCCGGAATTACCTGTTCTCTTTCTTGTGTCTCCAGTTCGTAATATGGAAAAGGGCCCAAGCTGAATGACGACATCAATTTCTAAACATTCTTTCTAGCTAGGGCCAAACTACACGAGTTGAAAGTGTGAGAGAAATGAAGGGGAGGGTAGAACTCCTATATCCATCACTGCTGCAAGGACACCCCCGGATACACCGATCATACAAAGTTTTTTTTGTATATAAACTCCATGGGTGCCAACACAGTTGCTTTTTTTTGACTAGTACCGAACAATATCCAGCCTTGGGGCTTGTTTGTTGAGTTACTGTGTCTACTAAGCCGGAATTGATTATTCTCAAGATATTTTGTCCACCGCTCGACCTCATAAGCACCTTCGCCCATCATGGGATCACCTCAACCTTTTGAGCCCAATACCATTTCACATGGCGCTAAATCTGATGCAGAGATAATTGCAGACCTGCATACATTCAAGCCCACCACCTCTTCAGAGCGCAATGTCTGGGCATTCTGGGATAGGGGACTTGAA
Organism: Amauroascus verrucosus; assembly: GCA_001430935.1. Lineage (NCBI taxonomy): Eukaryota > Fungi > Ascomycota > Eurotiomycetes > Onygenales > Onygenaceae > Amauroascus > Amauroascus verrucosus. The sequence goes on from LJPJ01000981.1 coordinate 138,722, forward strand.
GAGTGTCCTGGATGGTGCCAGAGAAACGTCACCAGCTGGGTACGGAGGCTTGGTCCATCATGGACTGTAAGAGTGCTTGATCTTGTTGATGGCTCTCCGGCCCATTTTTCCAAATACATTCCGGACACATTCCTTCCAGCAGCCTTGTTGAACAAATCAATGACAGGGCCCCATGCACGTCCTCACAGTTCCGACCTCATCCGGCTCCCATTGTTGTATTTGTATGGTGGAATCTGGATAGATGTTGGGATGCTTTTGTTTAGAAGTCTTGATGATCTCTGCTGGAATGCACTTGAGGCTTCACACAAGGCTTTTGAAGTTGCAGCATTCAAAGTCAAAATGGGCCCACAGATTTCAATGGTATTCAATGGGTTTATTGCAGCACGGAAAGGCAGTCTCTGCATTAAATATTGGCATTTGATCTTTCTAGAAGTGTGGAAAGAGGCCACCAATTGCACAGGCATGCATGAAAATCCATTGCTAAGGCACCTTCCAAAGTATGAACCACCATCAAGAGAGGGGAAAAGGCCGCCGTTCATGTACGCCCAGTTTGCAGATTATCTCACACAAGTCTTTTGTTTGGAGCGTCTCAGGCATCTCAGAGACCCCAGCACTGGCTGGGATGGGCCTGAGTTTTTCAACAACAAAGTTCTCCTCCTGGACTGTGTCACAGAAGTTTACTGGGCCCAGCGACTGACTGATTGGAATGGTCGCAAGCAATTTGAGATGCTGTCTAGAATTCGTGAAGGCGTTCCTTTAGACGACGAACAGTACAAAGAGGCAGACGAGTTCGTCAGAGGCGTTCTTGACATGTCATCCACCATGAAAGTATCCCATGGTCTTGTTACGGCCGGACGGGAGTACTTAGCGGAGCTTTGGGATAAACCAGAGAATCACGACGCTGACCACAAGCCATATACATTTGCAGCATACTTACGGTGGGCAAGCGAAAATCTTGAGCAGACTAAGCCGTTGACTCTTGTAAAAATGCCTATTATCGAGGAAGCACTTCTTGTCGGAGGCATTACGGACGCGGTCGGAGAGCCACGTTTCTAGACCCCCCGCGCGATCCCTCGAATTCGGTTACTATCTCGACTGGGGGTAGAAAGTCCTCCCATTCCGTTGTTAGCACTCCTTTAATCGCAAGGATTTCCTTTTGAGCAACCTGGCCGATCCACCAGATATCTCTTAGCCGCGCAGCCAGCGCAAAGAAATGAGCTAGAATCGTCAATGCCCGTGGTCTCCTTTCTTTGACAAGCTCAATGAATCTGTGCGGGACAAACAAAGGGAATGTCATCAGCCTTCGGCAAACTACCGCGGGATGCTCTCTAGCTTCGATAGCGTTCTGAACTGATCCAATATAAGTAAGCGTAATGTCATAGGCTTCCATGATGTCATGCCCTATTTCCTCCAAGCAAGTGCTAGGTTTCAATAAGTAAGATAATCTTCTTCTATTCTGTTCATTGAAAATTGCGGCTTTATCAGTAAATGAACCCGATGACTTTATAATTGTCATTATCTTGGATGTCTCATCACCCTTGATAACTTTCAAGGCCATTTCGAAAACGAACCCAGCACCCCTGACCATCTGCATCCATTCGGCTGGGGGTGTGTAAGAATCAAGCAACCGTTGTTCAAGGGTTGCAAACGAGTTAACAAGTAGGAGGATGGATGTGAAGCATGCAGCATCAGCTGTTTCGGTCGTAAGCCTTTCCAGCGTTTCGCGGTGTCCACGAACGGCCTGCTCTAGATAGCCTACATGGCTGACACGCAATTTACAATCATTCGGTCTCTCCTTTGAGAGTTGTAGGGCAGAGAGAGCAAATAACTGATTTAAAAGGGGCCGGTGAGAGAATGCCAGCCGTGGAACTTCAACCGACCAGCATTCTTTTATAGCCGGAAGGTGCGTTCCTGGTAGTGAGCTGGCGGTGTTCACTACAAAATTGTGTAGAAGACGGAGCTCAAGATCAGGATCACGCCCGGAGTGGTCAGAATGGAACATCATACTGTGAGGCGTACCTATCCCCACATCGTTGGCTCGAGACGGTTTCGCGGAAGGCTGTCTGTTGGCAAGAGTGCCAGATTGGGTAGCCGACGAATTTGATGTCGTGTTGCCGCGTAGGCTGTGCAAATTTTGAGAGCTGGCTTGGTCGTATACACAAAGGACTCCATGACGGTGGCAGTTTCGGCAGGCAGGCCTGGCCTCGTCACACTTGGCAGTGTTAGCCGCGTTTGGGAGAATTTTTTTTTTCTTTTTCTTGCGACTGTGCGGAAGAGGACAACACTAGACAGCAGGGATAATGGTTGTTCTTGAGTAGAAGGAGATCTTGAAAGCCCTCACCTTGACTCGCCGGCGACGGCATCGAAGGCATCCATTTCTCGACTTCTTGTGATAGAGACGCGGAAGCTTCTCCTTCTGCGTTTTATTGGTCTCTGGTCGTTCGGCGAATTGGTTTGTAGTGCCCAACGGCGAGCTTTGTCCTGTTTTTGGGCTGGATGATTCTCCCACGGGTGCGGCAGATGTGGAATACTTGGGTGAGGGTATAATCTCAGAGTGCATCCGGACGCCCTGAGCCGTGACAGGGCGCGCGGCATTAGGATTTTCAGTCATTGAAATAGTTGACAATAATTTGAAGCACTCTTGGGAAGTCCGTTGTTTGATGAGGCAGAATAGCTCGAGCACTTGATTTTCATGCAGCAGTTAACTCCTACTTAGCCCCAGGTCGACACGCTCTGGTGAGAAGTTTAGCGTGCTGCAGCTCACCAACTAACTAACGTGTTTATGGCATTCAAAGGAATGTCATGTCAACTGAAAGATCAAATATAAAGATCAATAGAAGTTGAAAATGTAAGCATCAACCAATAACGAATTTTGATCCCTTGCTAGCTATCAAGAGCGATGTTCACCCGGAAAAGGCTGGACTAGAAAGAAGGAGTTCCCAGCTCAAAGCTAGGTGGATGAAATTATTTTAAAAAAGACAAAGTGGAAGAAGGGATGCGTAATGAAATGACGCTTCTTGATCTTCAATATGGGACTACAGAAGAGAAACTATTAATAGGGAGGTATAAATTCGGCAATGCAGCACATAAGCTCATTCAACAATTCAAAAATCACTAACTTGAAGTTTGTTTAGTTACGAGTTGTGATTTAAATCTTCCCCTCCTTATGCCACTATTATTTGTTCAGCAGTTCGGGATTCTCCTATAAAGAGACCAGCCAATTTATAGAACCCTAGTATTTTCTCTAATTATACCTCTGCCTCTCTACGGTGCCGTTGAGCCCTCCGGGCCTCGGGCTTGGGCTTTGGACCTCGGACGGGACGTGTTCGAAGTCCTCCAGCGATGAGAATGAGTATCGCGATGAGCTCAGGGAGAAAGCCCAGCACAATGCGAATAGCCAGTGAGCCAGTCACTAGATTCAGCTTCGCCTCTTGTTTACACTCCGCAATGAGAGTATAGACAACCCGCACCCCGATGAAGACGTGAGCCGCCAGAGCGCTGTATAGAAGCTAATAAGATAGTTATGACCGTTAGTACGCTACTCTACCCAGCAAGAAGATTTGTGTTGAAGGCCATTGAGAAAGCGGACATACTCTAGTGCCGGCACCGCGAATTTTATCATCCGGTTGCTGATTCGCACTTGGCAGCAGTGATACCAAGGCCCAAATCAGCAGAAGTACCCAGCTTGCCGTTAGCAGCCCTATCCCAACGCGAACCAGCGACAAATCGTTCGGTTTGGGTTCAGGACTAGCCAGGCCCCCAGCACCTGTTCCCAGAATTGCAACTCCCGTGACGATCAATAGATGCATGAGCCCGATAGAAGTCCATTCCACGCGGTTTTTCAGTTTTGAGTTTCTGAGAATTCTCCTGTACCCAATATTAGATACTGATATATAGAAGCCAACAATCAAAAAAAAAAAAGGAGCACAGACGTACGCTTCGTGCAAAATTCCATCCATCGCCAGCAGCAAAGGCGAGATACCAACGTTAGATATGACATATCCGTTCTTGCCATGGCCCCCAACGACCATCGCGCCGCCTACTATCCGTAGTGTGCAAAAGGCGAACAAAAAGAACCAGCCTAACCGACCTGGTGGGCCATGGGAAAAGAAGAGGTAGAGCACCGGCAGGCAGAGGACGGCATAGATGGCGAGCTGCGCTATGAAAAGAGAATTGCTCATTTCGTATAACTGGGAGGGGGATAGTCTGGAGTAGGAGGAGGTCTGTAGTGAGAGTCCAAGGATACTTGTTCACGGAGATGCTCGTCCTGGCCTCTCTTGCGGTGTTTTCTATGTTGAGAACCGAGGAAGCAGAGCGCAATGGATGAGACAAGGACAAGCAAGATCCTCATTACGGTCAGTGGAAAGACGTAGTGTGCTTCACTACTCGAGTTGTAGAGGGAAAAAGGAGAATGGCAGTGTCAGCATTTCTTTCAGAATCTGTGTTGCCTTTTCCATCTCTACTTATACTTAGTAAGGATTGCTTCCATCCATATCTATTAGATGCCGTTAACTCATTGGATACCTCGTCATCTTCGTGGCGGCTGTCCAAACACACAAAGTGGATAGATACTGCATTGCTAAACGATACCGAGAATCCCTGTGTCAACACGAAATTTTATTGGCGCTGCGTTGGAAGCTTCCTTCTCCAGGTTGCGATATTTTTTTTTCTTTTTCGCACTGACCACAAAAAAGAATTGGAGGATTGAACAGACGAGCTCACCCACAGCTCCTGCAAAGGAAGACAGTCAGTAGCGTTTTTGCTAGCACTGAGTCTCCCACTCTTATTACCGACCTCATCTCAGGCCAAATATCTTCCAGCGATCATTGCCATGCCTGCATCAATTCAATATCTTTGCGATGGAGTTTATCAGAAGCACTGGCTCTGGTGAATTTTGAATTGAATTGTCAAAATTCCGCTTCCATTATTGGGGCGGTGTGGCTCAAAGCCCTGGGATTCGAATTGCTCTTTGAGGTATTCTCCAACAACACTGTTTTGTTTATCAATAAGGCCATCAAGCACAAACATCTCTGCTTGAAGCAGTGATCCTACAAAATACCACTTGCGGTTTTTAGCATTGTTCCGAAAACTGGGCTGGAAACTCATAAGGTGCAGTACACTTTGCCAATCTGTACAAGTAGTTTCCTTATATTCTCATCTTGTTCTCTAGCTGTTGCTCGCTAGCTTTCCACTCAGTATTCAAAACCTCTGCATTTCTTCACAAGAAGGTACTTTCGATAGTATTCTTAACAATGCCTCGCTTGTCCCTTTCAGAGCAGCATCGTTTCTTTCTTGAGATGGCCGACCAGTGCCTAAAATCGTTAAGACGAATGAACTATGCCAAAGCCAAAACAGCCCATTTTCTAGGCATCCTGCTGGAACTTCTTTTGGAAGTCGTGGGATATCTTCCAAATTCTTTCATGTAGAACACTTCGAGATGCTTTTTTTGCTCGAGCGAGACCGGCTTATTGATACCTTTGCATGCCGAGGATGTTTGGTCGATCATCCTGCGTATATGTTCCCAGAAGAGGAATTGAGCCAGGAGCCATTTGTACGGTGGTGCTTTTCAACAATACCAGTAATCCCCATTTGCCCTAACCATTCTTAAGTTTTCAAGACGCGCAACAGGCGAACGAAAAGCTACGACGACTCCCACAGTACTTCAATTCTGGCTGGACGGCAGACGATGCATGTTGTTCCGCATAGGACAATTCTGGCATTATCGCCGATTGTTTCGTCGTTGCTTCAAAAGGACAAGACAGTATGGGGGTGCTAACAATACGCGATATCTATGATGTTGCTGAGGGTGATGGCCTTCCCGATAAACGTCAAATTAAAAAGAGCTTAGCTGGCCACGGCAGCATACAAATTTGCCCACATTTACGGCTAAACGACCCGCAGATTGCCGCAAATTATGATCTGGATGCGTTGCTACAGGAAGCCAATGAGCATCTTCTTACCGGTAGTAGATTTTTCCAGGATGCGAGAGATAATGAGGTAACCGTCTGCGATGAAGATAATTGCGAGAGTTTCGCGCAATGGTTCTATGCCCGAGACTATTCTTGGAGATATGAAAGGGGTGGATGCGTCCAACTTCTCAGCTTTCGATGCCTTGGGGATTTGAAAAGTCCATGCGATCCGCGTTGGCTGGCGCATACACCGTTCGCCCAGCCACATCAAAAACCTAACTTGACAAAATCCCAAGAACCGTACAATCATGACATAGATTTTCTACTAGGACATAGTAGTTAACGGATCACATATATTAGCGACACCATGTTGCTCCTGCAATCGTTTTTCAATTCTAGTCAGTTGATTGACTAACATCCTCTTGCGGAAAAAAAGTGTCGTCGCCGCTAATTATCTCCCAGGTCTTGGGCCGTTTCAATTGATTTTGTAGCCCACCTGCTCACGAGGCTGATAACTTGTAGTTTTATGAATGGAGCGCAATTGAATGATCCATGATGTGACTACGCCCAGACAAAACGGATGTTACTAACTGCATAAGGGAGGTAGTTAACTAGTTAGATGTCAGTTCCAATCACAACTGCTTGGGGTTGAGAAAATACGTTTGGTTAACGCTGAAGCGGGGCAATGGCGCAACAGTTCTCTCTCCCGCTCAGCAACTCCCAATAGTTGGTTAATTAATTACGTGTAACGCAAGGCGTATGCTTGGTTTTCGAGGGGTTTATCTGACTCAATAACTTCAATCGAAAATTGTCTCCAAATTGACAGCAATACAATTGCAACCATGGTCCGAATTATCCCTTTCGCGGTGGAACAAGTAAGGCTTATCAAAACTTCCCTCCCGTTATTATGTCTTCACTTGTAATGCGCTATCTGACTTATCATGGTATTATAGTGGATGGACGAATATGAAACTACGGCAAAATACAACGTTGCGGAAACCTGCAGCGCATCAATTTGTATTGATGACCTCCGCTCGTTTTCAGAAGATCCCACGCGCGATCCGCTTTCAACATCTACAAAGCTAACATATGGAGCAATCCGCGGATCGGAAGACCTACGCTCGAATGTGGCTAGGCTATACCCTCTTGTCGACGCGCCCGGGAAGTTACCATCTGACAATATTTTGGTTACTCCGGGGGCAATCCATGCCAACTTCTTGCTACTATACACGCTTATCCATCCTGGCGATCATGTTATATGCCATTATCCGACGTATCAGCAACTGTATTCCGTACCGGAATCGGTGGGAGCGGAGGTTAGCTTGTGGAAAACAAACGGGGCCAATAGTTGGGGACTTTGCCTTGAAGAATTGAAGAAATTGGTTAAACCTAACACAAAGATGATAATCGTCAAGTTAGTTTCTCCTGTCCTCTTTCAGCCAAGGGGGAAACAATTGCTAACCGCAAGAGAAAAAATGTCACTAGCAATCCACAAAATCCAACCGGAGCATTAGTTCCTGAGAAAATTCTCGCTGGAATTGTCGACATTGCGAGACAAGGTTCCATTTATGTGCTCTGTGACGAAGTCTATCGACCACTATTCCATTCTTTGGACAAAAACGAATGGCCACCGTCCCTACTCTCCCTTGGGTATGACCGATCGATTGTTACCGGTTCCATGTCCAAGGTTTACAGTTTAGCAGGAATTCGGATTGGATGGATTGCCAGTTTAAACAAAGCGATTATCGAAGATTGCGCCAGCGCTCGAGACTATACGACGATTTCCGTGAGCCAGGTCGACGACCGGATTGCTGCCTTCGCCCTAGACTCGCTACATGTAAATAAATTATTGGATCGAAATCTCGGTCTAGCGAAACAGAATCTGGCCCTATTGAAAGAGTTTATAGATGAGCACCAAGACACATGCGATTGGGTAGTACCACGAGCTGGTACCACAGCGTTCGTTAGGTTCTCAAGACGTGGGAAGCCTGTTGACGACGTTGCGTTGTGCAAGCTGCTCCAGGAGAAAAAGGGCGTTATGTTGGTGCCAGGCAGTAGGTGTTTTGGTGAAGAGTTCAAGGGGTATGTTCGGATTGGATATGTGCCCGAAACTGAGGTACTGCAAGATGGCCTCCGCGAACTCCGAAGTTTTATGAGAGCTGAATTCATGAACGTGCCATTGGTATAAGCTGTAGAAGGTCCGATCTCAGCAACGCCACTAGAAAAAGATGCGGGGGAGTGCATGTCCTAAAAAGTCTCACTCGTTCTGGACGCACGGCCATACTGTTCTCTTTGTTTTCATAGACGTGGTAGGGAAGCAACTAGTTCATTTGGTGTTCTTATATAGGGTGAACAATCCATGACTGTGGAAAACGAATTCAACTGGTTTCGAATAGCTCCCGTCCGTGCAAGGGTAGTGGTTTCAGTGCTTGAAGTTGGAGGAATGTTGTCTGGAGAAAGTGTGATGCCAAGAGCTGACACAGCCAGTGTTTGATCGGCGTGGTTTCTCACACTCGCCGCTGCCCCAACCAAAACGAACTTGTTCCCCCCCATCACTTGACTCTTTTTAGTTCAGAACTCGAATTCGCACTAGTTAGCAAAACAGCTCTCATGCATGCCATGTGGAAACCAGGTTCATCATCGGACGATTTGCACATACTAGCAGTCGCCCTATAGACAACATCTCACCCATGGTTTATCAGCATTGATTATGGAAATCAGCAAACCATGCTGTCGGAAATTAGATTGTCACGGAAGCCGAAGCTGAGCGGCCATGTCAGCCGTGTTTCCAGCCTCAATGAACGAAATAACCCACCTTTTGCAAATAACAAACTAATAATTATTTTGGGTTTGAATGTGTCTTGCCGGGGATCCCTGTCCTATGTCGCTCTGCTTCACCTCGTGCTCTGGCGCAAGCCCGGCCGTTACAGCTTTGGATAATCAGGGTCCCCCTTCTTGAGAGCCTAATCTCTCGACTTGGCTGGGCCCAGCTAATCGCTGTGGAGCTATATCGTCAAACAGATTGATTTATGAGTTCACAAGTATGGGGGCGTCGCCAGGACTTCGTTTCTCTTCTTCCCTCTCATCTTCACGCCTGATCTGACCTGGGTGTCAGTTGCGAACGTCTCTCCTTGGTATTTAACTATCATCCCTTCAACTTCTCTTTGACTATTACTACTTTATCCATTCTTTTGCAAAGTTAGGCTTTTCTCCCACCGCGGCTTATCGATTCCTCAGAGAAAATACCGCACGCCATTCTCACCGCCGTTATTCGTAGAAGCTGAGGACTACACGCTTCCTGTATGCGTATTGGGTGGCAACGCTTTTCCTATCATTCAACCACTTTCATTAACAATTTCCCGGCGATATGCACCGCTGAATTTTATTTTCGGAATTGCTCGGCGGGATTTGGTGGAAACTCTCTTCGAATCCGGCCAGATTAAGAACACGCCGCAAGCACATTTCCCTTTATCTCTTTTCCCCTCTTATCCTATCGATTTACCAGACTGCTCGCCTTGGGGCTTGAGGCGTCATGGCAAGAATAGAACTGGTATATGTGGCTGGAACTCTATCTATTATATTCGCTCTATTAACGACTGTGGCAAATGGGTTTTTTGCGGCAGCAATATCTCGAGAACTCCCAGACATGGGAGGCCTTCAAGTCGCTAGTGTAGTGGGCTGCGCAGTGAGCTGTGGAGCCCAAGGCTTCTTGATATTTTTATTCCGGCAGCGAGTTAAAAGAAGTCTTCGTCTTAAGAGAAAACTAGAAAGAAGCTTGCTTGTTATAATAGGACTTGTGCTTTCTCTAATGGCTGTGGTTGTTGCTATGGCTATTAGGTGGAGTTCAACACGCCTTGGGGATATTGGGAGCCATGAACGGCAAAGGGATGTGCGAAGGCTGTTCTCGCTTTGGTGTGCCCTTTGGGCAGTGTCGATCTCTTTACAGGCGACTTGTTATGGCGTTTTACTTTACCTGGATAGGAAAAACAAAGAGAAAGTTCTACTATCCGGTTTCACTTTTGATTCAAGGGTCCAAAGAAGGGCAACGGAGAGGGCAGATGATGGTAAGAATAGAATTTTGGGCGGATCAACCGAACAACGTCAGTCACTGCAGGAGCCTGGGGCTCAGGGAAAAATAAGTTCGGAATCCGGTTCGATATCGAAACTCGGACTGTACCGTTTATCAGAAGACTTGGAATTGGGCCCGGGGGGTTTAATTGAAGAAACTCGAATATCTACCGAGTCAGACGCCTGGGTCCGACGATTCTCGCGTCGCGTCCCTGATCTCCACGACGAATTAGTGAAACTTGATTATAATCACCGTTCATCAACGCCCACGCCGCATCGTCAGTCTCGGGACCAGTCTCCGGATTCCTTATTCGAACGTCCAATTATCGCAGAGGCCAGCAGGATTAGAACACCTTCACCGGCACTGAGTATTGCAAGCTCTCGACGACGGTACACCGATCCCACAGAAGATAATATCCACCCACTATTTCGCTCAGATAGTCCATCGCTTCCCCCGGTAGCTTTGCCAGGAACGACAGTCACTGCATCCCCATTCGCTGGGCACACTATCTCCTTCCAAACGTTACATCAGATGCGGTCACGATCATCATTGAGCCGGCCGCGATCGCGAAGTCTACTTGTGCCTCGTGAGGAGAACGAAGAGGAACAAGAAGAAGAAAGGTCAGGATCGTATTCACGTGGAGTGAGACGCCCTTCACCCGTTGGGTACCCGATGATATATGGGTATGGGCCAGCTAGGGGGAGTCGAACCAGCCTTCAGGACTATGAGGGCAGGCGAAACCAACCGAGGATGGGAAGGCGTGGGAGCTCCATGCCTCCATGTCGATGACGCGCTTTACATGTATATTATAACAGTATGTGCACTGTGTTTATGTGATCATGTCTATTCTTAATTTCTATCCCGGCAAAGCTTGTATACTTAGAAACGGGGGGCGGATTTTCATGTCGTTTGTTACTTTCTCCTCGGCTGTTGGTTTGAAGCGTACTATCTGGTGCTTAGCGGTTTATACCGCTTTGTATCTAGACTTTATTAATTCGTAATGGCAGGCTCTAGCATCACAATGTTCAAACACTCTTTGTGAAGATTCAGACCAATGGTGCGTCCGTTCCGAAGCTAACTGTAATGTCATATCCTATAATTCCACGGAGCAATATAACGATTTTGTTATAGAAAGAGAAAATTACTAGTTTCTCTCTATGAATTCTGTTATGGTGGTAGTTAGTTACTCAAGACGCCCACCTGAGCGCTGTCAGCAAAGCAGTTTAATCGCTGACGATTCCCTGAAGTCTTGGCATTCGCACTTTTGCCAAGGCGCTAGTTACCTAAGTTGGAGAGCGCATCCTCAATCCCTCAAGGTTACCTGCTGCCGTGGACTGCTGTCTGGATGAGAGCCAGCATCAACATAGAGAAGTGGTAGATCTACCATCATTAACAGGTGAAATAAAAAAGATGCTGCCAGATGAAAATGCATGTATCTGTGAGGATGGGCGCACTGGACGGAGTACCTCTATACATTATGTACTATGGATGTACTTCCATTGCGCCTTGCACGGGGATGTATCTGCATCTGTAATGGCCGTCCATCGATGTAACTAACTACTGGATGTATGAACATAGATGGTACGTATGGCTACAGTACATAGTATCTATGGTCTCAAGACATTGTTATTCTCATGCATTTCACTAAATTAACCAAGTTCACTCCTAACTAACTAACTAACTAACTTATTGAGTTTAATGTTAACTGACTAAATAAATAAACTCGCTAGCGCGATGTCGAACCCAGACCAAAACCCGCCGCCGTCGCCGCCTCCTCCGCTGGGTTTGCTTGAGCGAGCCGGAAGAAAATTCCAAAACAAGAAAAATTCCCTTTTTCTTTTTCCCTTTCACTCTGTCTTCACAGATTGATTGTGATCTATGAGCGGCTTCAGAGTAAGATATTTTTATTTCCTTTTTCCTTCTTCTTTTCTTGTGTGTTTCTTCTTTTTTTCTCTCTCTCTCTCTCCCATCTCAAACAAACCAGAGACTTGTTCCCGAAAGATTTCTTTTAACCTACTTAGCTAGTTAACTAGTTAGGTAACCAAGTTTACAGCAGGTGAGTTGAGAAGGAAGAAGAAGATCTTGTTCTGCTTCTTCTGCTTGCTTGTTGTCAACGTTCCCCTTCGTCTTTCTCCAACCTCACACCTCATCTCCTCTCTCTCTCTCTCTCCCCCCCCCCTGTCTCTGCATTTCCACCTGGTGACGGCAACGTCTTCTCACCGTCCTCTCTGCCTGCAAACAGCAGCCTATTTTTTGCATACATCGATGATCCTGGTTCTCAAAGTTAAACCACTTGTCCGGGGCCAGCCAATCACAGCTGCTGCCAGATCTGTTTGACTGAACTTTTGGGTTTTTTTTTCTTCCTTTTAATTTTTTTTTTTTTTTCTTTTCTCTTCTACTTCTTGGTTTAGACGCTGAAACTACTTGCTGCTACTTACACTTCTCGCCTTTAATGCCAACAAATCACACAACACTTTGTTCCCTTGCCTCTAAATCGCTGGTTTCCCTCGCCTCTACCCGCAGCTGTGCCTTTCTTGAACCTGTGTCTTCTCGTCATTTGAATGGCTTTTCAACATTCCCTGCCCAACTGATGGTCGTATGTGGAGATAACCTTGTTTGGTTCTTCCACCCACTCGGTGTTCTCTACTCTTGTCTCCCTTCAACCACCATCGACACATCACACTCTTACACTTATACCCCAGCTTTCCCTCCATCTGTCCTCTCCTCATTCTAGTTTGCTCGTCGTCTCTTTTCTTTTCTTTTTCTTTTCGTCTTTTTTGTTCTCCCAGCATAATTGATCCTCGTTCCTTTTTTGCTGTGCTCGTTACTACGTGCATACTACTCGCGCATTCCCAAACAAAGCCTGACTACCTACCTTTCACACATTAACCACCCCGTTTTCGTCCCATATAGAACCAAAATGGCCGGTGTCAAACGCAAGTTAGATTACGAATATCGGTCAAACGGTCCATCCCAGGACTCCGATATCAGCTCAGTCAAGGCCACTCACCCAAGTAAGCTTTCCCGTCAATTAAGCCTTTACAGCCTCATCGTCGCTTATAGCCTTGTTCTAGTTTCTTCCCCTTTGTCTTCTCCTGTTACTCCGGAGAAGAACGAAAATAGCATTGGCAGCAGGTCAGCCTATGGCTATGGTCTATCAAGAGGACTTGGGAGTAGTCCCACCTCTCAGCCTCAAACCCCAGCCAGAAAGCGAAGAAGAACCAAAGAGGAAATTCTCCTAGCAGAGTCACTTCCCGCAACTCACATTCCTCGATCAACTCGACAGTCAGCAAGGATTCTCTCAAAGCGCCGAGCCACGGACCCTTCACCAAATGTCGGAGGTACAGCAGAACATCTACCAAAAGCAGCATCTATGGAGCCTAGCCTTCCTCCACTGACATCTTTCGATAATTCTCATGAGTCTTTTCCAGTGGAGCCAATTATACCAGAGACTATGCCAGCTACAATAGCCTCCAGTCACCTTGTAGATACTACTAATGGCGGTACGGCCAGCCCCAAAATCACTCCTGCCGACAGCATCAAGTCGAATAATCTGGACAACGATAGAGACTTGAACACAACTCAGCCTGGTAGCGGGGAACTGAGCCCATCCAATACCCCGGATTCTCCTATCAAAAGCCCGAAACAGGAGAAGACAGACGAGAAACAAGTTCTTGAGCCTGCGTTGCGCCAGGACGGGGAAAGGCCAGCAATGGATGCCGAGCCTTTCAGACCATCCCTCCCAGTTCTTACCTTATCAACGGACTTGCCCATGATGCAGTCTACAGATATTGAGACTCCCGCCGGAGGCGATGCCCCGATATCCGCTATATCCATGTCTCCAATCGCCACCCAGTCCGAGGCGGCAGAACTGTCTACTAGTACTGTTCCAGTTACAAACGGCAGAGTTCGTGGCGGTGGTAGGCCTCGTGGTAAAGGCAAAGGAAGAAAAGCAGGACCAGGCCGCAAAGCCACTGGCCTTGGAAAAGGCGCTCCCAAACTCCATCTTTATGACAGACACCTCTCCCCATCGGCCACTGTTGCAGTAAAGAAGCTTCGGGACCGGCAGAAAGAGCTCCACCACGCCTTCCGAAGAGTTGCGTCGGCCCAGCGAGCCGCTCTTGTCGTACTCGCCAATCGTTCGGAGACTCGCTTGGTCAAAGATGCCAAGGCTCACATGGAGACTCCGTTGTATCAAGAGGTAGTAGATGACCTGCAGAAGAGACTGGAGAGGAGAAAGGCAATGATCAACGAAGAGTACGACCTCAAAGTTCAGTGCGAGAACAAGACCCTGGAGGCATACGAACATTGGATCAACTCGGCGTTTAAGGTTGGCAATACTGCATTGACCTGATTTTTTCGGTTCGATCATATATTCTGACTCTCTGGATAGGAAAAAGTAGAATCGGTTAGAGATGAGCATATTATCGCCGCTCAAGGAAGCTTCCTGCAGTACCTTGATCAATGTCGCCAGGTTGGCGATGAAGATCATACCGAGGTAATTGTGATTTAGCCTGACGACTATTGAACTCGATGTTTTGACAATCTATCTTTTTAGACCGAAGAATCCGACGTTGAGAATCCGAAAATCAATCGTCGGCTCTCCCATCAGCCCATTCGTGGATTCGATAGTTCTTATATCCGACGCTCCGGTGGAGCCGCTCTGTATGAGCGTGCCGACAGTGGATGGGATGATTTTGTCCAGAGAGCTCGGATTGGTGGGGACATATTCGCGTTGCTCAAAGATATGAACGAGGAGGCTAGGCGGGATAAAGAGGAGCAGAAGAGAAGGCGCGAAGAAGCCAAGAAGAAGAACAAGGAAGCTGTTGCCGAAGACGACGAGAATACGGAAGACGAAGCCGCTGACGGAGATTCCAGTCGTCGCCGATTCAGTGACCCACGATTCCAGCGACTCTTGTCTGCTCTCGCTGATGCCTGTGAACTTGCGGAGGGTCGGAGTGCAGGCATGGAGGAGGAGGAGGAGGAGGAGGAGGAGGAGCAGCTATCGACAAAGCCGCAGACAACGGATGCATTAAATGCACTTGCTGAGATAGCATTAGGGAATACCACAGAGGTGCCAGGTGCGGATGCTGGCAACCGGCCTGTAGACACGAGCGCATCTCTTGCTGGGGTCCCGGCTGGCCCTATCTCTACCCTACCTCCCAACTTTCCCCCTAAGCAGGCAGTTTTACCGCCTCCACAAGCGTACCAAATGCCACCGTCATATCCCGAACACCTGGCGCCGAGAGCCATGCACCGGGCGATCCTCCCACAACCCGTGCCCACACAGGGTTTTCCCAGTACCTCAGACCATCAGCAGTTCTATGCGCCACAGTACCAGGTGCCGCCTCCACCTTCACTGTCACAGCAACCTCCAGGTGCTCCTGCCAGGCAATACCCGGGCATGCCACGACCGTTGCTTCCTGCATCCAGGCCACCACCGCCAGGTCTTCCACCAATTCGCGAACAGTTGAGTGATCAACTCAGATTACCAGATCCATTCTTGTCGGCCCCTCAACACCTACCCGCTCCCCCAGGCATGCGGTACCCTGGTGGACCCGGTCATCATCCTCCACCGCCACCGCCACCACCACCACCACAACCAGGACATCAAGCTCACCGGCAATCCCAATCAGGACCTTATCCGCCACCTCTCCCACAATACATGCCAGGACCGCCAGGACCACCGGTAGGCTACCCTCATCCTCCGCCACTTCCTCCCCCGGGGCCTTACCATCAACACCCCATTTATCCGGCACAATATTATTCACCATATCACCCACATTCTGCCCCTCCACCACCACGACCGCACCAGGGCTTACCTCCTCAACCGTTACACCCACCGCAGGTTCCCCATCCACAGCATGGGTTGCACCAAGGACCTCCGCCTCCGCGGTATTAAGGTAGTTTTATCATTCCTTTTTATTTTTAGTTTCTTTTTGTAGAGCGGGATGGACGGGATTGAACGGTGCAATGCAATTAACGGTGTTTGAAGATTTTCTACAAGGGTACGAAAAATGAGGAGCGAGATTAGATGTCTGGGTGTTTTACGGTCCATTCTTCTTCTGTTACTGTTTCCTTCTTTTCATCTACGTGCTAGTGTATGATTATGAGATTCCTATGTTGTGTGTGCGATCGGATTGGAGTTGTTGATGCGTGCGTTGTCTGTACATACATGATGGCGATGGTTCTTGGCTTTTTTTTACATTAACTACATGAGATTGGGCCGTGTAGTTAGTTGAAGCTGCTGCGTATCAGGCTGGCCAGTTCAGTAAGTATGACTGACAAAAGTAAGCTAATGTATGGCTGTTGACTGATTTTGTTCGCGTTTGGTGAAGCCCTTCGTTGCTGGATGATTCAGCCAGAACGGCTTCATTCAGTGTGAATCGATCCGTGACTCAAAACTAATTTGCTCCGATTATTCTCGCCGAGTCAAGATGAGCAAATTCGCGTCAGTGGCGGAAAGAAAAGAAAAGAAATGAAAGTCGCGTTGAAGGCCATGCAAAGTTCCGCCTGGGCATGCTTTGACCCCATCAGACGCACCGTGACTCACTGTGTATGCGAATCGAGCAATGCAAACTTGGGGAGAGAACAATAATCAGATAATAGTTAAATACCCTTTTTTTTCCCCGGAAAAGAATAAGAATACAAATCCTCGCAACAAGAGGATCCATAACTGTAGGAATAATTCCTGTTCAAAGGTAAAGCCGAAAAGTGGTGGTGCCTTGCTTGACCTTAATCAGCGCCCGCTCTTTTTTCCCCCTTCCACAATCACTTCTTCTTAGTCGCCCCGCCCTCGCCCTCTCTCTCTCTTCCCCTCCTTTCACAAAGCTCAATTCTTCACCCAAAAAGAACCGCAAGCTCGCATCAAGGCACCCCCTTTTTCTCTTTCTCTCTTTTCAAACATCTTTGCTCTTCGCCTAGCATATAACTACAGAATAATATAGATCCATCGATTCACCTCTCTTTCTTTTAAATTATTTTAAACCCGCCTATATCCCCCCCACTATTTCTCCAAGACTCGGTAGTTCTAACGAACAAGATTTTGAAGCTATGGCTGTGCGCGCACAGTTTGAGAATTCGAATGAGTTGAGTTGTTCTCTTTTTTATTTTATTTGCTTCCCTTCTTTTTCTTTTCTTTTCTTTTCTTTACTTTTTTTATGGCAGGGTTGAAACGGAAAATGTGTATGGGCTGACAGCAAAAATCTTATCTCTGTTTGGCAGGGTGGGTGTCTTTGCGACGTTGACAAATTCTTATGCTCTTGTGGCGATCGGTGCATCGGAGAACTTTTATAGGTTGGTTCTCTCTCTCTCTCTCTCTCTCTCTTTTTTTTTTTTTTTTTTTCACTCCTTTGGCTTTCGCCTGGTTTCGCGGCTCGAGAGAAAAGATCTGTTTCCTGGTGGACGCATTCCATTCCTGCGCAAACGCGATCGATGGGGGATTTGGATATGATGGACTGCCTCCGGTGTTCTCTACTGGCGAGGAGAGCGAATTCGGAAGATCAAATCGGCGGTTGACGATATCCAAACCAGAGAAACTAGGGATGATTGCCAAAGGAGAACGCATTGCTTTTTGATCTCGATCGCAGAACTTGGAGGAAGCTCGGTAGCCATTTATGGGCTAACATATAATATCCTTCTTTCTTTTTTTAAGTGTATTTGAAGCCGAGTTG
Source organism: Amauroascus verrucosus (assembly GCA_001430935.1). NCBI lineage: Eukaryota > Fungi > Ascomycota > Eurotiomycetes > Onygenales > Onygenaceae > Amauroascus > Amauroascus verrucosus. Next base: position 156,373 of record LJPJ01000981.1, read on the forward strand.
CAAGATGTCATTCCCATATGCCATGCCACAATTGCTGGTACGAGAATCGTCGGTCGGTTAACAGCTGGGTAAGTGGCTTCCTTTTACCCATACGCCCTTAAATTCAGCGATTTTTTCCAATCTAATCACCTCCGTTTTAATCTGTTTAGAAACCGTAAAGGTCTCCTTGTACCCACCACAACAACAGATCAAGAACTTCAACATCTCCGAAATTCCATCCCAGATACCGTCAAGATACAACGGGTGGAAGAAAGACTATCAGCTCTGGGGAATGTTATATGTTGTAATGACCATGTCGCCCTCGTCCATCCGGATTTAGAGCGGGAAACTGAAGAAATGTACGAATTTACCCTGGAAAAAAAAAATAAAATAAAATAAAATAATAAGCCCTCTATGAAAAAGGAGTGGAATGCAAATGAAGAAGATTGCTAACAAGAATACTATAGAATATCGGACGTCCTCGGAGTCGAAGTCTTCCGTCAGACTATCGCCGACAATGTCCTAACAGGCTCTTACATGGCTCTTTCCAATCAAGGCGGCATCGTCCATCCTAAAACTCCGATCCAAGATCAAGATGAACTTTCCTCCCTTCTCCAAGTACCACTAGTAGCAGGCAGTGTTAATCGTGGCTCTGCCGTGGTGGGCGCAGGGATGGTAGTGAACGATTGGCTCGCTGTCACCGGACTCGATACGACCGCGACGGAGCTGAGCGTGGTGGAGAGCGTGTTTAGGCTTGGTGAGGCCGCCGGGCGAGGATTAACAAATGTGAATAAGGAGAGTCTGGTGGAGAGTTTTTATTGAGGTTGCTTATGGGGTTGGATGTTGTTGATTGTGGACAAAGAATATATTTTTTATCATGACTTTCTTTGATGCAGATGATAAGGTGCCTTGCGAGCATTGAATTCTGAATTAAATTTTTGTCCAACGCCATGCTCCTTTTAAAGCCCGACCTTTATCACAAGGCTACTCACAATTGGCTATTTTCTCTATTAATCCAGCTAACACATTTGAGAAAAAGCCCTTGTTAAATTGAAACGCCTCCCAAACTTCATTAGAAACCCCCGTAATATGACCCGCTAAAGATTCACGGAAAAGAAGTAGACAGATGAGCAAAAAGGGAAAGTACCAAAAATGGAAAAAAGGAAGTAAAGAAACAAGGGAACTGTATCAAATAGGATGTACGATATGTACTGATCTCAACAAAAAAGAGAAAAAAAAAAAAGGGGGGGGGGGGGGGGGGAGCCTTGAGGAAGAGCAGCATTTATAGGTGCCATTTAAGATTGTGAATCAGTCTGCCTGGGACTACGATGGTTGGATATCGATTGCGGCGGTAAAGAGGCTCGAAGGGAAGATTGGAATGCATTTGGCTTGCCCTGTCCGAATTCTTGCATTGCATAGCCTACTTCTTTTTGTTCTTCTTCTTCTTCTTCTTCTTCTTCTTCTTCCTCGGTTTCGTGTTCGTCATCGATATTCCCGGGAAACATATCCACCAGTGGTGGTGGTGGCGGCGGCGGCGGAGGAGGCGGAGGAGTTTCGGATTTTTGCAATTTCCCCGGTGACAAAATCGCAACCTCGCCGCATTCATCTTGTTCAAGGTCGTCGGTCCGTTTGCGTTTGAGGACGTCTCCTAGCCCAGTGTCGTCGACGGCCAGAGTGCTGGGACTCATAGGGGGAGGCGGTGGAGGCGGAACGAGAGGTGGTGAGCCGGATCGTTGTCTTTTAGAAGGGGAGACACCGCCATTTTCATGGCCTTCAAAGTCTCTATCGTCTGGACGCTTTCGTTTTAGGCCATCGCGATGAGAGCGTCCACGGTCTTCATTACTAGCATCATTTACCTCCGCGTCGGATAGTTGGACATCACTGTCTTCATCTTTCGTTTCTTCTCCGATACCATCGAATTGCGATTGGCCCTCGCCGGATGTTTCTCCTTCAACTCTATCGGTTAAGGCAGAAACTGATATCTTAGTGCCGTCTTTCGATTTCTGTTCAGCCTTCTTTGCTTCATAAGCTCGGTGTTTCGAAACTGCTTTATCGAAGTATTCCTTGCAGTACTTCTTAACTTGTTTGATCTGCTTTTCGCTGATCTTCGTCGGGTCTTCGACGCGATTGTTCTTGAAATCCGAGTTCACAAGCTTTTTGGCAACCTAACAAAGAGATGTCAACCGACTTCGTATTCTAGAGGATAAGAAAGTTTAAAACATACCTCCTTTGCATAACGCTTCAAATCTTCCTTTGGAAGCTTATGCTTGAACTTATCGACAATATACTTGACATGTGGGAAAAGCTAGAGGTTGTGAGTACCAGAGCAAATACATGTATATATAAACGGGCCGCATACCGTGTTTTCGTACAGCTTCTTTCGCTTCTCTTCAGTGTAGGATTTCCATTTCTCTTGATGTTCTTTTTTGTCCGGCACTTTTGCGTCGGCAGGAGTGGCTGGGGTTGCAGATTTATCCTTTACTTTAGGCGTATGCTCCTTTGCATTCATGATACCATCAATTATGTCCTGGAGTGTCTTCTCTTTCGATTCCCGTTTTGGGGGCGGCGGCGGTTGAGTGGCAGGGGCAGTAGGCCTCGACCATGTTGTTTCTCCAGTAGCTGAGTAGTAGTAGGTTCGTCCATTCGATTCTGCGGCAAACCAACCTTGCGGAAGGGGGTTAAAAGGGCGGCGGAAAGGTCGTGTGCCCGGCCGATAAGAATTCATATGGCCTTTACCACCTCGTGTAAGGGCAGCTGGCCCACGAGGAGCGTTTCGAGTGACGTCTACAGACCTCGACCTTGACCTTGACCTAGATCTTGACTTGGAAGAGTTGCGTTTACGTCCATCCTTTGTCGTTTCACGACGTTCATAATGATTGGCAGCGGGCGTGCTATTCATAGCCATTGGGTCTCTTTTCATTCGAGGAATTCGATAGCCAATTTTGAGGGCGGACCATATTTCAAGCAATGCTTTCGCTTTCTCGGCAACTCGCTCGTCGCCACAAGCTTGTAGTGGTTCGACGGTCTCTTCAATTTTGGAGTCAATAATCTTGTTCCGAGTGAGCCTAGGGAATTTGTCCAGAATATCGAGGATTTGGAGAACAACGTTGAAATCATCTTTCCAAGTATTCAATTGTGAATTCAAAATCTGGTAGCCGTGCATCCTCACTACGCGGTGACGAACCCGTTCATCTTCACATCGCTGGATACGGCCAAGCAACTTGACGGCAATCCACTTCTCCTTACACTGCATAAGCGCGGCCATAACTTTTGTGACACCGTTCTCATCTAAAGATTTCGGCTGTAAGCTATCCACGTATTCCTCATCGTCTTCACCGGTCTTCTTCTTTCGTGGCCGTCTCGCAACGGCAGTATCCCATCCATCTGGATCATCAATTCCCAGAGCTTCGATCGTCGCGTTGGATAATTTGGTTGCACGCTCAGTCTGAGTTTTTCCGCCAATGAACCCAGTACAGTTCGGTTCCCCACAGTAGCAAGGCTGGGGGTCAGCACCATACCGATCAACGTTGTAGTTGAACACCAGCTCTTCGCCAGCTTTGACATATCGCTCAGCGAAGATTCCCATCCGAAGTTTTTCTCCCACGACCCATTTATCCACATAGCAGTTGGGATTGCAAGAGTGATTGCAAAAACGACCCAGGTTCCCCTTCTTTGTGGCGTCAACAAATTCTCCTTTGTTGAGGGACATGAAATAAAAGTGCTTGATACCCTCTTCATCATATTGCATCATTCGGCGACGAAACTGCGGTTCGTTGATGACTTCACCGATATACTCAAAGATGAATTCGTGAGGACGCAAGTCGCAATCTGCTCGCAGGCCATAGCCTTTCTTTTCCGTCTTAATGACCGAAACCTTGGCATATTCTCGCTTTTGGAAGCGTTGATTCTGACAACTGTCACCACACCCACAATCGCCTACGCACTCCATCTTGGTGGCACGATTGATACAGTCCGAATCTTCTCCACAAGCTGCATTTCTGGAAGTGGAGGCATCTGGACGACATTATTAGTACAATTAATATGGATATGATCGATATACTTGTCAAAACTCTTCCAGGTTGGCCTAAAGACGACAGGATGAAGATGAAAATCGGATGTGGCAAGAGAAAAGGCTCGGTGCGTATCGGCTGTTGTGGGCATTACCAAATAGGGAAAAGAAAGACTTACCCCACTCCTCAGCACAATCACAATCCATCGCATGTTCCGTATATCCCAGATACTTCTTGGCATAGGTGCAAGCTTCCATCATCTGGAATGTACTTGTGGCCTCTTCAGTCTTGTCGGGTAGGTCATCGAACCTAGGAGCAACTCTAGGAGGTAGCTTCTGCGAGGCGGAACGAGCCAACTTTGGTGGCTGGCCAGGTTCTTCTTTGACGGTGATTTCACCACCGACCTTTTCTTCAGACGCTTCATCCTTGGCAAGTGAGTTGCCAGACCGGGTGCGGGATTTCGATGGTTTTAAAGATGGAGTGCTAGGCTTGTTGGAGGACATGCAGCCATTGGCTTCATCTTTGGGAGTAACGCTGTCTGGAATACCGTCTAGAGCTTCACTTTCAACTGATGACTGGCGTTCAAGTTTCATATCGATCACTGCATCCTTTACTGTTTCTATTTTGGCTTCCTCGTCGTCATGGCTAGCCATGATGGATACCAGCCTGGGGCCTGGCTATCTGTACTAGTCTTCGGAAACCCACAGGTTGGTGTTAAGAAAAAAGGAACGGAAGTTGGCTTTGCTGCAGGATCGTAGATTTTTTTTTTTTTTCTTGGGGTGGAAATGAACACAGAATCCGTGGGAAGAAGCGCCAAGAATCGGAACCTGATGTTTAATGGCGTTTGGTGGCAGATACGACTCCACAGCCTGGAGGACACGTTCGCCTGCAAGGAGATCGCAGGGCACAGTACAGTGATAAAAGTAGATCGCAAAAGGCTCAGAGATCCTAAGGAGGATGGATTTGATAAGAAAGTGAAATGGCTGGGTTTGTGGATAAAGCAAATGCAATGGTGTGAAGAAAATTCTCCAGGCAAAAATGGTGAATGGATAACACAACCACCACGGACAAACGAGTTGATGAACAGGATCAAAAGCGAAAAAACCGAATTGTCCTTCCCCCCTAGAATAAGGATGCGCGATAGGAATAGGAGAAAGAACGCAAGAGTTGGAAACTGGGTGAGGTGTAACTCTCTTGGGATCAAGCCTGGAGAGGTGCTGTGTTTGAAAAGCTTTTTGCCCACGAGGGGCGCTTGTCGAGGAAGAAAACAGAAAAAAGCTTGCTCCTCTTCCTCTTTTTCTTCTAGTGCGTGATTAGAGCGACCTGTTTGCTTCCCCCCTCTGCCCTCCTCTTCCTTTGGATATCTCCGAACGCTGCTGCTTCAGGCCGCATAGGTAGCCAAATTAGCTCCTCTCAGGAAGCAAAATTCGGGTTACCCAGCTATAAGCAGCTGTTCTCTATCGGTATCAGATCTGGCGCAGAAGAAAAAGTATGCCATCAAGGGTATTAGGCCAATCTCATTTGATTTATTCCTATTTTGACTATTATTTGTCCACAGAACTCCGATAAAATTGCAAAGACCAAGACAAGAGGTAGAGAGGTTGTAGGGTGACAAAAAAGAATGATGAGGTAACTTTGAAAAAAAAGTGTGAATTGCGTGGAAAGGCCAATGGTGAGTGGAAATAAGTGGCAGTATGTCTGCGAATGTCGGCTTTTTTCTTTTTTCTTTTTCCTGCACGCTCTGCTCCAACTTTGATGTGCAACAAATTCTCAAGGGTTCTCGATTACTCTCATGGGCCCTAGCCGAAGAGAGGGAACCATCGAGATTCTTCAACAAAAGGAAAAGGGATTCCTCTCCCAAATATCGATATGTAATTCTCCTCCTTATGTAGCCAACATGACCCAGTGGTAGAAATGAGGAACTAATAACCCTTTCAACTAAGCGGCCAATGTTTGAAGACGGTGGCCGAAGCAACCGCTTTTAAGCTGACCAAATAGCGGTGCCACTTTGCGAAATCTTAGCGAATCAAACTGTGAACATGTCGAATTGTCACGGCCGCTGGGCGATGTGACTTTAAGTGACAAACGTATATATTACAGAGAAGATATTGCCAGAAAAGGCGGCTTGAGCGAAAAAATGGGATACGCCTGCACTGAGTCGCAATGGCCTCCTGTTTTTTCTTTGCTTTTTCTCTTCTCACTTTTTCTTCGAAGCAATGGAGGGTAGATCATCAAGGAAAAACGAGCAAGCTCAGTCAAAATCAACCACACAATCAATGGTAAATTCGAATCACTCAAAAGACCCGACTTTCTCACTGTCAGCCTCGGTGTTTCTGAAAGGAAGAACAGTTCGTTAATGACGTAGCAAGTTTGCTGGAATCACGCAGAAGGGAACGTCCCGTAACCGGCGTTTCAGCAAGCAAATTTAGCGCGAACGACAGGCGGCTCCGAAATGCATATTAATATTCGGCAATCTAATATTCAAAACGTGTATGTAGAGTCATATTTGCGGAATTGATATTGTCGACGGAACTGGGTGGAATGGTTAGACCCAAGTTCGAGAGGTATTACCCCGCTATTGACACATCGCCCAAAGCTCGCACGCACAAAGCTGCAAGAAGTCAGCAAACACTCAAAAAGAAAAAAAATGAATAGAGGACGCCAGAGATGGAGCGATCCGATGAAGCACTTTTCTCGTATTTCTTCTAACGTAGACTGTCATGCGGACGGGATCTCAGGAGATCAGGTGGGTTTGACTAGCTGCTGAATGGCGTCCTGAACACTTTGCTGAACAGTCGATGTTTCAATGAACGCTAGTATGCAAAAATTGGTTCGTGGACGAAGAGTATTTTTGGGGGTCACCCTTGGAGAAAAAGTGTCTTGTGGATGCAGGCACAGACTAGGGTCCTGAGTTGGGCAAATGGATTTCCCTTATATCTCCTTCATCAAGCGGCTGAAACCTGTTCTCGAAGGTGCTCTTGGCTGGATCTGAAGGAGTTCGTGGGGTGGGCGTTCGGGTAAGGCTGGCAAGTGCCGCTGGATCGTCCAAGCGAATGGCGAATCGATTTGCAGGAAGGGTTGTGTTGAGCCAAGCAGTGGGAAAAGAATGGAAAAGTCTCCGCGAATGAGATTGGCACTGCGGTTAGTTCCTGCTGGCGTTGGATTGGCACTTTCAAATCACCATTCTTGGGCCTTGACGTCGATATATGCATGTACTGTACGGCAGATACATACAAAGGTCCTGGCAGATCAAGAGGCGTTTTTATGTGTGTACCGATGGGTAGGAAACGCCCCAGCTGGTATGGGTGGTGACTTTGAACAACCCAAGGCAACGGTGTGTGCTGTGCTTTGGTGCATGAAGAAATTCCCACGAGGCGGGAAGAGGGTGAGGATACATACGTGCATTTTCAGACAAAACGTAGTGCCTGCATGATTTTCCGGTCTGGATAGTTTTCCAATTTGCAGAGCCAGCGAGGGGGAATTAATGGCCATTAGGGCTCTGTTCAGTCTGCAGGTACAACATGAGCATCTCGGTTTGTGTTTCATCTGTGGTTTGGTACTCTCAAGTAGCTGGCCCTGTAACTTTGTTACAGTACCATACGCTCTGTATGCCCAAGCTAGCTAATTTACCCTAGATTACGGTAATATTGAACTTGTCTCTTTGTTACAACTTACGGAGACAAGCCTCTCTTGCCCTCTATTTCTCCCTTATTCCTCCTCTTGTCCAACTTGCCGTCTGCAAACCCGCGCTTTGGCAACCAGCTCATGGCTTAAAGCCCACTCCTCTGGATCTGCAAAACAAACATGATGACGCAGCCTCTGTTTTATTTCAGAGAACGCTTTTGCATGAACGGGAATATTATATCCAACCAGGTTGGGAACAAGGATGGAGATAGCATCTGGCATTTTATACCAGAGATACGGATGCCTGTAATTCCCTGGAGCACTCCGATACACACGGCTATGTTACACTACAGGATTACGATATCCTCCCTCCCAAAGCAGCACCAATCAGAATCGCCTGCCATCGACGTTTGAGCAAAACGGGAAATTGACTGCATCTTAAGCCTCTCTCACCTGCCAGAACGGGCGACTTATGCAACATGTAACTCTACGTGGAATATCTGCAATCCGTTACATTCTGTCATAATCACGCCTACCATGCCATCCCAGGGAAACAAGACCTTAAAAACGAAATAAATAAATAAATAAATGAAAAATAAAAAATAAAAACAGGCCCATTCTTTGCCTGAATGGTCGTATGCAGCAACGGACTTAACCGCTCGCTCATAACCAGCTGCATGAAGCTACTCGTCCCTGGCCCAATCACCAGCCACCCCTGAACTCCACTATTTTGTTCTTGGGCTTCTAGCTTGGGCGATCCAAGGAGACACCGCGTGGAATCTCGATCTCACGACAATGGTTGATTTCCAACTCGTTTCGCGTCAAATAATCCGATTCGACGCATAGAGACTCATGGTATATACGTATGTACCTCCCGCCTTCTGATTCTATCCGGCAATATATCTTCAAGTACTTGAAGTTGAATCCACAAGGTTAGCTAAAAAGCTCACTTACCCACATCGCGGGTTCGATCCTATTTTGCGTTGGCGGGATTCCAACAGCTGTGCTGGCTAGGGCCAACTTCGACTGAGCCCTGATCCTAGAGCAGTGAATAGGGACCTTTTGGCCGATATTGGTTAGTCCAATCAGGGAAACGATTTAGTCTAAAATAACGGGGAAAGAAATTATTTTTTTTTTAAAAAAAAAAAAAAAAAAAAAGAAAAGGCGAATGCGCATAAGAGGGACCAACGAGGTTGATATTCAAGGGGATGGGGTTCTCGTTATGGATACGGAGCCTTGAAGGGCCCCCTTGACCCTATGAGCGAACCCAGCACGGCATGTATTTTATGTATCTGAGACATTCGAGTCTCTACGTATACGATCCAAAATGCTGGAGAAAATCCTGATGAATTGCTATTAGAAGCCATCGTTGGCAACAATTGCTCAGCGTCAAGGTATTTCTTTCAACCTTTTTATGCCTATGGAACGTATCCTCTTTTTTTTCCGTTTTGTATTATTTTCTCCTGGAAGCAAAGACGTCTTCTAGAAGGCAACCTAGCGCTATTCGACCCCTTCCTGCTTGGCTGACATGTCACTCCAGGCGGGACCCACGCAACCGCACAGGTAATCAAGGCAGATTGTCCCATTTTTTCATTTCCAGGCACCAGCACCAAACGACAAACAATTTTCTCTGACCGCATGTTCGTGGAAGACTAAGGAGCCTCGAGATATTATCTTGTAGTGTTGCAAAGGGAAAGGAAAGAAGGGGGGATAAAGAGGAAAAAAGAAGGAAGTAGAGTCCTTTGCTGCCTGCAGGTTTCCTTGAGCGGACATGCTATCTTTTGAGCTTTATGTGTTCAAGAAATTCCAAGAGTCCAACCTCCTCCTTATTGCGTGTGACAAGAATTCCCATCGCTAAGCAAACATAAGATCAGCTATCCAGTCGTTCCCGGGCTTGTTATCCAGGGATGTTGCACATCCTGTTGGCATGCATGGAGTCCGTATCTGTGGAAGGGTTCTTAAGGGCCGATAAGTCTCCTTCAGAAGCGATATAAGGCTCGTTTCAGAACGAACTCAGCGCTCACTGGCCGTTTGATTTTAATTCAAGAGTTAAATCCGTTTAACTGCATTAGTTACCTAAGCTCGCACTAGTCCAAACTGAGTAAGTTCCTCTCTTTCTTCGTTTCGTTTTGGACAAACAAGCCACTGGTGCGGTCACGTACCATACTAGTATCGTACGCGGCCCGCCAAGAGTATTTCACGCTGTTTCGTGTGTTCTGGAAATCGAAATTCGCCCATACGGGAACACTGGTACCTGGCAGTACTTTGGCGACTGGGCGTACGCTTCCCCTTCTCTCCTCTATTCTCTCTCTCCCTCTCTCTCCTTCTCTTCACCTCCCGTTCAACTGCATCGCGACCACGCCGCCTCCCCTTCATTCATTCATTCCGCCTTTTCCTTCTTCTTTTCCTTTTCCCTTTCCCCTTCTCTTCCTCTCCTCTTCATCCTCTTGTCTTTTCTCTTCTTTCCTCTCGCTCATTTGCTTCAAAACTCCTCCTTTCAAGCACTCTCTTTTCTTTGGATGTCTGGGGTGACAGAAACATCCTAGTGACTAAACGCACCCCCATTTTTCACCCCCAGTTGGTTCCATTGTTTTGTACTGCTGCCCTTGTTTCTTTTGGCTCGTCGCCCCCATCATTCTCATTCTCTGCACGGCTATTTGTTCCTGGCTGCTTATCGAAGTACATCCTCCTGCCTGCCAAAGTGCGTGTTTTAACAGCCAGAAAGAAACTTAAAAAGAAAGGGGGATTCATTCTTTAGCCTGTTCCAAATGGCTCAATGTTGACGACTTTACTTGCAATCGCCTTTCTCCTTTCTGTTTCGCTTTGAAGTGCCACCGCGCGTGCCACGCCCTCCCCCGTTTCCGTCGCGTTTACGGTTCCGCTCGTTTACTTCGCCAAATCGCATAGCTCGGCAATCTCGTTTTCTTTGAATCGACACAATAATTCGACCGGATTTCATTAATCTGTTGGGTGCCTTTTGCGATTGTGAGCGGGTAGTCTGGCCAGCGCTCCCTTCCTAGTCTTCCTCTGTGGGCCGCGTCCTGCCCATAGGCCTTCCTGAGAAAAGAACGTATTCATGCCCCTCTAGACCGCTTCAACGTCACCTCTTTGAAAAAAAGACTTTTCTGCCCGTCGGATGCTCTTGGAGCCCTCCTAATGCGAAGCTGCACATTGCTTATAAATTCATGAATTGCTGGATATGTCGAACCAAACAGACAAACCATGGACCGAGGAGGAGAAGGTAAATTCTCGCCTGTGAGAATCAAATTGTGTTATTGGCTTAGTCGTGTTGCGACCCTCTTTTTTTCTTCTGCTTATCCAAGAATGTTGACTGAGTGTCTTACAGAACTTTCTCCTCGCTGAAATCCTAAAAAAGGCTGGAGTACCCTCGTCATTCCTGTTCAGCATCATAAAAGAGAACCAAATAGAACCAAAGTGGATGGAAATCCCTCTTCCTCAAGGTACGGGTTTCTCCAATGCCGTCGCATTGCTGGAGGACGAACCAAAAACCTCCGTCAGAGGCTTCGCTTGTGCTAATTGTGAATATAGGAAGGTCGGTTAACTCGTGCCAAGCGGCATTTGGCCGTATGGAACTTGAATATACCCCGTACAGGCAACTTTTTCCAGGGCCACCTCCACTACCTCAAACATCCCCTGGGTCTAGAAAACGGCCGCTTCATTCGCTTCTCGCAGATAAAACGCCGTCGGCACACCGTGCAATTCAACCAAAGCCGACTCCAGTAGGAGACCCGTACCAGCGAGTTCCAACGCAAGCTCCTCTTAGGTTACCACGTCTCCCTGAAACGCCGAGGGGAGAGCCGCGACGAAAACGAGGCAGACCAAGCAAAGCAGAAATTCAAAGGCGCAATATGATTGCACAAGCCAGTGGCGAACAATACCAACCTACAAAGAGACCCATCAGTAAAAAAGGGTTTGTAACTGCATCGCCGACAATGATGACGGGAGTTGAACCCGTACCAGCGCCTTCGGGACTGATGCACCAATCCATGGTTCCTCAACAACAACATAGACATGGCGAAGGGGCCTCTTTCCAGTGTCAACGGGATGAGCCAACGTCGCAGACAGAAGATATACAAGTTCGTCGGATGGCGGGACCGCACGGAGTAATGAGTGGCTCGGTTTTTGGGGATCCGGCGTCTAGAGTATCAGCAAAAGAATCAATGCCAAGAACCTTAGAGGGTCAAATAACATCCTCTACCACCGCTTTTGGTCAACCTTTCAGGGGTATCATCCAGCCAAGCTCGGGCATTCCAAGTCCTAGGCACGACGGCACCCTCGTTTCAACTGTGACAGAAGCAGAAGGCGGAGTCGAATCTGTGCATTCTATGCTGGAGGAACAGCGAGAGACTTGAAATGGGCTATCTATAAGAAATATCGTGAGATAAGCACATGGCAGCAACCTGGGAGGACGAACCAAGACAGAAAAATGAACGCGAGAGATAGACCTGGGTCTCAAAAGTTGGAGAAAAGACCCAATCATGGTCTTCTTTGTTCAAGATGGGGAGGAAGAAGCGATGTATTGGATAAGCTTGGTCCCCTTCAGCCCTTGGGCTTGTAGCCAAGGGCCTTCACGGCCGTGATTAAATCTTTCCTTTGTTTAAAAAAAGCGGCGACGATAATGAAGGAATGTGTGTTCCGAAGACTTCCAGGATGAGTCTTACGACTTATGGGAGGTTATTTGACGAATTTCCCTTTTTTTAGATTCTCTTCGTCAATACCTGAAAGCATCAATGCTGTAATGCTTTGGTTGCTTCCCGTCTCTGGCGTCGGCAGTGGAGCTTCCGAGTGTCCATTGAATTTGGGTCCATATGGGCCCTTTTTACCTGGGCTCTCCGCGTGGTTCCAACGACCACTGGCGAGAGGCTATTCCAGTGAAAGGTTTTGATACGTCCTGAAATGTGATTGCAATCTATGTTCTCCAATAGGATCAACAATATGGATTCCATTTACTCCTGAAACAGACATTACACGACGAATTTTTCAAATCATATTTCCCCATCTGTCACTCTTTGCAATGTCACAATTTCTTCGCCTTTCCTTTCTGGTACAAGAGTCAATACTAACTTCTAATGACATGTATGGATATGATATTATTGACTTCGCGCCGTCATGATTCTATCTTGAATATTTCATCAGTTTCAGATTTTTTTGGCCTCGTCGTTATTATCAACCTATGAGACGAGTGTTCAATGTCCGCAATTCTTATTGGCGAGGACTGTTTGGGAGGTCACTTTTATACTTCGTCTAGAAGTCGGCTTGCATTTAACTGACCTCTGCCCCCAGAACGGCTTATGTTTCTTGCCTGGATTTTCCTTTGACAAGAAAAAAATAGGCATCCTTTCGGCACTAGTACAAAAACACGACACTCTTTCATTTAGTTTTTCTTGTGGCCCTTTTTCTACTTGGTTGGGATTTGGCGCTTTTTCCAGAGGTACGGGCGGGATAATTTTTTTTTTTCACATTATTATTCTTATTATTTTATTGCTCTTGGATAACTATTCTGTCCGCTTCGGGATCGGTTTCGATGGATATACTGCACATCGAATCAGCTTTGTATCTGTACAACATAGCAAGAATAGGAGACGGAGAACCAGGGATAATCTAAATCAAATATAATATTCAGGATGTTGATTGTATTTCTGCATGTCAGGAGTTCAATAAGCGTGCTAGATATTGGTCATGGATGAAGCATACGCATGAGAAAATTCACAAAAAAGAAAGAAAATATTGACACTGCAATGGTATTGTGCAACTGAAACACATTTATTCAACAACAGAGAGGTCGTCTGAATCGAGTTACTGGCCGAAAAGGAAAAAGCAAAAAAAAAGCAAAAAGAAAAGCTGCTTGTCCCCCGAGCCGGAGTCGAGCCGGCGACCTTTCGGTAGCATGAGAAAGTCCCTTTACAGCCGAACGTGATAAACCAACTACACCATCGGGGGTTGCTTGGCCAAACTTAGCTTCTCAATGAATAAGAGGTGGCGGGGGAACGGGACTAGAATTACGCGCTAGATCCGGCTGTAATTTATGTATCGAACAAGTTCCCCCCAATACAAAATAGATTACGTGTATGTATATTTTGTTATTCTTCACTCTTCATGTCAGTTCCATACGTATGTATAGCTGCAAGTGAACAAGTTGGGTACATACCTTACCCCTAATTGTTGGCTTGCGTCGATTTGTAGAAAAGAAAAAGCTTGTGCTCTCACTGAAACACTCGAATTCCTGTACTGACAACATCTGAACCTGGCCTTTGCAAGTCAGGGGGAAAATTGTTGTTAACTAAGCATCCTTGCTCTCTAAACTTACTTTTTTTTTTCACTCTTTTGATTTCAAATCAACGATCGCAAGGGCCAAGGGGGAGAATTTGTCATGTGTCGGCTTATCTTCTTCTGGAACAAAAAACCACCTTCCTCCCTCTGCAATTGTCCCTGCTTTTCCTTTCGTTCTCAACAATGCAAGGAACTGAGAAGGGATTGGAACGAACTTTATGCGCGACATCTGTCAGTCATCGTACTTGCGGCCAGGGGGAAAGACCCTTGGATGGTATGGCGTATAAGATGGCGCCTCTAAAGGTATCCGCATGAAGCTTTACTAGCGGCGATCATTGAAAATTACTAGCGTTGATACTAGTTAGGGGTCCGAGAGCTGGCCTTTTCCCGTCATTACGTATTTCACATGTCAGGGCTTTTGACAACCGGTACGGGGTACCACAGAGTGACATGCAAATGACCTTGCAACGCTGAGCTGTCGATTTCTACAACGGTTCACGCCCGCTGTCTGTTATATGGGTGCTAATTCCCTCTACCACGTTCGTCTTTTGAATATCAGAGCATGCAGACACGGCAGATCGCAAATCGCTGGCTTCCTCCACGAACCATTTCTCCGCTAGAAACCTTGTTCCGCTTCAATAAGATTCCACATTTCCTTTCCTTTTTTTATTTTTTATTTTTTCTTTTTTTCCCCCAAATCTGGAACGGGATTTCGGCAAACGGCCATCCCTGCGTCATGTGGGAGATAAGGAAGAAAGACAAGCAAGAATTCAAAGAATTCACCACCGTCTCTCCTGTCCTACAATCGCAAAAACACGACAATGCCATCCTTGGGGCATGCCGCCTGCCTCCCCTTGAGTCATTTGCAAACAAGCAAGCAAAGCATTTCGGGAGAAAGGGCTTGGTAGTTCATTTTAAAAAGCAACCACATGTTTAGTATCATACAGAATGCATATTTCTGACCCAATCACTGTCGTTGATTGACAAAAAGAAAACATGCACTTTTTGGCGGACTTTTCCTCCCCGTGTTTCAAGTCAGCATGGCTCGACAGGGAACGTTTGGAAGGGAAAGGGGTGAAGTCTTAACTATCTTTCTTGCATGAAGTTTTGCGTGGACAGCATGCATTGTCCTGCTTGTTGATGCAGGTATACCCATGCATGCAAGCCGGTGACTATCAGGCAAGCTTCGATCTGCGGAGTGTTCACCTTCAAAGACAAAATGTCCAGCCTTGAATTTTTTTTTTTTTTTTCCAGAGTAGCCTGCTCACCGTTCGGTGTTCTTTTCGGCAAGGTGAGAAGCGACGATGGCTGGTCTCTTTGATATAAATGTCACCTAGAGCTTGTCTGTCTTTTAGACAGCCATCCATCTCATTTGAATTGGAAACAACTCCATTAAGGAAAATTTCAATCTTTGAGAGCTTCAAGATTTTCTTTTTCGAATCTCAACACACACACAAAGTCAATCTGGATCACATTTGTTGGTGCGTGAATTTGGTGGTTGCGGAGCTGTTTTCACTTCAATATGTCTCGTAGAATTCACACTGGCCCCCTGGGCGAAATTCGGTCGAATGTACAAACAAATACTCTACGTAAAACAAGTGACAGTGCTCATTGCTCGTAAGATTGGGTATGAGGACCAAAACAACTATGTATAGGAGTCGGCGAAACACGAAAGTATCCCTTTTCGCGATCGCTTGTTAACAAAAGGCACGAAAATATCATTTCTCCAAAAGGAAAAAAAAAAGAATTAGAAAAGAAAAGAAAAGAAAAGAAAAGAAAAGAAAAAAAACCGGAAGGGGGTAGGAAATCACAATGCAAAACAAATCCTTTAGACCGTTCCAGCGATACTCAAATCTCTGATTTCCTGCAGTACCTGTTCGACCTTGTTGTCAAGGTTGCCGGAAGCATATTCTTCTCTAGTATCCGCATCCAGATACTGTTGCACTTGTGCCATTCGACTATAGGCTTCAGCGCAAAACCTCAGCTGGATTTTCACCAGCGCCTCAAACGAAGGGTCCAAATACGGCACTCGAAGGTCAATTAATTGAGGAAGCTCGTTAAATAATTGATCATTCAGCTGATCATATGCCTGTTTTGCCATTTCTGCATCTTTCTCCGCTCGAGGAAGTTTGGTGGCATCCTTGTCAGGCTTTTCGACGAGTTTCTTTACTTTCGCACGCATCGAGTCGTAGTCGAGAAGCTTATTGTTTCGTTTTTTGATGCACTCGTTAATATCGGGGAAATACGCGCAAAACCGTGAAATAGGTTCTAACACCGTTGTTCTATGGAGTTTTTCAAACAGGCTAGTTAGCGCTCTTTCAGGTTCCCATCAATAAAAAAAATATTACCGCGCATACCTGTAGGGACCGTCAAGCGCTTTAATCGTCTCCGCGTCGAGATCTTCCACAGCCTGCTTATAACTTCTACTCACGCCGTCTTTAGCGCCCGCGTCACCGTAGAAAGCATCGATCGTTTCCGCAATACGCATTTGTGAGGCCGTCATCGCTAAAGGGCGTAATTCAGTGAACCAGGCACATATAAAGACGATGGGAAATCTTTTATATAGTTACCTCTTAGCGAATCTAAATAGCCCTTTGCTTCCTTTTGTAATCGATTCGCAGCAGTTTCCATAGTCCGATAACGCCTACACCCTTAGCTATCAGCCTTCAAAAAAAGCTCCTCTCCTGTAGTCGTTTTCTGTACCTTTCTTCGATCTCATAATCCCGATCATTCGTCTTCTCGACATGCCCTGCCGCCACACGCATATCAGTTTCCGATTCAGGTCATTCTGAATATGAAGTTCGGCATTCTATTGCCTTGTCCGCAAATCTGGCTCCACAATCCTCCGCCAAAATATGAATTAGGCTCGCATACCGGTCTTCATCATAACCTGGGTTGTCGCCCGGTTGACATTTTTCTTGAAACCTACACAAAGATCCGTTAGCTTCGTACTCGTTCAGGAGACAATAAGTATCTCTACCCACCGGCCCAAGACATTGCTACTCGTTGAAAGTGGTATCAAACACCTTCGAAACAATCCACTCGCTAGGTCTGGGGTTCTCGCGAGATATGCAAGAGCTTCCAAATTATGCTGTATAGGGAGAATACTGAAGAATCTCAAGCATTCAAACAGCTAGAAGAAAACAGTGAGAACAAGCCGTTTAGAAGACAGTCGTTGGTCTCTGTTGACGGTTTGGCGGGTGTATGTTCGTTTGGCTGAAAGTGTGGCTGAGGGAAACACTTGGCGTGGCTGAAGTTAACCAGCGTTCTACGTAATGCCAAGCTTGGATAATTTCGTTTGTAAAAGTGATGCACATATCTACATAGTTCCGATGGTCAATGCGAGTGTTTATGCTTTCGATAAGTGATCGTTCATAGCTTTGGAGTATCATGTATATTATAGGTGTCATACTATGGAACCCAACCTCCAAAAGGCCGACGTTTTTCACGTTTACGGCAATCAAAGTAAGCCCACCAGAATCCGATCCGTAATAATTCCATTAAGGACTATCTTTTTATCGCTTAAGCAAGTTTCTTAGCCTACTTCGGTTCCTCACTGGGCCCGCTGCAGTTGAAGGTTTTGTCGCTGTTGTGACTGTTGTTATCACAGTGGCAGCGGCTGGCTGTTGTGCCGTGTGTGATTTAGACGTAGGACGCTCGGGAGGCCGAATATCTAATACTTCAGTCCTTAAAAGTGCCTCGGCGTCATATCCCCCCGCGGAGGTGGGTTGAGGGAAGAGGCTGCCGCGGCGAAAGCGATAGAAGCACGCGCCGTCGAGGTTCTCGTAAAATTTTCATCGTCATCGTCGTTCCTCGGCCCGTGTTCGCTTGAAGTCTTATGGGTTTGTAATGTCCCTTCCTCCTTAGCTTGTTCAAGTAAGGCTGACAGATTGGATTTCTGTCCATCCACTCTTCGTGTTAGGTAGATTCTGGCAGGAGCACGAGATGTACGACTTCTATTCCTAATCCGCTCGATTTCCTCCCTGTACGCTGTCTCGTAAATGTCAATATCAGCTGCACCAGGAGATTCACTGACGATTGGTATTAAGTCTGAGTCAAGCGGTAGGTCAGTTTCATCTGCGGTCGATGTTTTGTCCATGCTAAGGTCATTAACCACATGCCCGGTGAAGCTAGAGGGCCCAATGAATAAATATGGGTGTTCTTCTTCAAGTGGATCCCGTGCATGTCCGCGGGTTCCTTCGCAAAAACTGCTTTTGGTCGGTGTATCGGCTTGCGAAGCTTGAGGCACAGTGCTATCCGCCATCGCTGTACCGGTGATACTACACAGCGAAGTCGTCCGGCTAGCACAGCTCGGGTGATCGGAAGTTTGAGATATAGCACTATTTTGCCTTCGAGTTAACCCTGTTGCTGTATGATAAAAGGCTGGTGATTCACTGGTATTAGAGATATCTCGTCCACGAGTGGTATCAGAAAGTCCAGGCGAAACCAGCGCCTCGGGCTTATGTTTCTTTCGGTTGTGCGAAAACTCGTAAGTTTCTGTCTCATCTATTGAAAGAGGTGGTTGGACAAAGTGGGATTCTTCGCCGTCACCTAAAATGCTTTTTATAGGTCTGGGACTTGCCCGCTCAATGAGCTTCTTAAATTTTTGCACTGCTTTCACCTACATAAACATGTCAATTACCACATAGCCCTCGAAGTATAAGAATTAGGGTGACTGTCAAACATACCACCGTTATGGCATGAGTCATATTTCGGGTGATAGCAGTGTTCATTTCTTCTTCCGTTGGTGGCTCAATTAGGTCTGATGTGTTATCTTCAGCAGAGAGGAGCGTATCCATGCCGTTCTTGGTCACCCACGGGTGCTCCTGGTCTTGTCAACAGTGGACCGGTAGACGGACCCTCAACGGGAAACTCACCCTTAGATCCGCCATCGTTATTCGCTTTTTAGGATCCTTTTCCAGGATCCCAGAGATAAGGTCCTTGAAGTTCTCGTCGCTTTCTCCAGGGCAAACAACTTCATCATTTCTAATTGCTTCGTATAGTTCAAAAATACTTTCTCTTTCAAATGGTATTCGTCCATATCTCAAACAGTAGAGCGTCACTCCCATAGACCATATATCGGCTGCCCTGCCTGAAACATCGCCATGTCCAACAACGCACAACTCTGGTGGAAGGAACGCTGGCGATCCTGCTGATTTCGCGGTGTACATGTCTGAGTCCCTTTCAAACATCTCAGAGACACCGAAATCCACGATTTTGAGGACGTCATCGCTAGTCAACAAGCAATTGTCCGGTTTAATGTCTCGGTGTACGATGCCTTGTGCGTGAAGATATTCAATCCCCAGTATCAGATCTCGGAACCAACAGCGACAACTCTCATCATCATATGGGTCAGATTCTTCACCCAAACCAACCTTCATTATTACGCCTTTCTTACACATTTCCATAACCATGTAGAGAGAATCTTCAGTAGGGTCGTCCAACACTTCGAATAACGATACCAGGTTAGGGTGGTTCAGTTTCTTCATAATCGCAATCTCCTGCTTGATGAGGTGCAGCGAACTTCCTCCTTCTTCAATGTCATGGCGAGAGGGATTCCGATGGAGGGGCTCGTTGAAGCCAGTGCCGGCAGCGCGTGCTCCAGGGCGGCGAAGTCCGGGACGATTGCGCAGGACATGGGACTGCGCGCGTTTCCGCAAACGCGATTTTGAGAATTCTTTCACCGCCTGCATTGTTCCTCATTGTTAGTTAACTAACACAAAGAAGCTAATACGGAAGGCAAAATTCTATGGCCTTTGCCTAAGCTTGGTACATAGCTCGTGTGCAGCATTCAACGGAGGTACCCACGTATTCTTGGCCATACTGATCAACCGCAAGGTGGACAGCACCAAATGAACCTCTTCCAATCTCTTGTTTTATTAAATACTGATTGATGCGGTGTTCTGCAGTGCCATCGTCCTGACTATTCGTATACTCTGACCGAGCGTTGAGTGTTTCCTTCAAAGGTGTTTAGTGTCCCATTTCTTTTTTTTTCGAATTTCTCGAAGAGGGCCAACCAACTTTGACTTTTCGCGGCATGGTGTGATTTCGAGTATGATGCCTTAATGGACTGTTTAACGTATGTCCGGGGGACCTAATACAAAACAAAGTCCGTGTTAGTACGTCGCAATGAGCAAGGCTGAGATGATGATAAGGGACTGAGGTTTGGATGAATGCTATCAACAACAGGTTGAAGCCACCTGCTCCATAATAGAACTAGATAAACAAGGGCAAAAGGATAAATACATTGACAAAGCCGAGATTATACCTGATAGTGCTCGTCCGCAAAGGTTGCGGCCTCGCGCCGTCCGTTGCAGCGGTATTTTCATTTGCGGGGAAGAGGTTCGGGGTCTCTACAGGTTCAGCCTTGAGCAGGTCGTCTGCCATCTCATGATGGGGCTAGAAGGCAATGTTGATGGTAAGTCAAGAAACAATGCAAAGCATGAAAGAGAGAATAGAAGGGCAAAGTAAATTCTATCGTAGTGTTATATATATTTGGTCAAGGCGAACTGGTAGTAGGGCTGAGTGTGGGGTTAGAATGGGATTTATGCCCAAGCAAAACGAGACTCCCCAAGCGAAAAAAAGTGCGATATTGCCGGGTGCTGCTTGCTGCCCACCATCCCGTGATCATGGCTTCTTTTTTTATGTGGCACTTCCAGTTGTTTTTCATTGATGAAAATGCCGGATGGATTCATTGGCCATTGCACTTGACCAGGTAGGCTACGGACTTGCATGGAACGTCGACCCTGTCGAGTCAATTAGTTACTAGTTACCACAACATGGAGCTAAGGTAACTATAGTCCGTTCTCCAGTGAGATACAGAGCAAGGCTATCACGCGCGACATGGGGATCTCTCATTCTCGCCGATCCTACACGACGGATACCGCCCAGTTGCCCTTGGTGGGACCCTTAATATACTGGAACCCGACGGGTTGGCCGTAAACACAAGAGCTGGAAGGAAGTGGATGAGTTGGAGCTAAAGCAACCACGCCGGGAGTCTTGGCATCGCCAACCCGACAACATCACCCCATCGACACTCAAGGTGACCAGGAACTGAAGCTCCAGAACCGAGTAGCTCATCCTCCAGCGTCACTTTTTCTTCCCACACCAATGCTGTCCTCTTGAACGCACTTTTGGGAAATGGTTGTCTACTCGTTCTATATCTTTGACCGCCATGGTAAGTCCGCGAGGCCGTTCTCCCTCTCCAGCTTCCACTATCTTCCCACTAATAAGGTCATCACAATTTATAGCGGAATGCATCTACAAACGCCGCTGGCTCCCCCGTCCGGCATCCGTGCATAGCAGGTCTTCCCGCCCTGCCTCAGAAACGGCACCCATCAGTAACGGCGTGCCCAAAAGCTCTTCCGGAGGACCCCTGAGCGCCGAGGATGACGCGAAACTCATATTCGGGACCGTCTTCTCATTGCGGAACATGGTCCGGAAACTTGGCGGAGACGATGATAAGTGAGTGGAAGTCTCCTCGCAACCTTGGCAAGATGCGCAGGCATCCCGCAAACTGGGAACCTGACGAACCCTACTTTTCCGCAGTTTTCTCTGTTACCGCACCAGCCAGTACAAATTGCATTATTACGAAACGCCAACGAACATCAAATTCGTTATGCTTACGGATATCAAGTCCAATAATATGCGCCTGGCCCTCCATCAGATTTATGTCAACCTCTACGTCGAATACGGTTGGTCCCTCCGGTTATCTCCGCTCGTCCCGCCCTACTGATTAGCTTCACAGTTGTCAAAAACCCACTATCTCCTATCGAGCATCCCGGCGGTCTAGGTGTGAATAACGAACTTTTTGAAGAATCCCTGGAGCAATTTGTGGTATGTTTCGGCTAAGTCCTCCGCACCGGCTTGCCCCGGTTTCCCTCGACTTAGACTGACTATCCCCAGACTCGTGTTCTATCATAAACTACTCTCGGCGGAACCACATCACGTGTCGCATGAGTCACTGTGCCTATCAGTTCCGAAATCTTCTTATTGGTACAAGTCAGCCCTACTACGCAATTCAATTTCTTGGGCACGCCGCCAAGCTTGCCTTGAAAAGAAACACCCCTTTGGGTTGCATTTCAGATTGCGAGGATCCTCGGCTGGGTTGGGCTCAATTAAAGTCTATTTTGGTGTGTAACTGGAGAACTCACCAACGAAATCCTGGTGGCACGCATAATATTGGGATCCTTCGTCGCGAAGGCACTGTGATGGCCTGGGTAGAAGGACACACAGGCCGGATGCACAAGGGATTTCATGTCAAATTTTTACAGGCTAGGAGCCCAAGGGAAGCCTGACACTGACACTATTCTTGGTCCATTCTTGTACTCTGTACCACATCCTCTTTAGGTCTGGGCTCGGATCAGGCTGCCGGTTCAAATCTTACTGTATAGCCTGGAGAGCATTGGAGAAATTCGAAAAAAAATAGGCTTTAAAATTGTGGCTGTTCTCCACACGATGATGTGGCACAGAGACGTGAGGTGCATGGCTGGTGCATATTTACCAAATTGAGTCTTCGAATCAGAGGAGCTGAGAGAGCCAGGGGTTTGTTTCTGTGGCTTGACCCATGTCAACATGGCAGGAATTCAAAAGCAACTATCCACCCGTTTACTACCCGTTTCTGGGCGAAAATGCTTGACTAGAGCCATTGTCTTCCTTAGTTTAGAAGCAAGACGTAAAATGACGAAGGCTGAGAGCAACAAGCTCCTCAATTGGCTGCTTGTTGCTGTAGGGCAATATTTTCTCGTAGGGCAACTGTGGCGTTTGCTGTCAAATCCTCCTTGGCGATCGAGGGAGCATAAGAACCTCCAATCATCCCAACAAATGAATTAACCCTTATGCAGAGTCATGTTTATGTCATGCCACGCTTTC
Source organism: Amauroascus verrucosus (assembly GCA_001430935.1). Taxonomy (NCBI): domain Eukaryota; kingdom Fungi; phylum Ascomycota; class Eurotiomycetes; order Onygenales; family Onygenaceae; genus Amauroascus; species Amauroascus verrucosus. Next base: position 179,148 of record LJPJ01000981.1, read on the forward strand.
TCCACTGACAGAGATGGCAAAGGCTTCCCTCCAAGCAGCCAAGCTGTAGTTAGTCTACACTCATCGCTGCGACGGTATGAACCAGCGTTACCCCATTTTCCGGCGAGCCTACTGACACGAAGGCAAGGTGGTTATTGCCCAAATGGAGACTCCGAAACTTTCACCATAATGCGCTTAGAAAGAAGAATATTAAAAATTGGTTTGCATAGACCGTTGACAATCTGGATTGCGTATGCAACAGGCTTGGAAAGTTTGCTAGTCATGAGCACGATATGTATGTATAAACAGACTTCGATTTAAACCAGAGGAAAGAATTAGGACCGCGGTAATGGAAGCATCCACATATATATATACGAAGATGGGTTGCTGCTCCATGAATATCTTTGGTCATTGTCCAAGATTTCCCGCAAGTTACACATCAGTTGCATAGTGGCACGGTCAGGAAGAATGCGATGTTCTAACCTCTTCCAGGCAATAATTTTTTTTCCTTGCGGGGCTCAACATGGAAATAGTTTGTTCGCCGAGTCCAGAATTGTGTAAATTCTTTTCTTGTGGACTCAGGCTCAGAGGATTCAACTCTGGGTTTAACGCAAAAAAGTCCATGAGCGTTTGAGAAATATACGGTAAGAGCGTTGTTAGGGCGTAAATTACCTACTGTTAAGTACGACCATTTACAGTAGTTACATACAAGGAATGTAATAAATCCACCCTCTGCGATGTTTTGTTCTTTCCCCACGCGCGCTTTTTTTCTTTGGCTCCTCAATGCATGGCTAGGATATGAAAAAGAATCTCGAGCAAATCAGAAACAACGAAAGTGAGGTTGAGATGGATCCTTGCCTGCAGGTGCGTTTAAGACGGCTTCTAGCACAGCCACCGCAACTGAGGTGTCTCCCATTTGTGATATTGACCAGCCCACGAGCACTCACCGCATTTACATACTCCCGTGTCTTTGACGGTCTTCTTTTTTTTTTCCCGAAGTTAGGGACCCCCCTTGCCAGTTAAATGGGCGGCCTAAGCTTGCTATTGTAGGAACCGGAATGTAATATACGACGAGATCCCGTGAAATAAAAAAAAAAGAATAAAAAAAGAAAAAGAACCGAAATAATAACCCTGACCGAGGCCAATCAAAAATATCACCGTGAATATCCTAAGGGGCTGGACGCGATCGACCTGCAAGAACCTGCAAGCAACAAAGGGAAAAGGTCCTACTTGGGAAATCATCTTTGGGGGGGAGGGGGGGGGAATTGGGGTGTTCTCAACCAGACGAGATCCTGACTCGGTATTCCCGTCAGTGTTTGTGATTTGAGGGGGTCACGCATGATGGTTGCAGTGATTTTCCGAACGGAGAGGCTGGAGTTTTGCAAAGCCAAGGAGGGGAAGACAGCTGGCTACTGCGGCTAAATGCGATATTTCAACCTGGGGGGCGATCGAACGATTCTTGAGTCTAAACATGCAGCGCAGGCTCAAATCGGATTGGCTTGACGAGACGGGGCATTTCTCTCCATCGAGATGGTTTAACTTTGGCGAAAGGGATTTTCTGATACAATGTATCCAGTGGTCGGGTATCAAACCGAATAATAATATGTTAATGTCATCCAGCCTGAGATACGACAAGCAAGATGCTACAAGACCAAGTGGTTTATGAACATTGTCGTGAGGCATATGCAATATTTAAATTGTTCGACACACCCCATGTGTCAAGAATGCCTCATGCCACCCAATCTACATTCCAAGCAATGGCAAGCATAGTTGACAAAATTACCCAGAGTTGGAAATTGTTGAATATTCCTAAGGTAGAGGTGACTAAGTTCCTCTTATAGTACATTGTAGCTGAGCAGGCCAAAGCTTATTAAACTATACTTCCTAGTCTTTTGTGATGTGAAAACAGTGACAGTGCCTTCTTCACACGTCCGAGATAATGGGTGTCCATTAGTTGGTCGCAATGAAGACACTTTTTTTGGGGGGGTAAGTTCTGTCGGATCAGTTGGCCGGCCATGAGCGTGCTAAATACTTCTCATATCTAGCTTAGCAACCTGGAGGAGCCATGTAGTCGCGATTTCCGGCCTGAACGACCGTCAAGTACGCATTGTCCGTGGCATAACATAATATTCCCGCAGAGAGAATAATAGAGAATAATAGGAGCCATAACCTTGCCCTTAGAAATGGACGTGGGCAGTAAGACTACGTTGCCTGCAGTTCTCCTCTGGACCGGAATCTGCGAGTTCCTGAAATCTCCTGATAGTGGCCGCCTGGCGCCCCCGCACCTGCTCCAGAGGCTCATCACTGATAGATATCCTTAATGTTGTGGTGTCTCCGCCAGCCATGCTGATAACCTTTGTCATGCTAAGAGCCGGTTGCTTGTGGAGGGAACGTGCTTTTGTCTTCGTGGTTTTTGCAGTGTTGATAGAAAGTTGGTAGGCTCAAATTTAGAGCAAGACTTGCCGACTTTATGATGGAACAAAGAGCATGGAAGCGCCTCTCTTTTCCTTTATTAGGCGGTTGTGTCGCTGATTATCGTGACTTGTTCGCTTTTGCTAGGTTCGTTTCAATTCCTCTGCAGCTTCTGTGAATTTTTGGGGTCCAATGACTTTGGTTGTCGCAGAGTTGGAGATTCCATATCTTCTTTATTCTTTCTGTAAGCAAGAAACTGTGAGTCAAAGTGCCAGCGAGTCATAATATCAGGCGAAGAGCAATGTTACGTGGGTCTAATGCAAGTCTTGTCACGGTTGTGGAGGATCAAGCTCTGGTCCAGTCCAAGCTTCCCGCGAATGTTGCATGTATCTGACAGACATCGCTGTCGTCGCTAGCGCCACACCACAATGGTAGTTGTCATTGCAACCAAGGCGAGTGTGGTGTTTTGAGAATATTTCAGGTATTCCACCATGGGCAACAACTTCCTTCACCCTGGCAGTCGGATGTGGATTCCCTACTAGTCTGGTGGATCAAAAGTATCAGAGAGTGCTCCGTGCTCCCCACCCAATTAATCCCTGCCCATTTACTTTAGTATGATCTGCCACAGAAGACCATCTTGGACTATTATTGATAGGCTTGTGGTTATTCAAGGCCTTCTTGTTTATTTTATTTTTCCCTTTTCGATGTGTGTATCGTACTGTATGTACAATACAGTACATGCTTACATAGAGGACAACCCGCCAAATGGGATGCATCGTATTTAAAAGCATTTTCCATCTCTTGCTTGAAATTCCTTCATTGCATTGCTGTTTGTTAAGGGAATGGAATTCAGCATCTGTTCACGTAGCCGAGAGCAGGCCAAGGTACGCTATCACTGCAGCTAAGACTGGCAAGTCTCTTCAACAACTTTGGGAGAATTTGAGGCGCTAGCTGTCACGTCAAGTCTCTTGACGGAAGATAACGGTATTCAAAAAGGATAAGTTTCGGGATGCGGGGTAATAACTATTCCTTCCTTTCCCTCGCAACTTGGTTTGAACTTTTGCTTTTTCTCCTTTTGCTCAGCCCTTCGTGTTGTCATCGATCAGCTTTTTTGAGGAATGTATTGTATATATGAGGGTTTATTTCCCTTTCAAGGGGGGGACGGCTGTCTGTGATTCAAACCCCGGCTGGCAAGGAGTTTCCATGGAACCATACCAGGTACACATGGCTTATTAAGAGTTGCATCTTTGGTGAATCATGATATTAGCCACAGACGAAGTGGGTTGTCCTGGTGTTGCTCTTGGAGTCTTGGAGTCTTGGCCATCGCAGACACCGATAAACCATCACTCCCCCTTTCTCTGACATCATCCAACCCTCCATAGCCTCAAAAGAAAAAACTCGTCTACCTGTTCAAGTTCCCACAGCACAAATGCCAGCATAGATCTCAAGACCCAAAATCACTTCTTCATATAACCAGCCTATCCCTTTTTAGACGCAATTGACCAACTGACTTGCTTGGTGGTGTTGATGGAAAGTTCTGCCCAAAAGGCTTTGTCATACATACAGTACAATACTCGTACCCCAAGACTTGAGGTTCACTTTCGCAATTTCCGATACGCGAAGATATTGTAACCGTTCCGGACCGTACTGTACTGTACGTGGATCCCCTCTTTCGCGGTGTAATTTCAAGCCACTTGTTGCTTGGTGAGGTCTTGCTCCATGGTTCACAAGCCAACAACAGGAAGCTTCGGCCACATTCCTGCACCGCCTTACTAAATTATTTCAGACACTCGCCTCCCCGAATTTTCTCTCTCTCCTAGTTACTCTCGACATTTCCCCGGTCTGCCACCTTTTTTTCACGGTCTTACTCCTAGAGATCGCTCGCGAGAATCCCCCCAAATCTCATCGGTTTTCAAGCATCTTCATCCGTTTTGTTGTCGTCATTCTAATTCAGACCCCGGGTTCCGTCCCATTTGTGGGCATCCCGTGCCTCGCTCGAGGCTACAATCGACCTACACCACCCCTTCGTCATCCACTACTCATCTCTCGTGAACGTCATTGGTATCAATACCTCTCTGCACTTCTCTCAGTCTCTTATCCAATTAGCCTAACTGCGCCTTGGTAAAGGGTTTCCTATTCGCCCTCCAAACGCCCCCTCGATTTGATCCATCGTTCTGAACAATATTCAACTCACATGAATTCACCCGGTCCGTTATCGAATTCCTCCACGAGATCTACCACATCACAGACTTCACAACCTCCTGATGGCGAGCAGATAGCACGAATGCTGGAGGGTACGCACCTCCCTGCACCAGGGCAAGCTAATGGTGCTGCGCTCCCTCAAAAACCTCCAAAGGCAAAAATGGCGAATCGTTTCTCTCGGATGTTTTCCCAAACTGGGAAAGTAGCTCACAAGGAAATAGACAGCCTGAAAGAAGTTGCCTCTGATGCTACAATTCAGAGCAAATCATCGTTGAAATCGTCCGCCCCAGTCAACGGAACCGAGAAGAATGCCAACATAAAGCCTCCGCCCAAACAACAAGGTGACAAGAAAGCGGAGGACAAAAAGCATGGCAAAGAAGCCGTCCAACCTATAAAGCGCTTCGATGTTCTTTCCGACGGATCCCATGCCCATTACTTGAAGAGTACTAAACGGCAAGAAAAGCTTTCGAGTATGCTTCGCGATATGTTGGGTGGTGGCAAAAAGAAAGAAGACCATGTTGAAGACCAACAACTCTCATTGATGTCGACGTGGGTAGACCAGTTAAAATCGGAGCGGGATAAACTCGCGACGGATAAAAAGGGTGGGCCGAACGCTACGGCATCCTTGGTTGATAAGTACGGCAAATGCCAGGAGATTGTTGGTCGCGGTGCCTTTGGTATTGTCCGAATCTCTCATAAGGTTGATCCCAAAGACTCTAAGACGGAGCAATTGTACGCTGTAAAGGAATTTCGCCGTCGGCCCCAGGAAACTGCCAAGAGGTACCAGAAACGCCTGACGTCCGAATTCTGTATCTCTTCATCCCTACGCCATCCAAATATCATTCATACTTTGGATCTAATGCAAGATTCCAAAGGAGACTACTGCGAGGTCATGGAGTACTGCGCTGGTGGTGATCTATACACTTTGATACTCGCAGCTGGAAAACTTGAAGTCGGGGAGGCAGATTGCTACTTCAAACAGCTCATGCGAGGTGTCGAGTACATGCATGAGATGGGTGTTGCCCACCGTGATCTTAAACCAGAGAACCTACTACTCACTACCCATGGAGCTTTGAAAATTACTGATTTCGGCAATGGAGAATGTTTTCGCATGGCCTGGGAGAAGGAAGCCCATATGACAGCTGGACTATGTGGCTCTGCCCCGTACATTGCTCCTGAGGAATATACTGATAAGGAGTTCGATCCTCGGGCAGTGGATGTATGGGCTACGGGCGTCATCTATATGGCCATGAGGACCGGAAGGCATTTGTGGCGAGTGGCACAAAAAGATGAAGATGAGTTCTATGAGCGTTATTTAGAGGGTAGACGTGATGAGGATGGTTATGCTCCTATTGAAACCCTGCATCGGGCATGTTGTCCCCATTCCCTTTCCAGTTATATCGAAGTAATTTCAGTCACTGACCGTTCTCTCTCTACAAGGCCCGATGCCGTAATGTTATCTACTCCATCCTTGACCCAAATCCAGGCCGCCGTATCACAGCATCCCAGGTTCTCAAGTCTGAATGGGTCCGTGAGATTAAATTATGTAAGGCCGGCGAAGAAGGATTCTAAGCCTCATTATTCTCGGTTTCGATCTTGAATAAATGTCATCATTCCGCCTTGCATCCCGCTCCTTTTTAAAAGAAAAAGACGTCCTTCCCGGGAATTCAAAGCCGATTCACGGTCGTCCAGCTTACCCGGGCCCTGTCGACGGAAATTCAGTTTTTCTTGCTTTTCAGCTTACTACGCTTTTTCTAGGTTCATCTTGGGGTCGGCTTTATTTTTGCACGCCTGGTTGTTTGACGTAACGACATCTTACGACTTTTCTACGTGCTTCAGCATTTTCTAACGGCCATTTCCCTATTAGCGCCTCGATTTCTCCCTGGTTCCACCTCCTTCGATTAATGGGTCGTCAGTGGATATGCATCAGTTGGGGCTGGGAGTGGTCTGGGCTGCAGTCGTTCTTTTGTAGTTCGGCTATGTTAGTTTAGACCTCTTTAGCCTCGAATGTAGTTTATCCATGCTTGGAGGATTGCTTTGTTCAGAGCCCGCAAAAACCGTACGAGTCTTTTTAGGCTACTCTGGCTTTTTATCTTTTTATTTCCAGTTGTATATACAGATTTCTTTTTCTTTGACGACCATGAAACGACTTTTCTTAGATCCCCTCGCCAGTTCTTCTTTCTCTTGTAAATCATCCTTGTTTCTTTTCTTTCTTTGCCGGTCTGGATACCGATTTTTCCCTATCCAGCGTTTCTCTTTTCGAAGAATGCGATCTTTTGACTAGCACTCTTATTTTCTCGCGGGGGCTGTTTTTTCCTTTCTATTCCTATGGGTACATCAGGTGCACACAGTCGCACAGGTACCTATATGCTCCCGCTTACGTCTCTCCTAGCGACATCGCGGCTTTCTTTTTTTTATCTCTCCTCCCGGATCTATAGAACCTATCCTTTCAATCATTCGCATCTTATCAGCTAAGTTGTCTCTCTGTACAACATTTCCTTTTTAGCCTTTTTTGTTTCTTCTTTTCATTGTCTTCTTTTTTCACTTTTGAATTTGGCTTTATGGATGGTTTCCTTGCGCTATTGCATTTTCTGGAGTTACCATATAGAGCTATAAGCACTGCGAGTCACGATTTTATGATCTTGTATATCGCTTTTTTTTTGTGTTTTTTTTTTTTTTCTGGATTGCATGTGTGCTACTTATGATGGGAGGTTGCGAATCAACGGAGGCTCCGCTCCTCGATGTCCGTTAGCATTTCTTTTCAACGGTGGATTTCTATGCATGCAGGTCTCTTCGATGCCTCGGTCTTTGTTGTATCATACCTGTTGGTTCTTGGGATAGAGTGGTTTGTGGAATCGTTGCGGTTCATACTGCACTTATCTCATGGCACAAATTCTCTATTCAATATACCATAAGTCAAAGCGGCTGCTTTTCCATTGAGCATTTCCTTGATTTGAAGCTGGATATGATAGTGTGTGTGGACTATGTGATGCAGCGCTGGACTATCCATCCGAGAATTGGATTCTGCTTCAATCCCGTTTAGTCAGTTGATCAATGTCTGTTTACGATAATTCAACGGCTTCTTGACCGCTATAGGGATCAACGAAGCCCTTGCATACTCCACGCTAATCCTGCCCTTAGGCAGAGATTTATGTCAAGTTCTAGGTCTTCTAGTGGTGAATTCCTGGCAGGTCTCTTGTTTGCATCTCAATGCCCTCTATTAACACCTACACTAAAAGTTAAAGAAGAAGGCAGACTAAAACAATTAGCAGCAAACTCATAATCCCATTATATATGTATATATATCAATACAGACTTTTAAAGGGCTCCCAAGAGCTGGGCTGCATTTAGACGTGGTTAGGGATGAGACCAAAATGGCAATACATGATTTCTCTCCAGTAAACTAGCATGCTTGAGTTTTCGTTTTAAGGGACAAGGGCAAGTTTGGATCAGGTACTTGTTAATACCACCGATCTTAACTTGTAGAGGCCAGGCATAATTTCCCTTTAATTCCTTTGGTAATGGCTCAAGGACTCTAGCGTTAGAATTCATTGTCCTAGGAGAAGGAAAAAGGCTGACGCCCATATAACTAACTGGAGTTGTGCGGAAAAATACACATATAGCTCCATATGTCACCAGCAGTTTTGGGGATAAGCACCAAGACGGCATCTGGAGAGCAATATTGATATGGTGGTATATACAATCCAACTAATTGGCTGCAGTGAAGTGTTTGGCTGTATTCAAATCGGTGGCATGTAGAGGTGAATGTTTGCAACTATGTTGCCTATGTCGTTAATTCTTGGAGATAAAAGCCGCTCCAGATCCCTGCAGGGAAAGTTGTTTCGAGGTATTTGTGGTCCTATTTCTTTGCATAATTTGCAACCCGAAAAGAACATGCATGCAAAGTAGAAAGCATAGCTGGGTATAGGTATTCAAGACTTTTGTGCAGCTTGAAGGGGTTGTTGACAGAAATAGCAGTGAGAAAAACACCCACCCCTTTGGTAAATTGTTGATATCGCGAAGCGCTTTTCTACCGTAAAAGAAGAAAATAACGGAAAACAAGACAAGAGGTATCATTTCCGCAATAATGGCCAACCGAGTTATTCCTGAGGTTTTCGAGCAACACCAATCTTTACCGTTCCCACTGCCCCTTCAGAATTCACAACCTCCATCTTTACTTTCTCACACAAGTCCAGGACGTCTTCCGCTTTCCACCCCAAAAATTTTGTTAAAAGACGCATGCTTACTGCTTCAAGGCCTTCCAAGAGCACTATTAGAGCCATTTTGCCCATTGTTCTCAACTTTGGGTCAGTAGGCCACGTGCCGATAGGTACTTCGACATCGTAGATGCGAATGTCCTCGAAACCTGCAGCCGCCAACGCACTAAGGCGAAGATGCTCGTATTCCGGCATATACCCAGCCGCATCGGTGGCGGAACGGACAGCAGAGATGAAAATATTAAAATATGAGTTTGGCGGTAAGGATTTTGATGATAAATTTCCGTCGGCAATTTGAATTGCCCCGCCGGGCTTGAGGTGATTGAAGGCCTGTTGGTAAAGACGCGGCCAGTTGGAGATGGCCCGGGAGAGGCCTCGGATATGGATGAAATCGAATGGTTCGTGGAATGTCCATTTGCCCTCTGCGTTGTCTATTTGGAAATACACATTTGGCGGGGCAATGCTAACCGAGTTGGGGTCGAAAAGGCTGATGTCTGTTGCGATAACTTCAGCGCCTGGATATTCATCTCCGATGGCAATTGCCCAATCAGCTGGTCCAGAACCGAGATCTAGAATGCGTGACGGAGAATCAGGAAGCGGTATTCGAGTTAATTGGCCGTCAAGGGCGGTAAGATAGAGCTGGTGCAAGATACTCTGGCGGGTCTGTTCGATCTCGTCGTTAGGCAGGCAATAGCTATCATTGCAATAACGACGGCCATTCTCAAAAACATATTGCATAGAATGCTCAGATAATGATTTCGTAGACCTGTAAAAATAGATAGTAAGTATGAGAATTAAAAGTAAGTATGAGAATTAAATGTGGTTATAAAAAGCTCCACCGATGCTATTCAACATCCTCCAGGTGTCGAACCAGCAGAGAACATAAAAGGGCAGAAAAATAAGAGACAAACTAACCCTACATGTCCAGTATCATCTTCATTTGACGCAGAAGAGCCTATATGAGATCCATCGGAGCATTGGGGGCAGCTTTCATCAACAACTAGCTCACTGTCTTCGACTTTTTTCGCCATACTTTCAACGCGCTCCTGGAGAACTGGACTTTTTGCTGCAGAAGAGCTTGCTGCGTCCATGACATGACTGAGGGAATGCTAAAGTTTTTTTGTGACGCGGCCTGTCGATACTAAGTCGGACATATCAGCGACTGCTAGGAAAAGAGACGGAGGAAGAGAGCATAGGCCAAGCACGCCGGTTAAGACGGAGATGCCCATATATATATATATCAAGACGCGTACGATATGTACGTACAATATTTACAACTTGGCAAATTACGATGAAACGATATGAATTGAAAGGAATATGTGTTCCTGGGCATCGTGAGCCTACCACGATGAAAGGTACAGCGGCCCAAAAAGCCCTGCAGGGCAGCCAAACAACTCACCCTTTTTGATGATGTGCATGCATACACCAGAACCTATATATTCCCGGCAACTCGATATAATCGATCGTGAGGTTTGTCTCGGGGTGTGAGCCGGAGGAGCGAAAGGTGATGGGGAAGGCAGGCTCCTTCGATCTCAAGGATGCCCCATTGCGGGGAGGTATTAATAGTCAATAGTTAACCTTCAAACTCGGTGAAGTTAGTTCGTTAGCCTAGGAAAGAGAAGCGACGGGAAACAATATGAGGCCAGGAAAATCGCACAAGATCCGCCCGGGGGGGGATATTAGGACCAAGAGCTTAACACAGGCATCATCGTGAGTTTATAGACGCGTGGGACATTCAATTGCCCTTTTAACCCCCCAGAAGTCCTGCGAAATCGTCTAAAAACTTTCCACCACGACGAACAAAACTCGGTGGAGGAGGTGATCCGAGCCTAACGCACCGCGGATACATTCCCTGCATCTCCTTGGTTTGCGAGCTGCAACACCCGACATTAGTTCGGCGTGCCTCTTGAAGTATAATTCGAAAGGATGCTCCACTATGCAATCAGCGTGTCTGTGTGTGTTAGGCTGGAGTTTATGGGATGGATGGCTGGGCCAGGGCCTTCACAATTTCCACGGATGGGATGGCACCCTTGCCATTAACAACAACGATGAGGGTATATAGGCTCAATTAAGTTGTTTATTAGGATCTGAATAAGTCATCCGGTTTCAAAGTCACCGTTTTGAATCAATCTCTCGGTGGAGATGGGTGACTGGCCGGCTAAGCTAGGCAATCCCGAGTAGGTTCGTTAGTCCTTTAAAAAACCGGACTCTTTCAATTAAAGGGGATTAACTTGGTTAACTAAATAAAATACAACCCGAATAACCCCAACGAAGTGTGTGTCTCCAAGGACTAAGGACGAGGGTGATAACTCTGCAATTTGCCAAAGACTTCACAGCAGAAGCGAAGACGAAGGCTGTGTCCGGATCCAGCTCGACGGTGCATGCAGGAACCCATCCACGGCCCATCTTCAAACTACATTCGCTGGAACCCGTTTCCCTTTGCCAAGGGCTGATCCAAGCATCAATCTGATTTTGGTATTCCCGCACCTTCGGGTCTCCCAGGACATCGTATCTTCATGAAACCACCTTCAAGGGTCCAAGCATCCCATCCAAAAGGCTGTGAAAATTATTCGCTAGGTCGACGGGATCGTCGGAAACGCCACTCGGGTCATTATTTATTGGAATTGGGGGAAGTTTATGGGTCTTACTGGTTCACATACACATACATACATATGCTCGATTCAGGCGTGGTCGAGATGAGTGCAGCCCACACAGCTTTTTTACGATCCCGTGAATGTAATTGCTTCTTTGATTTATATTCCGTCTGCTTTCGGACCAAAGAAAATCTCTCAGGCTGCCCTATCAGAACAGATGGCCCCAAGTTCTTTCAAAAATTGTTCTTTTAGATCCCGGTTTAGCGTCGAAGGAGGCTGTGAATTCAAGCCCTCACTGGCCGCTTAAACCTGCCCATGCTGACTACTAAATCAGAGTCTGGGCATGTTGGATACAGCCGATATGGGAATCCCATGGGACTGCATATTTCTGAGCAATACATCGCAGTGCATACATACAGTCTATCCCTGACTTACGATTTGGGTTGCGGGGATGAAAAGAGATTCATTCTCTGTCCTAGATCGGGCGAACGCACACTGGATCCCCCAAAGATTCGGTTAACCTGTCACCGACGTATCTCTGCATCGTCCGCGTGAGAAACTTCTTTCACCCACACCTAGGACTTTCATGCCACTACAACATGTTCCCGATATTCAATAGCCCACTAGGGAACAAGCTTGATTTTCGTGTATCGGCGGTGCGATTCCTCGAGATTGGTATCATAGTTGCGCACGAGCAACTTGGAATGTCCTTAGTGCCTGAAGAACTCGAAGAGCGACGTCCCCAGCGTTGCTCCGGCTTAGTATGCATCAAAAGAAGGACGTAGAGAGATCCACCAACCTGACAGATGCCAGTCTCTTTGAAACCGCCTTGGATTGGACATGATGGAATCAGAGCCGTTGAAACACAAAGTTCAACGAGCGAATTGGTTCCAGCATTCGCCAGTTTTAATATTGCAGCCGGTGTCTACCTTCTTAGGACAGGTGTTAGTTTTGATACAAACATCTAACAGCTAGGTAGGCGCGTAAGAAGCCGCTCAAACTGAAGATAGGAAATCGCCTGGCAACTCGAGTCGGAATAGACCCGTAAACCTGTCAGTAAAATAGGTTTAAGGATGTATGGATGTCCATGTATTCAAAGAATCGGCACCTATGTGCACTTCATCCCTCGGAGTTAAGATTGCAACCAACACACAATCTAAATCCCAAAAAGCGAAAACGAAGCAACCGTTCATCAGTGGGATGAGCAGACTAGTTGGTTATTGATACGGCTTGTAGCCTGTTGGACAGTCTTAGGCATGCCTAAAAATAGGGTGATGATGCCGAAATAAAATAAAAACGAGGCCAGAATGCGAATTTCCGATCAATAGCATAAAAAGCCTCTCCCACCAACCTCTAGGGTGAACAGTCCAGAAATCCCACTGGCCACCCTGCACGTCGTTGGGCCGTCGTTACCAAAAAATGCACGCATGCACGCAGATGTGAAACTCGGGTCAGTCGAGGGAAAATCGTCTGTCGGCCGGCTACATCTAAGGCGTTGCAATCGAACAACATATTCCATCCGTTCCATAGTTAGTTGTTTTGTACCAATCCCAATCTCTCCCGCCTGCCGGTGCATTAGGGCCTGCACATGGCACCATACCACGGCAGCCAAAAGTGGAGAGCCCTCAACAAAACCTCCCTCTCGGCTGCTCCTGGGGAGTTTGCATTTTGTCAAGGAAGCGCCTGTATTTACTATTTACCGCCTGCTTGGGTGCGACGGTTTTCCCAAGGCCATGGATGCGTGGAACAAAGCTGTCCAATAAAGTTGCTCTCTCGATATTTTTTTTTTTTGTTTTTTCTTTCTCAGTCAAGGATCCCTTGTGATTGACGCCAAAAAGTTCAAACGCCACTGCTCTCTCCATTTGTGAGTTCAACTAAGGAAATACTTCCCCGCTACGGAGCCTAGGCTCATCTTCCGGACGGACAGCTGATGACATGCATACGAAATAGGAGTCGCACGGACTTCTTGAGGATGCTTCGAGAAGCATTGGCAGGATGTCTCTTTCAACTCAAAATCTATAATCTACGTAATGGGATGCTATACTGGATGATGCGGTATTTATTTGAAAGCTGGTCTGCGGCGAATCTTTTGCCATAGCCAGCCTAGCAACGAGAGGTTGCAACTGTGATAGGCGATACTGCGGTTTTCCAAATGGCACAAGGAGGTGGTAAATCACAAGCCCTCGTATCCATGTCCTTATTACAAAGTACGTAAAAGCCCAAGCAGAGCTATGCATAAGTACACTGCTTCACCCTTCCAATGCATATCCCACTCCCTCTCCAGTTCCCATCTCAACCAGTGGCTACCTCATTAATAATTGCTTCCGTTCTCGAACCCAACCCGTTGAACTTGGCGGCCTCCCACTTGACCCACTCACCCACGTCATGTTGTCAGACTTCTGCCGCCCTAACGCATTTCCTCCCGGCTCCGTTAAACCCAAACCGCCGTGGCGAGTCATGCAAATATCCTCAGCTTCATCATTTCCATGGCATTGGATCATGGTGTTCTTATACACTCCCCGCTGAAAGATATTGTTGACGTAAAACACTGACTCTCCATGCTGCAATAACACAACTCCTTTAACTGAGCATGTTAGTCTCGTGCGGATCCATGTCACGCAAATGAGAATCAGGTGCAACAACCTGCAAGGTATCGAGATAATCCAGTTTGCTGGTCTTTCAATTCCTTCTCAGGTGTAAGTGGGTGAGTAGAGATACACATCATCGCGGTGCCGGCAAAGCGAATTCCTTGCAAATTAGAGGGTCTAGGTTAAAGAGTTCCACCGTCAAGGACGCAACATCAAAAAGCCGGTCTTCCATTTAAGCAAACAAGCTCCTCCATAATGCTAAAGACACGCGATGGAAGTGTAGATTAGCGAATTTCGAGCATCCAGACATATCCGGATACAGCAGATGTTGAAACTTCCAGATTTCATCCTTCCGTGGGTAAAATAGAGGAAATTGTTTTGGGGCAATCTAAATAAATGACCATTGACCATTATCAGCGAAATGGATTGCCTTTGGAGATGCACAGCGGATCCGAACAACTTGCTCAATAGAGGTGCGAGACCAAGATGAAGCTGTCTCGTTGCAGAGCCTGTGAGATAAGAAGTTGTTTCTAAATTCGTAGAATCGGTTTAGTCGTGGTCGGATATGGTCCTTAACTTTCAAAAGCTTGCATCAACCATGAAATCACAACACCATCGTAGAGGAGTTGAACTTTCAATTTTGAACTCGTGCCGCGAGGACGGGGCTACTTATCTCACAGATGGTGGTATGATATATCTTTTTCCAATCCAGTCCAGGTTCACGACCCCCCCCC
>LJPJ01000981.1:193952-246154 GCA_001430935.1 Amauroascus verrucosus
CCCCCCAATTTTGTGTGCCCGTTGCCACCAGAACAATCACACACAGGTAAATTGTATGTACACATGAAACTGAAGAAAACATGCAATCTTCGCACCGAGACAGAATTTGGCCCTTGTGGGTATTTATTGTCAGCGTTGGTGAGGACTGGGGTGAAAGCCCTAGCAAGCTTAGATACGTGACAGTCACGGAAAAGGGTCACATGTGGGCCGCTGGCGGATACAACCATAACATTAGAAGATCATCGTGCTGAGATAAAACATTGAGGCCCACGGTAGTAGAGTTTTGCTCGCCGCCAAGTGTAGACAAGCCAAGCTTGAACCAAAGCCAAAGCCTGAGCGAGGATTGAATGATACCACAATCCGTGGATGCCACCACGTTATAATAGTACTTTGTCCTGATAGAGTAAAGATTGCAAAACGATCGGGTTAAGGAAAGGGAATCGGGCGATAATTGTATATCATAAATGTCATCAATTGTGGTATCATATGAGCGGCAAGAGCTGAGACGGACAATAAACACCAAGGCCCTAAAGCTGGAATTTTGTCCGCTGTTTCTCCATGCGACCTTTCCATTCCCATTCCTGTCCACTCCTTCTCTGTATCCCTTTATCTATGCGCCTCAGTTTCAAAGTAAAGCGCGGTCCCAGCTCCTGTAAACCCGCTCGGATACCTTCAACACCTTTCATCTCATTGCCCTCTGCATCCACAACACATTTCTCTGTTTCTCTTTTCTCTCTGAAAACGTATCGATGCCTTCGCACAAATATATAATCTCGCTGATTGTGCAATGTTACGACTTGTCGCCCAATCAAGTCCGGCTGAGGTGGGAAAAGAGTGCGAAAGAGATGGGCCGTGAGTAAACCTAGCGGAGTTCGAAAGTTATTTAGAATTAATTCCGGCCAGTGACCGGTAGGGTTTCCATGCCCTGGAAGTCTCTTCCCTTCAACCCAATTGCTGACTGAAAAGTGAAAAGTTGGCCCGACAGGCAAGTGTACCACAATTAATCCGGAAACTCGCTTCTGATCCTCCTCCACAACGACTAACGCGGTATAATTGCGATTGGCTGCGAATTGAGAGATTTCTCTAACTGAGAATTTATGACTATAACGGTGACCGGAGCGGCGGATATAAACGCTATTTGGGAAGAACTCGGTTAAGAGATGCGCTTGGTCGTGAAGCGTGGAATTTATCGATGTAGTGATTAATATTTTCGGGGTAGGAGGCGCTTCTTTCGGAAACAAACTAGGGAATTTTGCTGCCAGAGCATCCGGGGCCAAATCGAAATTTGTACTCCTTGTAGATTGTGTCGGACTCGTGGCGCGTTCTGTCGCAGACTGTAGTTTTGACTTCTTGCGTTCGATTTTTTGACTATCAACATGCTCATCTTCACCGTTGTCGCTGTCGGAGTCAAGCATGCTATCCACTTCATCTCGCTCATTACCATCATTCGATTCCACTGAAACTTGCCCGTTCACTGTATTCTGCTCCAGTTCCTCCTCTTCCTGTCTCCTCCGCTTTATTCTCTCCACATCAAAACTCAAGCCCAGCCCATCTTCCACATCACTACCCACGTCATCCCATACTCTCTTTCGTTCGAGAGTCAAGGGTATATTACGTTTCAACCGCTCTGCCTTTAGCCTGGGATCTTTTGCTTCTTCCTTTTTCCGCGCAAACCGCTCCGCTCGTGATAGCTTATCATTAGCTTGCTTTCGCCGGATGTGAAGCATCTGGCGCTTCAACTTATTAGCTGGTTTGGTTTCCAGACCCCTGAGCGGGGTCTGTTTAGATTTCTTTGACGGCATATTTTTGCGTGGAGGGTGTAAGCTCGCCGTCCAACCATGGTCTGGAGGTAGCTGCTCGATATTTTTTTTAAGCTGTCGGATAATCTTTTCACCGGCGGCCAAAGTGTATGACTCGAAAAGCGTGGAAGTCAATCATATTAAAAACGGAGACCGAAAACCCCCGCCATCTCGACTCCCCTGTCCTTCGCTCCCTTTTCTGCTTTACTGCGCATTCTTGGCTATCGACGCCATTGGAGACCTTGGATGAACCGACGTCCTTTTTTACGGCTCTTTCCTTCCATCTCTCGTCTCAGACCAGACCAGGTTAAATCCTTCTCAAGCGGTTCAATTCTCAGCAAGGCGAAAGCGTCAAATAAAGCACCAGTCGTTACAACCATGGCTACCACAAAAACTGGTCAGCCCCTAGACAGGTCCGTCATAGACTCCATGCTTAGAAGGCGGCTCTTCTACACTCCTTCCTTCGAAATCTACGGCGGGGTATCTGGACTGTTCGACTACGGACCACCAGGATGCGCACTCCAGGCCAACATCGTCGATCTTTGGAGGAAGCATTTTGTGCTGGAAGAAGATATGCTAGAGGTGGATTGCACAATGCTTACTCCACATGAAGTCTTAAAAACAAGTGGGCACGTGGACAAATTCGCAGATTGGATGTGCAAGGATCCTAAAACTGGTGAAATCTTCCGAGCAGACCACTTGGTGGAAGAAGTGTTGGAATCGCGGTTAAAGGGCGACAAGGAGGCCCGTGGAGAGAAGGTGCAGATTGACGAGGAGAAGGAGGCAAAGAAGAAGAAAAAGGCCGCCAAAGAAACGAAAGCAGTCAAACTCGACGATGCAGTGGTCACCGAATACGAAGAAATCCTGGCTCAAATCGATAACTATAACGGTGAAGAGCTGGGCGCTCTTATTGTTAAGCACAACATTAAGAACCCTGTCACTGGTGGTGATGTCCTACCCCCCGTGTCCTTCAATTTAATGTTCCAGACAGCAATCGGTCCCAGTGGCCACATTCCTGGATATCTAAGACCAGAAACCGCGCAGGGTCAATTCCTTACGTTCCAAAAATTACTGGACTTTAACCAACAATCAATGCCGTTTGCGTCTGCATCGATCGGGAAATCATTCCGAAATGAAATCTCGCCTCGTTCTGGCCTTTTGCGAGTGCGCGAGTTTTTAATGGCGGAAATTGAACACTTCGTTGATCCTCAGGGTGGGAAGAAGCATCCTCGTTTTCATGAGGTTGAAAATACTGTGCTATCTTTCCTAAGCCGAGAGACCCAGCTATCCGGAAGCACTAAGCCCATGCGCATTACTATCGGAAAAGCCGTTGAGACCGGTTTAGTGGATAACGAGACTCTGGGTTATTTCCTCGCTCGTATTTATATGTTCCTCATGAAGATAGGTGTTGATGAGAATAAGGTCCGCATGCGGCAGCACATGGCAAATGAAATGGCCCACTATGCCACCGACTGTTGGGATGCCGAGCTTCTCAGCAGTTATGGCTGGATTGAGTGTGTTGGTTGTGCTGATCGTAGTGCGTACGACCTTAGTGTGCACAGAAATAAGACCGGGGCACCGTTGATTGTCAGAGAAACACGAGCAGAGCCTCTTCGCATTGAAGAATGGCAGATTGATATTGATAGGAAAAAGTTTGGCCCACGTTTCAAGAAAGATGGGAAGATAGTTGAATCAGCCATTGAAGCGCTTTCCCAGGAGCTTCGTGAGAAACTTGCGCTAGGTCTTGATAAAGAGGGGAAGATTAGCGTTGACGTAGAGGGAGTGAATGATGGGAAAGTCGAGCTAGGCAAGGATCTTATTAAGATTGAGAAGCGCACTCGAGTGGAAAACATTCGTGAATATACCCCCAACGTTATTGAACCGTCTTTCGGCATTGGACGAATTCTGTACTGTTTGATGGAGCATGTCTACTGGGCCAGAGAAGGAGATGAGGCACGTGGTGTAAGTGTCCCCGAGCCCCAGCGACTTATGCCTCTTGAATTTCCAATATCGTGCGAAATTAGTTGAGCTAACGTGTGTGATAGGTACTGTCATTTCCACCTCTCGTGTCTCCGACTAAGGTGCTTCTTGTTCCTCTATCCAGCCACCCGTCATTCCAGCCATTGGTACGGCAGCTTACGCTCAAACTTCGCCGTATGGGTATCTCAAATCGTGTCGATGATACTTCCGCAAGTATCGGTAAACGGTATGCTAGAAACGATGAGCTCGGGACTCCATTTGGTATCACAGTTGACTTCCAGTCTGTGAAGGACAACACATTCACCTTGCGAGATCGCGACAGCATGAAACAGGTTCGTGCCAGTGAAGATGAAATTTGTAAAGCCGTAAAATCCCTAGTCGAAGGTGAAGAGACTTGGGAAGACGTAAGGAAGAGACTTCCCGAGTTCCTTGGCCAAGAGGTAGATTAGTTAGTTCTAGGGTGGTCGCTAGTATAACTAGAGGGCGTGATAGACCAATATCTTCTCCGAAATAGAATCAATATACTCCATAGCTTGGATTGTAATTAAGTTTTACACAGTAGATTCAGCAAGTGGAATGACCGTCTGTCGAGTTATGGACCGGTTCAAACATAGGTCGATTCCCCGGTCACATGTTTACAGTGAAATGACGTTGAGAAGTTAGCGACAGGGAATTGGCTGGCCAGCTAACTAGCTCTTCAACCATCATGCTGGCATCAACAATCCACACTTGATTCTTACTGCACATATATACGATAGAGGTGTTCTCCTTCAATACTCAATTTGAACTATAGGACTTCGGATACAGCCTATATCTGTAATTCATCTTTTTTCCCGCCTTCATCCATCCAATCTTGCCCTGTCGCCGATCCATGGCTCCGACTGTCTACTCCTCCAAAATCACCCTCTCATGCCCCCTTTTTGCTGCTGACTTCGATCCCCAAGACGATGGACTTCTTGTTGTTGGCGGAGGAGGTGGTGAAGGGCGCAGTGGCGTTGGAAACAAAATTGCACGTTGCTCCGGATTTCCGGCCCGGGGTTGGGTTTCTATGCGACCGATTGCTAACGGCTGGGAATGTGTTTTAGTCCCTTTTAAATACCTCGCATCCCAATAAGGTCACTGAATTTGTCGAGATCGCATTATCGCGAGATGAAGATTCTGTAATGTCACTGGGCATAGCTAAATCGGAACCGGACTCCATCGTCGCTTTCGCCGGAATCAATAGCTCACAGGCGCAGCAGAAGCAGGACAACAATGAGCATCTGCGATCCTTTAGGGTGGACCTTCCACGCAGGAAACCTCTAGCAGAAAGTTCTAGTATGGAGGAAGATATCGCGTCTACGTCTGAGAAGCGCTTGCACACCATGCCATTATCACAGGCATCGTTGTTTAGAACCCGAGCCTCAAAAGACAAGAAGGATCAAGAAACATACCAGAGAATCTTACGGTTATCTCCCTGGAAAGGTGAGAATTTACCTCGAATAACTGCGATAGCGACTGGGCTTGCACCGCAGGGCGAAATTGTGTTATTTAATGCGAATACGTCCACACCACAAGACTCTGATGTCCTTGGACGAGTGACGCTTGGGAATCAGGAAGAAGCTGAGGATTTGGATATCTTGGATCTTGATGACGGAGGAAAGTTCAAAGTCATATATACAAACGGTTCTTCATTATATACGAGCGAGCTATCGGCACCGACAAGGGCAAAATCGCTAGAATCCAAATGCATATATACGGTCCCATCTGAAGGAGGAAAGAAGTTCAAAATTCGCGCTGTACGCTTCCTTTCGTCGACGTCATTTGCTATGCTTCTAAATAATTCTGATCGCTCGGGATCTCAATTGGCTGTTCTCACCCAAAATGGCTCTCGAGGAGTGATCTCAAGGAGACGACCTCTCCATAGGTCAATGAAAATGGGCCTAGGGTTGGATGTCTGTCATTTGTCACCACCATCCACAAAAGAACAGCAATATGTACTTGCCGTGTCCGGTAATGATCAATCTATCGAGATTTTTACCCTTGACCACTCTCGAGAACGAGCCTTTGGAAAACTATACCATTACCTTACCCTTCGAGATTTACATCCTTTCTCTATGACGAAAATTGCGTTCTCCAAGTTTCTGCCGCCTTCTCACCCCGTCACGGCAGAAGTGAAACCTCAGTACATCAAATTAGCCACTGTCAGCGTTGGTAACACCGTTGTCGTCCACACTTTACCCCTATCTCCATACCCGGCGGATTCCAAACGTCCTCGCTATGTTCTCGTAACACCTGGACCTTCAGAGTTGCTACAGAATCTATTCTCCATGATCATGGCCTTGATCGTGGTTGCATTGGGTGCTTTCTTCCTGCAAGCGTTTACAGAAATACGCGGGGGAGTCCCTCCAATCCTAGGCGCAAAGGACTGGCTACATCCCCGACTGCGCGATTTGATAGCAAGACCATACATGTTCGAAGACGGACGTCCAGGCCGGCATAATATGCAATCATTACGGACATCTTCAGCATCAACAATAACCCAAGCCAGTGAGATCCCGGTGGTAGAAACACCCGCGGCACCGCTTCGAGAACTTCTTTCGTCAAAAGATGCTTCACGAACATTGCTTGTCCAAGACTACGGACAACATGTCAGAATTCATGAGTATAGAGGGGACTACAACCAACCAGAAGGCAGGAAGTGGGAAGATTTACCTCATGAAGAGCAAGAAGCGTGGAAAACCAAGCTAGCTGATGCCGGGCAATGGGCGGTTGAAGAGGGTGAAACAATTCTGAGAGGCGTATTCTTCGGAGAACTTACTGGCTTCGTTGGCAGAGCCATGCTTTAAAACTGCACCAGACAAGCGAAATACACGACCTCATGCATTGCTATTTACGTCTTGAATTTTAGATTCTTCCCCTTATGGTTCGATCTAAATTTTTATTTTCTCCCTCCATTAATTGTCATCCTATATATTTGGCAAATTTGCTTTTAGGCTGGACTAAAGAAAAATGGGGATGAGACGGCGAGACGAGACGGTATTTGTACAAGGATTCTTGCAAATAATAGCTACCGTCTTAGGAATCGAACGCGCCGTGGGAACCGCATGGGGCAGAGTATATATTTCTAATGGATTTCTTATTATTTTAATGGCTAGGAAGGGTTAAAATGCTCTCGGTTCTAGCCCTCATGCTCTGTATCTCATTTAGCGAATTAGTGGAGTCATAGAAGCTTTTAAGAGAAGCGGTTATTCCTGAAAAAGAGGCCCCAATAACTCCACAGTCTAATCTAGATGATAAAAATTATAAGGCTCATGAATGAGAGGGCCTGTAATCAAAACAAATGTATTCAGTATGTTTTGTCGTCGATGAATCCCATGCCGCTCCATGCCATAGGTTCGCGGAGAGAAAAAGACATGTCCAAAAACGAAAAAGAAAGGATTGAAAACCAATTGACTAAACCTAGAATTGTAAGATCGGTTGGATTTTAAGAAAAGTCCGAGAAAAAGGAAAAAAATATATTTGGCATCGAAGGCGTCAGTCATAGTTGGAAAATAAAATCGAGCGGCATTGCTGTGAATTTGTCGCTCCTTAGCTCCAAAAGAATATGCAGGGTATTTCATGGAGCTCAGAACGGGCTAACTGATGGGCCGTTGATATGCGTTTCATTTTAATTACAATTGGCCTTTCACGAATCCAGAAACGCCTGTCAGGTTATACTGTCAGCGCCGAGTATCATGGGCTATGTAACGAGGAACATTAACAGAAAAAGCATCGCAAGCAGGGATATAGACTCGGAGGCGGAATGGAAAACAAGTTAAGGTTTGGATCACGACAAAGACAAAGAGCGTGCAAACGTACGGGGACTTGGGCACGAGACGGGACATCAATAAACCAACTCGTTAAAAAGCAAGAGAGGCTATACAAACGATTTATCAAGCCAAGAAAATGCCGCCGCCAGAGATGACATTAGCTTCACGATTGCAAACATTCGAAAATCTGAAAATATGGGATATGTGAAGACTGAATAAAGCACCGAAGTATGCAATGACGAATTTTGTAATTACTGAACTGCGTTCTTCTTCCACCGAAGTAATTCTGCAAGGCTAGCTAAGCTGCAGCCATTCCGAAGGAATTCATGCTGCAGCAACTCGTCCGACGTAGCACGGCTACGGACATCTACACATAGACAGACGCTGAGGAAGGACTTGAGCTCTTTGCTCAGCTTCTCTGGTTTCTTGAGACGTGGCGTTCCGTTGGTAGCAATTAGATACAGAGCCTTGAGTGGCTCTTCGTTCAAATATGGCGGTTCGGACTCTATCATTTCTATGGCCATAATGCCGAGGGACCAGATGTCGACTCGTGGTCCGTATTCTTTTTGTTTGACGACTTCTGGAGCCATCCAGTATGGCGTGCCCACCATTGTCGCACGCTTGCTTCTTGACTCAGTGAGCTTAGCGCAAAAACCAAAGTCGGCTATGAAACTGTTAGCTCATCGGCAACGAAAAGTAAATGAATTCTCACATACTGATCTTAACATTTCCTACACGATCAAGTAGGACGTTATCACTCTTGATATCACGGTGTATGATGGACTGGCTGTGGAGATGTGCTAGTCCCTTGCAGGTCTGTGACCATGTATTAGAAAGAGGTTGAGTGGACAAGTAGATTGCAAACTTACCTCAAAGCAAATAGTTGCAATTTGATCCTCCTGGATTACGGGGTTGTTTTCAATCACATCAGTCAAAGAACCACCTTCCATGTACTCCATAACAACCCAAAGCTCGTTGTTCTGTTCTTGCAAAAATGAATCCAAGAAATTCACAATATTTGGATGCTGGCTGTCTTGCATCACGATGATCTCATTGACGATGAGTTCCTTTCTTGGCTGGCTCTTAAGATCCATTTGTTTGATGGCAACCTGGGCTCTTGGTCCATGTGTGCGGTAAAGTTCGCGAGCAATGGGTGATGTGGCAGATTCTTTAATGCGAGCAACATACACCGACCCAGAGGCACCTTGACCAATTTTACGCTGTTTACTATACGATTCACTTGGGTTATCCTTGGATACAACCTGTTTGAGCCTTTCCATAACCTCACTTTCTGTCATGGTGGACATTCGAACATCCTTATGACGAGGTTCGGCTTTCTTGCTTAAAGCGGCTTCCGCCTGTCGAACACCATCAGGAACGGCTTTGGTTGAGGCACCGGTGGTTTTATTTGTAATGTTGAGAGGCTTAACAGGCTGTACAGGCGCTGGGAGACGGCTGGGGGGTTGGCCTGGCGCATTGAGGTTCGGTCGTTTCTCTGGAGTATATCGATCTGATACTTGTTGACGGGATGGATCGGGCCGTGGTGCTGAGCGCAGTGACCCCTGGCCATTAGGGGTCTCAGCAGTTCTCGAAGTCTGAGATGTTGAAATGCTAGTTTTGGGAGTAGAAGGAGCAGGGCGTTGCGGAGTCATTTGCCGAAGAGATCCAGGGGGCTGTTGGCGACTACGGTCAGTGGGAATACTAGGAGCGGGACGCGACGGATTGAATCGATTGTTAGGTGTTTCAGTTCGGCCACCTCCATATCCACCCAATTCCTGTTGTGCGATGGGTGTACGGGATTTAGGGAGTGATGCATTATATGCTTCTTGTTCTCGACGGTTTTGTTCTTCTTCGCGCTGGCGTTGCATTTCCCGAATCCGACGAGCCTCTTCATCCATTCGGCGTCTCTGCTCAGGATCGGGCATCTCTTTAGAACGATCTTGTTGATGCGATGCGTATGTACGATCAGCATCTGAGACCTTACGCTGAGATACCAAAGACGGGGTGGATGACATTTCACTGTATTGTCGTTGAGACTGGCTGGTATCCGTCCGTTGCATTACTGGCCGCTGTCCAGGAGAAGAAAGACCCGACTGGGCCGTACGCTGACTAGGAGCATATCCGGGCCCCATACCTTGATAATACTGTGGGTTTTGCTCGCGTTTCTTAATATCAGAGTAGAATTCAAGGACCTCAATAACGGCCTGTGGGTTCTTCTTGTAATCTTCTTTTGTGATCGCGGACGCCGTCAGAAGTTTCTCCCATTCCGCTGGGAGCCCGACAAATGCTCCCGTGTGAGGGTCGAAGCCAACATGAATGCGATGACTGAAATTGGTTGGGTTGCTGACACCACCCATACCAGGACAACGTTCATAGATTTTGTCAATCCATTCGTAGATCTCATCATCACTTTTGACCTCGCAAGTGATAGTCTTAGTGGCGACGTCTCGATTTGCAAGAGCAGAACGGTTATTTGCATCCTTGGGATTGGCGATTCGAGTGATCTCGAATGCCATCCTTGTGTCCTCGGACCGGGTCACATTTGTAATGGTGTTTAGTTGGATGGACAAGACCACTTTGCCAGTCTCATTCTTCAAAAATTCGAGTTTAAATTCGCGAAGGACAAGATAACGCTGATTCCAGCTGGCTAAGAATTTATCTTCTTTACAACGGACATACCCCTCCTTTATAACAGCCACCCCGCCTTGGCCACTTTTCTGGCTCAACGACAGTGTGCTCGAATTCGGGAATATGGATAAGGTGGGTGTAGACGGCGAATTCAATGACATCTGGCTAAAGCTTGTCGGGACGCTTGATACAGTGGATGCTGTATTTATGCGGGGTCGATCAGTGGGAGGGCGAGGAGCAGGGCCAGGATTCATGAACTGCTCCCGCGTGTAAACACTATATATCAATAGATTACCATTAGTGTCAGCAATTGGTTAGTGTACTTTGCAAGTAAGGAGCAGCAGATGAATTGAGACCTTTGTAATCTGCACTCAACAGGTGCAGGCTTTCATTGTGACTAGCAGGTCGCTTGGAAACAAAAGAGGCATGAAATAAGACCGACTTACTTTTGAGAAGCCATTTTTTCAGTAATGAATTGTGTTACTCATATGCATGGCCGAGAAGAGCTATAAATGTGGATGAATTTAACGCAGGAAGTGTTTGACGGAGAGGGGTGGATATTATTCAACTGCATTGAGACAAGACGTCAGTCATGCATTGCTGCTTACACCAACATATCACGAACATTATAAATAAAACCGAAAGATACTAAGTAGGAGAAAAGGACACATATGGCACAGAGATACATTGATACAATATAATTAGCTGCCAAAGAGGTCGTGTGGGCTCCCAGCTTACCTTTTGACATTCACCGCCGGGGTTGAGACTCGAGGGAACGAGAGAGAAGGCCCCCAAAGTTGACACCCCAAGACTTTATCCAAACAGATAAACGATTAGAACAAAGCAATCGGAGAAAATATAGACAGCCGTATCCAAATCAACAAGCGACTGCTGTCATAGGAAAAGTGTGGGGTGGACGAAGGGAGACTCCGGCCATGAAGTGAGGGCGGCGAGGTGAGATGGGCACAAGAAGGATGGTTGGGTGCCAGTGGATGGTGGCAGATGGTCAAGGAGCGATCTCTCGGATAACTAGGGAGAGAACGAGAGATGAAAGCCCAGAGGTGAGGAGTGAGGTTTAGGAAGAGAGGAGAGAAGAGGACCGGGCGGTGAATTTGGGAATTTGATCAATTGACGAGGCTTCAAACCCCTTTGTGGAGGCTCAAGGTGGATGTGGTTGGAGTTGGCTGCCTCTCCTGGGTTTTAGTCACTCAATGGGCATGGGGGCGCGGACTAGTGGCGGGACCCCCATCGATTTAGCGTTAATCTCACACCTGATACATAGTACATGCTTTGACAGAACATCGGATTCCATTCTTTATTCCTGCGATTCGGTTGGGGAACTAGGGCCAATTCACTGATCGAGTTACCTAACGGCATAGAGTGAACGAGTGCTGAAAACCCCCCCTCCCCTTCGCACTTTTTTTTGAAATGCTGGCCCATGTTTGTTCCTGATCCTTTCCATCAATCTTCTGAAACCTAATTTGATCTGTTCCCTGGACACCGACAAGACCCTTTTTTGCGATGCCTGGCTTATTATGGAACTATTAATAAGCGAAAAGAAAAGAAATATTTTTAAAAAAAAATACTCCGTGTTATTACTGCCTTCGGAGAGGTCGTACAATAATGGTTCCCAGCGCTAGAGCAGAATGCAGGGACGGCGGATATATTCGATCACGCATGGCCCCAGAATTCATCTCGGAACCAAAAATCATGATACTGCAAACGTTGTAGGGCTTATCTGATTATCTTTAGACTATTAGAATACTAACGCTGATGCCCACGGTAAGCACAATTTTAAACCTTCGATGCGCAGGAGTACACATAGCTGAAACGTATCGCCCCAGGTAACCAACTCACGCGAGCCAAAGTAAGGAGGCCGTTTTAGATATATTCGACCAACTTCATGATTTGGCTCGTTCCGAAATTATCCAGCTAGACAGAAATAGTAAAAACAATCACCTAGATCCGGGGAAAGCTCGGTTCATCCCAGAACCTACTGGGAAATCTGGCGTGCGTGGCCGTATCTACAAGCTTCAGGGTCGAGTTTCACAAAGAATAGTCATCATGGCTCCGCCCCAAACGGATAATTGAACTTCAAAAGTCCGTTTAGGCCCCCAACCCATCCGTCAGCTGCATCACCATTGCCAATCGTCTTGCGCATCACACATGGGATGCCTCCATGCCACGCCCCGTCGACCACTCTGATATCTTCCCCCCAGACACGAATCTCCATACCAACTCTAAGGCCTTGCTTCACAAGGATGCCATCAATGCTCACTTCGACCTCGTCACCGCGATTCTTTTCGCTCAATCGCAGTGTTACGGGCGTGCTGGATGGGATAACTAGCGGCCGAAAACTCAGGCTTCTTGGACAGATAGGAGTCAGGAGTAGAGATGGTACGAGAGGATGAATGATACTACCTCCAGAACTGAGGCTATAAGCCGTACTCCCAGTTGGCGTAGATATGATCATTCCATCGGCAACCGCTTCAGTGAGGAAACGGCCACCAACATACACTTCGACAATTGCAAGATGCGGCTGTTTGCCACGGTGAATCACTACCTCATTCATCGCGTATACGCCAGCATCGTCGTCTGCAGGTGATGACATAGTCACGCCATTGTTATATACTGGCTTTCCATCTGGAGTGAACAACCCAACCCTTATTCTGCTTCTCACAAGGATCCGCGCAGTTCTCGTCAATCCCATAGACATACCACGAAGCGATGCCCAATCTCGTCTCGCGTTATCTTCCACATGTCCCTCCTTCGATGGGTTTTCAAGCACCGCCGCACACTCTCCCAAACCCCACCCCGACATGTATACCTCTCTAAACGCGCTTTTATACTCCGAGAACTTCCATTCTCCCAGGAACCCCAAGGTGCCCATACTAAACGAAAGAATAGGGGGTACCATTTTGGAAGTGGCGAAAAATGAAGAAGCCCTTAGAATTGTTCCGTCGCCACCCAAGGTAACCATCAGATCCACCTTCTCGGGTGGCATGTTTGTTGAGGTCATGTTGGTATATACTGGGAATGGCAAGGAGTCGTGGATTTCGTTGGCAGTATCTCGTTCTAATATTATGGAAATTGGGGAATAGGTGGATTCAATATGACTAAAGGTTCGTTAGTACGATCTGGTCCGATACAGGAGGGCAAACGAACTTCGCAAACTCGACGACGGATTGGGTCACGGTAGGCGCTCCTTTTTTCCGTACCAAGAGAATATTTCGTGGTGGCGCCGGCCATTGCAAAGCTAGGAGATCACTCCCCTTGGATTCTAAACGAAATCGATTACATTAGCACTATCCATAGCCGCATCCGTGACTCATAGTTAGATCCTAACGCACACCTTGATACCGTGGGAATATTCGATCTTGTAGCTTATTGATGTCTTCAATTCGCCATAAGCGGGGCGTGGACGAGAATCCACGACAGCTGATAGTGGATTTCTCTAGCAGAGACACTGACTGTCTTTGCCAATTCCCTTTCAGCGAGAGCATTGTGGTTCTAACTTGGATCAAGGTAAAGAAAACGTAAAACGCGGAACAGGAAGGATTTCGTTTCTAGGTCAACATAGGTTAATATTGTAGGTGGTAGACACACTGATTCCTCACATACTAATCTTGCTGGCCATCAGCACTCCTGAAATACGGGAACTTGTGCAAGTTCTCAGCGGGGTTTCAATCCATGCACCCAGTAGGGTTGCAATGGGGGGTTTCCCAGCAAACGTCAGAAAATGAGGCAGATCATATAGCGAAGGAGCATGGTGAAAGCAACAAATTAAGACAGAAGACACCTGTATCTGGCTGCTAGATAATGCGCTTCCTACGGTCATCAAAGATGTTTTCAGCGCCAAGATGAGAACTGAACCTCACCTTTGATGCCAAGAGGTTCAGATTTAGCGCCGGTCTTGGTCACATGGTCTGACGTCTGCCTCCTGGCTGAACAAAGCTGCATCGCGATTTGCTGAAGCTTCAATATGCTTTGACCAACGAGATAAATAGTACTGTTGAGACAAACAGGCCACCACTCCATTCCCCAGGTGTATCTTGTGTCTATGGACCCTTCTATGTCTTGACGCTCGCTGTTTCCAAAGACTAGGGCTTCTAGAATCCTTGAGGTTGCCTTGCCGTCTTTGAGTATTATCGCACCCACCGTCGCACGCGGACTTGCGAAGAGTTGAAATAGATTTAGGACACAAGAAAAGTAGCTTTCTTGCAGTTGCTCCCTGCCTTTATTTATTGATCCTATATAATTGAGCTTCGTCTATCGGTTTTAGGCTGACGTGGAAGGGTTGACTTCTCAATAACAGAGAAGCCCTTCGTTTCTCAATCTCTATCTCTTCCGCGCACACCACGAAAGGGCTGTCATGTCATCTAACGGCCCGATACTGCGTAAACCACCGGCACCAGAGCCGCTCGCATCTCACTCTAGAAAGGGCGCCGACCACCACAAATACGCCCGGCCCGAAGGAAACTATGGCCTGTTCCTTCAGATAATTCGCAGTTTGTTGATCCTGGGGTGGTTCAATTGTTGTTGCATTTCCATCATTTCTACCCAAACAATTGGACTACCTCTTTACTTCATCAACAAGCGGTGGTTTTATTCCTACATGTCGATGACGAAACGATCATTTGGCATTACGATCATTGCGCTCACACAATGGTGCAGCCCGACCCCGGTCCGAATCAGCGGAGACAGCAGTGTACGAGGACAATTTAGTCTTATGAACGATGGGAGGGTGATTACAAAGTTCCCGAAACGGCTAGTCTTGGTCGCAAATCATCAGGTTTATACAGATTGGCTTTACCTGTGGTGGGTTTCATACACGAATAACATGCACGGGTATCTATATATTATCTTGAAGGAATCTCTTAAGTATATTCCGCTTATCGGACAAGGAATGATGCTCTACGGCTTCATATTCATGGCACGCAAATGGGTTGACGATAAACCCCGCTTACAGCACCGCTTACAAAAGCTGAAAACTAGCCACGGAATATCCCCTGATGGGATACCGCTTTTTGACCCTATGTGGCTGCTTATATTTCCGGAAGGCACAAATCTATCTCGAAATACTAAAAGAAGAAGTGATGCATATTGCGAAAAACAGGGCATCACTTCGCCCAACCACATACTGCTTCCCCGCTCCACTGGACTATTTTTCTGTCTTCAGCAGCTTAGAGGAACTGTCGATTATGTATACGACTGTACCGTTGGCTATGAGGGTCCACCGTAAGTAGCTTCCCTCTCTCCTGCGCCTTTCAACGACAACTTGCTGACGGCTATAATAGGAAAGGTAGCTATGCAGATGCATATTTTACCCTTCGTTCTACCTATTTACGGGGACGCCCTCCGAACGCTGTGAACTTCTACTGGAGGCGCTTTTCTATTACAGACATTCCACTTAACGATCAGAAAGAGTTTGAAAATTGGATTTATCAAAGATGGGAGGAAAAGGACCGATTTCTGGAGCAGTTTGCCGAAACGGGTAGGTTCCCGCCATTTGAAGCCGAAACTGCGTCAGACAGTAAATCTACAGCGACTGGCGATCGAGCCATGGAAACCATCAATGAGGGCTATATTGAAAGCGAAATCAAACTTGGTCACTGGATTGAAAATGGCAAAATCTTTGCGATCCTTTTCATGCTGGGCTTAATGCTCAGATTCCTACCCCAACTTTGGACCTAGGGTCTGTTTTGAACTCTTCGGCTACACTGTCTACCTCGGCTTTTGGGACATTGTAGGCTTTCGTGATGATTATTTGAAAAACCTTCGATGTCCGGCTACCTAGTCGAGATGGGCAAATGTTTGATTGCGGGATTTGGTGTGGGTGATGTTGCTTTCACACAGTAGTTAACATGAGCGATTGGCGTTGTTTGGAATCGTAACGACTGAGATGAAACCTTCTGTGAATGAGCTTAATTTTAGACCCGAGTTATGATCTACGCAGATTTATTAGGATACCTCTAAAAGCCATAGGAAGATTTGAACTCGATTAAAATTCCCCTTTTTAACTAGTTCCGGATTTGCCCTTTAGGCATGTCCTGAACCGGGAGTGCACCATGGAGCTACATAGAGGCTATGTCCAGAAATGGACCTCATCACTCAAGACAAGGTGAAGGAGGTGCAGGACTTTATTACCTCTATAGATTGATTCGCTGTCTGCGGACTAGCGACATCATTCCACCTAGAGAAGAAGCGCTGTCGAATATTTAATGAAGTGAAGAAAGGCGGGTTAAATGTCTGCTTTCTGGTTGAATTTATGGAAGACAACAACACACTGGGTGAGCGATGGATGCTTCGAATCCCAATTCTGCTCCGCTTGGCTTTTCCAGAGGAAAAGCTTGACCGATATTGGAAGAAACTGTCGGCCTTGGATGTCGGTTACCGCGCTCCTTCAGTATTTCCCTCATCGTGACATACAGCACCTTTATCTCCGACGAATTCTTTCAATGTTCAGTTGAAGAGAGTTGTCTCCTTCAGTGTGGGATAACATGGAGTGTCCATATTGTTCAGTATTACTCCCGTACCATAGTTTGGCCGTTGTATTTTTGCTATCACCTGAATACGTTGTACTAGCCACACCTCGGTGACCGTGGCTGGTGAGGGTTAGGTAAGCCATTCTGCTGAGCTCGATCAAGCAGAATCTTGCATTCGTCTGCTCAGGAAAGCTACTCCTTAGGCATAGTGGGCACAGGCTCTTTACAGTGTTGTGCTTAATGGTACAAATTTCTCTACACTATTAAGTGCCTTCCTTTTGCTAACGGTGGTGTGGTGATGGTGGCCTGAGCCATTTTCGGTGGAGCTTCACCAATTCTCCCTCCCTCTTCGCCAACTCCGGGGTTTGCGCGCCATCATGGCATCTATTAGAAATAGTTATGTGAACGGCTCCGCTGCTGCGGTCGATACTCCTGCTGATGCGCCTCGCGCAAGTCTTCGATTCTCCGACATTCCTTCCGCTATCGATATCCCGGCGTCTTCCTTTGACACAGAAGTCGAAATCAGCCTTGAAGAACTCCCCGAAGATCCCACAGAGCTCTGCACTCTCCTTGATAATGAACAAGCTACAAAAAACTTCTGGGTGATAATCGCACTCGCCTACGCTAAACATAATCAACTGGACCTCGCTATCGAGATACTCAATCGCGGAATCGCCTCTTTGTCCCATGGCGCGTCGAAGGAGAAGCTCGGCCTACTCAGTTGGATTTGCTGGCTATACTTGCTCAAGAGTAGGCAAGCTCCTAGAGTGGCCCCGGAAGGACAGTTATTATCGGAAGCAAGGACAAAAGATTATTACCTTCAAGCTGCTACCGCTACTCTTAATGAAGCCGGTAGACTAAACCCGGCTTTTCCACCATTGTTCCTTGCACGCGGGGTTCTCTCTATCCTACGTGCATCCTTGCAACCTCCGGCTAAGCCTATCAGACCCGGGACTGTTGATACTTCCGAGAGAGTAGAGTCTCTAAGACAAGCGTTGAAATGCTTTGATGAGTCCTCCAAAGCATTTGGTAACAGAAATATTATGGCTATCCTTGGCCGCGCAAGGGCACAGTATATGCTCGGACGCTATGCCGAAGCCTTGGAAGGGTATCAAGAAGCTTTGATGAAGATGCCAAATATGACAGATCCAGACCCTCGGATTGGGATCGGTTGTTGCCTGTGGCAGCTGGATTTCAAGGATCAGGCCAAGGTTGCTTGGAGTCGCGCTCTCTCTCTAGTGAGTTACCCTCTTCTGCCCCTTGATTTGAATATCTCTAACTCTTTCTAGAATCCCGATTCTAAAATTGCAAATATCCTACTCGCCGCATATTACCTGTACGATAGCTCTCGTCACTCGACAGCTGACCCTGCCTTTGGGTCCTTATATAAACTTGCAATGACTCAATATACTCAAAAGGCCTTCAAGCTTGATAAGGAATACCCGATGACATGCGCGATGTTCGGTGGTTACTTTCTTCTCCGCAGACATTTCCCGACTGTAGAGGCACTTGCAAGAAAGGCAATTGAACTGACGGATGTAAACGCCATTGCTAGTGATGGCTGGTATTTGCTAGCACGTAAAGAGCACGAAGAGGGTGATCCGTCGAAGGCCCAGGACTACTACAACCGGGCAGATCAAGCAAGAGGTGGTTCGGATAAAGGATATCTTCCCGCCAAGTTTGGAGCAGTGCAGATGCAAATTAAGGTAAAGGATAAAGACGGTGCAAAATTTCGACTCGAAAAAATAATTCAACAAAAGAAAAATCCGGAGGCGATGACCCTACTAGGCTCTCTTTACGCTGAAGAAGTATTCGAAGCTGCAGCCAGCGGAAATAAGGAAGATAAATCCGCTGAAATTAAGAAATCCACTGGTCTGCTTGAAGCTGTACGCGCATCTTGGAAGGACGAAAAGAAAAAGATCTCTCCAGATATCTCTGTCCTACTATACCTTGCTCGCCTATATGAGACCAGTGCCCCGGAAAAGAGCATGCAATGTCTTTCTCAGATTGAGCAGATACAGCTAGCCCAAATCCCAGAAGCGGATAAGCCGGGTATTGTTGAAGACGATGAAGCTATGGCCAGTATCCTCCGAGAACGTTTGGCCCCACAGTTACTCAACAACATGGGTTGTTTCCTCTACCAGGTAGATAAAATCGAACAAGCCCGAAACATGTTCCAAACGGCTCTTAATGCCTGCGTGAAAACGCAAGAGAAAGATGATGGGACTGATACAGATGCCCTTGTTACAACAATTAGTTACAACCTTGGGCGGACCTACGAGGCTGCCGGCATGCCAGATGAAGCTGAAAAAATATATAAAGGACTTTTAGAGAGACATAGCGATTATACTGAGGCCAATGCTCGCCTCACATACATGGCGCTCCGCCAAAGCCCAACTGATGAAGGTCCAAAAAAGATGGCAAAGCTGTACGAGGCAGAAGCTACGAATCTAGAAGTCCGAGCCCTCTTTGGATGGTA
This sequence comes from Amauroascus verrucosus, assembly GCA_001430935.1. Classification (NCBI taxonomy): domain Eukaryota; kingdom Fungi; phylum Ascomycota; class Eurotiomycetes; order Onygenales; family Onygenaceae; genus Amauroascus; species Amauroascus verrucosus. The sequence goes on from LJPJ01000981.1 coordinate 213,115, forward strand.
TCTTAATAAATCAAAACGTCGAACTGCGAATATTGCTGAGGATCATGAGCAACGGCATTACAAGCATACTCTTCAAGGGTATGACAAACACGACCGGTACGCCTTGACTGGCATGGGTAATGTACATCTAATGGTGGCTCGAGATATGAGGCGAGATGGGGAACAAGATCGAGAAAGGCGGAGAAAAGTATACGTAAGAGCGGTTGAATTTTTTGATAAAGCCCTTCAACTGGATCCCAAGAATGCATATGCTGCTCAGGGCATCGCGATTGCTTTGGTGGATGACAGGAAAGATTATTCAACGGCTGTCCAAATATTATCGAAGGTTCGAGACTCTATAAAAGATCCAAGTGTTTACTTGAATTTGGGGCATGTCTTTGCAGAATTGCGACAATTTTCAAAGTCTATCGAGAATGTAAGGATATGTCCAAATCTTTAAGTGCGTGACAGGCCACTAATCTACGTAACAGTACGAGATCGCGCTCTCCAAAGACAGAGCCAAAGACCCACAGATTCTTTCCTGCCTTGGGCGAGTATGGTTCCTGAAAGGCAAACAGGAGCGAAGTATCTCTTCAATGAAGACAGCCCTAGAATACGCACAGCGGGCTCGCTCTGTTGCTCCTGAGCAAAAGCATCTTGACTTTAACATTGCTTTTGTACAGAATGAAATAGCTCACCTTGCCTCGAATCTCCCGGAGATGCAAAAGACCTCTCAGGAGATCGAAGAGGCTTTGACCGGACTCGATGAAGCCGTTACAACCTTTGAGAGAATTGCTAAAGCGCCAAATCCGCCTTATCCGCCAATCTCGCTAGAGCAAAGAGCGAGTATGATCAAGAACACCACCATTAATCAACTTCAACGCGCTTTGCAGAGCCAAAAAGAATATGAAGAAAAGAATGCTGCCAAGTTGCAGCAAGCCAGAGAAGCTCGTGATGCTGAACAGCGGCGACGAGAAGAACAACGGCGTAAAGTCGAAGAAGCTGAGGCGGAAAGGAAACGGCAGATTGCCGAAGAACGCCAACAAATGATTGAGGAGGCTCAACGTCTTGCTGCCATTCGAACCGAAGAAGAGAAAGCAAGAGAAGCTGCCGAGTATACCACCGATTCTGAGACGGGAGAAAAAATAAAAAAGAAGAAGTCTTCCGGCGGAAAGCGTAAGAAGAAGGGAGAAGATGGCGAACGGGAAACGTCGAGAAAGTCAAGAGCCAAGAGTGCATCTAGCTCACGCACATCTGCCACATCCGATGCCGAAGACCAACCCGCACCAAGAAAGAGAAGACGTTTGGAAAGACGGTCTACAATTAAATCGAACAAATTCAAGAGCAGTGAAATTGTCGTTGAGTCTGAGAGTGACGAGGAAACTGCAGCGCCAACTCGTGATGAAAGCCCGCCTACTGCAAATGAAGAAGATGAAGAAATGCATGATGCGGGAGGTGCCGATCAGGACGACAAAGATGCGTCAGCGTCCCGTCGGCGTAATAAGGTCAATTTGCGGATTGAAGACGACGAAGATAATGACGAAGACGAAGACGATGAGGGCAATTCTCAGGTAGAGGAGCATGATGATCTCTTTGACGAGAAGGACAATGAAATGGATGGAGTTGGTGCAGACGCAGACGCCGAGATGAAAGATCTAGAGGAGGAAGAGTAGATATCCCTGTCTTTCTCAACTTATTCCCTTAATATCCATTTTGCGATGCGGCTTTTTGTGACTTTCACTTTGGTCCGGACTTCTCCTTTTTCTCAGTCTCCTTGGCTATTTCTGGGCGCATGGCAAAACATGGACTGGCGTTTCGTACCTTGCCTCTCAGCAATGCTTCTTATATATCTGTTGTATGTATGTACTGTACACTATGATTAATTGAGAATGTCAAATAGCGCGCCTTCCTCGAAGTACATTTTGCCCACGGATCTTTGGCTTCTTCGGTGTGTCGCCTGGCCTAGCTTGCCCAGATCCCAACTGAACAAAGAAGAGCATCTTCCTTGACGTACTTTGATGTAGATGGTAAGGCTTGCTCCTCTTCCCCCGTCCCCTTTCCTGGCTTTTATTTATTTGTTTGTTTTCGCACTGCTGAAGTCAAAAATGATGTTACCATAAGTGATAACAGGCAATTGAATATCTAAGCCCCCAGTGCCAAAAGCTTCTTTGAAGGATTTTGCCACAAGTATTCCACCGGGAGAAGCGAAAGGCCGGTTCTTGCGGCGGAAGATCTTAACATGGGACCATGAAGCGCGGCAACATCGAGCGACATCGTAATGGATGAATGGCTCATGCGGCTAGTTTAAAACATGCTGTAAATGTAAGCCCACTGGAACATTGAGGAATCCAAGCGCTAGTGGTGAGATTATATCCGATCTATGGAGGCATTCTACTAGTACGGGATTCCGAAGTTCCTAGGAAAGCTGGCCGTGAATGGCATGATACTATGAGCGCTGCCAGTCTTGATAGCATAGATCGAGTTGCCTATCTTAACTTCTATACAATGACGCGCTCTATAACCTACATCCTGTTGTCTAAACGATTCGCCTCTGTTGGAATCGAGTGATACATACTAGTTTTCTCCTTTCTGGCAATCCAATGAATGATAACTTTTCAAATAGGAGCTAAAATGAGAAAAGGACAAGCATAACTAACTTATATAGCTAACTTAAACTAATTGATAGACCAAAAATTGTTTTAGCCCAAGATCCACAACTGATTGAGAGAGAACTTTTGACCCCTCACGGCATCGCTCAGAAGCCAAAGCAACTTCATAGTTACTACTCTGCCACATCACCAGGTTTCATTAACTCGTTCAACCAACCCTTCTGGGTCACATAGGCAAAACAATGACGATAGAATCGACAACCACGCCAGTACTCCATGTTGACAAGTCCCGCGCCGTCCGAGATGGTCTCTACTTCCGCTCGCTCACCCTTTCCGCCAAACCGTGCTTCATCGTCTATGACGCCCGCTTCACGCGTGACGTCATTGGTGACTTACCGCAGCTCAGCCTGATCGAGAAGCGTCGCTATCAATTTGCCCACGAAGCCGGCGTCTATATCAAGCCTACAAACTCCGTCTACTTCACCGCCAACTTCCAGACTTGTAACCCCATCAAGCTCTACGCAATCGATTGCGATACGCACTAGGTCTCCGAGCTGCACCACCCGGAGGTTATCCAAGCGAACGGGGCGTGTAATTATAATGACAAATTGCTGTACTGCGCACAGGGGGATTTTCACAGTCCGTCAGGACTAGTGCTCGTGGATCCAGTGACTTGCAAAGCGGAGACGCTGATCAATAACTTCCATGGGAGACAGTTTAACTCTGTTAATGATGTTGTTGTGCATCATTCTACAGGTGATATCTGGTTCACCGATCCCACGTACGGATATGTGCAGGCCTTTCGGCCGCCACCGGAATTGCCAGCGCAGGTGTACAGATTCCGTCCGTCGACGGGAGAGTGCGTGGTGGTAGCGGATGGATTTGAAATGTGCAACGGGCTGTGCTTTAATCCCGACTATTCGAGGATGTATGTTACGGACACAGGTGCTATTCAGGCACACAATGGGCCCGGGGATGGACACCAGCTTTTTGCCGATCCTAAGAAACCAGCAACTGTCTATGTGTACGACGTGGTCGATGATGAAACGCGTTTAGCCAACAGGCGGACGTTTGCATATTGTGATACCGGCGTCCCTGATGGAATCAAGTGTGATGAAAACGGGTACGTTTATTCTGGGTGCGGCGATGGAGTGCATGTTTGGGACTCTCAGGGTATCCTTGTAGGGAAAATCGTTGTGGGTGGAATTACGGCGAATTTCAACTTCGTCAAGGGCGGTATTTGGATGTTCGGTGAGGAGGAGCTGTGGTTCTGTAAGCTGTAAGCAAAGGGGGCACTTGTGGACATTGAGTGCTGAGTGGAGGCTCAGATTTGTGCTCACGATTTCTTTCAGCAAAGAAGAATTCCAGAATTTGGATGAAGCAAGTGCCCGTCTCGCAGTGAAACGCAATAGACGTGTCACCGTACATAGATTTAAAAAGTGACATTGGTCTCTCAGCTAGTTTTGTGATTCCTATAAAAAGTCGATGTACGGATTGCCCATCATGTGCGGCGAATCCCAAATATCCAATGAGCCTGCTGCATACAATACTCACACATCAAAAAGAAAAGCAATCCCCAAGCCAATAGGCGTCTGTATATATGACTCCACGTGGTATCACAGCCGCCGTGGGACCTGAAGTATGATGTATGTACGCACATATATGCGTTGCTAAAAAGGACATCCAAGCCTCGAGCCCCGTCAAAGCTGACTTGACACTTTTGGACTCGACTGGGAAGGCTTATCACGACTGTGTGACGCCAAATGCAAGTTTCTTACGTCCATCGGTATGGTTTGCGGGCTCAGTAGCAAATCTCACATGCCTGTCTGTGCAACGAGACCCCGACGCCGACGACCGTCCTTCCAGATTAAGTACATACATATTACCCTCGCACAGGATTTTGCTTGGTTTCTTGACAATTGCTCATCCAAGGGAACCAGCACCATTTCATTGACCATATATGGTCGTACAAATACGTGCATTTTGAATACTATTGTTAAGTGGGCCGATTTAATATTCCCTGAAAAAAAAAAAATCAGGCACGGCACCAACCCCAGGTACGGGGTAAAGAGTTGAATGGGAAATTAATTCGCGCGATAGCTAACTAAACTACCGCATGGCGACGGCCTTTGGTTTCTTGTCACCGGCAGATATGGTTTGTCGTCGCCTGGGTCGACCAGGTATTGCTTCTGTCAGTTCTGCCCAGTGCGACGAAGTTACCGAATGTCGGGGTAATGTAACATTTTGCCCTTGCTTCTTTGCCCTGCAAGGGGAAAGAAAGAGACTACATGTTTTTTCTTGCAGCCCGGGAGAATCGCAAGGTTGCGAGGGAATAGTTACATGACCACAAAATCCGCGATGCCCTACACTCGGGGTCATGTTCTGAATGTAATCCGTGCATAGGTGTTAAGACTTGGGACACTTGGGACACTTGGGACACTTGGGAGTGCTAGAGGGTTATTCGCACTATATTTATGGACTTGAGGCGGCGGACACGATGCTGTATGAAAGCAATAGTGTGTATGTGTGTCTTTACGAACGCAGAGGTGCCTGGGCAGTCCCATTCCAGCGTCGGATTGGCACTCTAACAAGGGTTTCGTTGTCGCGTATTTGCGGTTGAAGGTAACCGGACCTTCCGCCTAAACTACACAGCCGCGACAATGGAAAATACGACCTTGAGAAAATGAGATAGAAAAGCCGGTGAGGGCAGTTGAACAACACATTATGATTATGACCTCGAGTGTGATGGAACGGCACTCGAGCCGCAGCTATATTTTCCCTCTACAATTAGTTAGATATTCTCTGCTCCGTAACAGTTTACCATTGCCTAGTGTCCGCCTGGCCCGCACCACGATAACAATATTAACTCTCAAGTTCCATCGCCTGCGTTGAAGTGAGGAGACGGGATGGAACCAGGAAGTCTCAGCATAGCAGACATTTTCAATATAATTTCACTAAAGAAACCCGAAGCTGGCTCAAAAAGACTAATAGCTTCTACCCAAAGGAGAAAGGGCTTAGCTCCATAGAGCACACCACAGAGAGACTTTGAGGAAACGTCGAGAACGACGGGGCGATCGAACACATTTGGAATGTACTGTACACTGGCTCGACCCAACATGGCTTCGCTAAATGCGAATGCACGATGCTCTAAACGTACAGTACATCCAGCATGGCGCCATGTAGTTAAACTTAAGGAAGCTTAACCCGCAAGCCCCAACCAAGTGTTAACTTTAAAATAGGCGGTGACCCAGCCTGCCATCAGCTAGACAGTCCGTCTTCTGTGGTGAAAGACAACGCCGGCAAATATCAAATAAAACCTGTCGTGGAACCGACACACCGCAATCAAGATGTGATTTCCCATGATTAAATCCTCGCTAACGCTCAAATAACAAGTATCAGTCGAGGACAAAAAAAAGATGATTCCCACCATGAGGATCAAAGGAAAGGAAAAGAAGAAAGAAAAGAAAAGAGGAGCCATTTGTTTCCTAAATCCAGGTAACTTGTGAGCAGGAGGATTGACGCAGTGCAGTTAGTTGTCTCGGCTATAAGCTGGGCTGTTATTTTCTTTTTCGGGTTGGACATTTGACGAGACGAGATTCTCGAAGGGGCTGATGCAGCAGGTTAACTAGTGGTAGTATGGAGTAGTGCCTTTTATCCTATTTTCTTTTTTAGGCGTTCTATTTTTTTTCTGCCCCTAATTATTCCCCGAAACCCAAAGGACGTCGCTTGTTCTCTCCGGCTATGGGGCCGAAAGAAGATGGGTCTTTCTCTTTTGTTTCCCGTTGGGATTGCTCACTATATGGGAATGGGAGATATGGATGCTTCGTGACAAATAGTCCCAGAGAGGTGAGAAAACGAAAAGAAGACGACACAGGCAGGATGCCTGGATGAGCGAAGGATGTTTCTCTTTAGTTTTTTACTTTTTTTTTATTTCTGGAAATAATTCTTCAAGGATTCCTGGTCTCCTGGTCTCGGGGACTAATAGTCGAAGGAAGCAAGGCGCATTGACTACACCTGGAATTCATGACTTTGCTTTTCACCATGGGTCCATGGGAGAAGAAATTCAACAATTAACATTGCACGGGGGTCCCTGGCTGCATAGGGAATTTGCCGAAGGAGAATTAATTACTGAAAAAAAGAAATACGATAGAAAAGGTGATAGAAATAAAAAAAAAAAAAAGTTCAATATGAAGCTTCTGAGAGAAGTGATATCCATTCTCAAAGCTGTAAAGGAACCGGGTAAACAAGGAAATCCAAGCCCAACAACTACTCTCCTGACAGGATTGCTGTGGTTGTTGGCCTTGTGAGCCAAGCAGAGAGTTCGTTTCATGTCTTCAACACGCCTCGCTGAAAGAAAGGTGTGTTTCAAGACGAGCCAAAAAGGAAAACAGGGCTCAGGTATCAAAATGTCTCATCGTCGCCCTTTATTCCCACCTGACAATTCCGTACCTCTTCAGGATCGTTTGAAGGAACATTTCCCATCCATCGATCCAAAGTCCGCGCATGGATCAGGGAAATGATGTCAGTGTGGCGTTTTTTTATTCAAAGCGCCTGAAACCGAATCGTTAGGAAAAGCACGTGGGTAGCGAGAATGGAGGAAAGGAATGTTGGATGAAACAACCGTTTGGGAGGAAAAGAACCTCCAAGCGGTTCATGGGGAAAGAATGGCACCTCTCTCTCTCTCTCTCCCTCTCCCTGTGAGAGTCTGAGAGGGGATCGATGAGCTGATAGTATGGGTGCAGTATGCATTGCTTGGATTATCTGGATGGGGATGGATGCATGGGAGGGAGAGAGATGGAACAGCTTTCCAATCCAGATGTATCCCCTCTACTCCGACGGTGTTGACAATTGGCGATTCGTCGCCTTCGTGCAGAAGCCCGTCGATCATAGACTCACTCACGAGCTTTGGACTTTTTTTTTCATTCCCCAATCCCCCTTCCCTTTTTCCCCTCCCATGCAGCTTTAAGTTGTTTCAAGTAGTTCAGGGACCAGGAGCCGAAAAGAAGCAAAAAAAGAAAGAAAACGAAAAAAAGCCAAAATTCGGCCAGTCAGATCAAGGGGAAAAGAGCGGTTCGAAATCGAATTGTCGATCGCGGTTCGTGTTTCTTCTTTTTTTGTTTCCCACGAACGGCTCGGTTGCCCTAACGTGCCGATGAATGTAGGTTCGTGGAAGAGAAAAAAACCGCTTGCACGAAGCTGGAAGGTGAGAGAAAAGGAGAAGGGAGGGATCTCAACCAGTTACCAGGAGTTAATTATTCTTTTTTGCGACTATTAATTCAACTATGCACGGGGATTTGTTGGCTTAGTGTGTGATTTGAGGTGCTTGTAGACGCTGATCAGATTGACCAGCCGCCTCTCTCTATCGAGATTTGACCACACTCATACAGGCCATTGAAGATACGCTGTCCGTATGGGCAACTATGTATGCAAATCATCTCTTTTGGAAGATGTTGGACGGGGAAGAGTAAGCTGCATCTATGCAACGAAAAATCTACCGCTTTATGCAGGGCTTTTCACCTTTCTCAGGACTTAGCTTGAGGGCGAGAAGCCGTTTCACTCACACATTCACACGCATTGCCATCTGGAAACAAGCGGGATTGATGATCTGTCAGTCCGTCGGGTGCTTACTGATTGAGAGACAGAGAGAGGTTTCGGGAAATATTCCCCCGTGCAATTATTCTCGTGCGGTAGCGCTTCTTACATACCTAACATAGGTTCTACAAACTCCATGCTTGCATACAACCAGGAAGAGAATGTGATAATGCCCCCCCTTTTCTTTTTGGCTTGTGAGATGAGAAAAAGGTATAGAGGGGGGTAACTCAACCGTTTATTCTTCCGATAGAAAGGTTGCCTTTTTTTGACCTTCATGTGAGTGAGCTTTTCTCAAGCCACTCACGGATAGCGGAACTTCCTCCCTTTCCTCTCTGTTCGACATAGCGTGACAGAGCCGACTCCATACGTTAAAAAGCATGTGGATTGGAAAACCCGAAAAGCTTGGGTACCTTGTAAGAGCGTAGCAGCCGCTCCCCTGGAGTTGGTTTCTAAAACTGGGGAAAGGGAGAGATGGAGATGGAGAGCGAGGGATTCTCTGGTCGATTTCCAACGCCCTAACAGAGATCGAAATCCCGAGGGATCTTACGACTGGGGCTTGCGTGTGAAAGTGGTGGAGCCACAATACCCAAAACGCTTCTTCGTCTCGTGGGGCTAAGCTTGGTTTTTTTTTTTGTTTGGGAGGAAAATGCGGTGTTGCATGGACTACGGGTTTCGGATTCGCAGTAGTCTTGACTGACGCGATGTTTTGATGTATGAGACATGTGTTCTGGACTTTCAGATGATAGCCGTGTCTTCATTTCCTTCCCTTCTCTCTTTCCGCTTGGCTCACAAAGGAGAGAGAGGGGGAATAGAGATAGAGAGAAACACGGGATGGAAGCTGCAAAGAAAACGGCCTGTGGGGGAGGAAAGGGCAAATCTAGATGCAACGCCATCGGAAATTTTCGAACAATCCAGAAGAGCTAACCTCTTGATTGCTTGGTAGGTGGATGGGTTTGGTTCTCCCACTTGTGGTTGTGGTGGTTGGTTCTTGTTCTGATAGGTTTAAACACACAGTTTGTTCATGTTTTGTATAACTATGCAACATGTTATGCAGTAAGTTAATTGGCAGTGGTTTCAGATGGTGAACTTAGGTATTTGATGGTATTTTCAATGCTGGATCACGGCCGAGTGCGAAGCCCAGAGAAACGCAAGAAATTGATTGCTGTTTGCTGATCCCTTGTTCATGAATAGCTGCGGCCAACCCAAACCCCCGGCCACCCCAATCCCCAAAGCTATCCTGAATGTGTACGGAGAAGTTAGGTACCACATGGGACAAAAGTTACCATTGAAATGGATTCTTGCTAGCAAACCTCAATCCTGGTCCCAGTTCCGGTTTTGTAACTGCGATGTCCACATAAATTAAAGAGCCAGAAAAAAATAAAAAATAAAAGAAAAAGAGAAAGAAAGGGATAGTGAGAAAGAGGAGAGTAAAGGTCGGCCCGTGTTTCTTTCTCGTGCTAAACTCATCCTGATTCCACTCGAAAAAGCGGGCAAGCTTGAGGACAGGTTTTTGGCAGAATTGTCCTTGTGTGCCTTTTTTTTTTTTTCCCTTCTTTTCCTTCCCACTCGTTCATTGAAGCGGACTTGCGTTTAGCTGGTGCATAAGCTACATATGTAGAGACCCAAGCAGCAGCAATGCCCTGTCATCCTCGTTGTCGTACCGAGTATACAGTACAAGTACATGGCAGTGCAGTTTACCTAACGATATAAGCTTAAACTAGTTATAGAAATACTTCCTCAAGCCTTTTGCCCAGGGCAAGTCTTCCTTAGTCGCGATGGCATAATCTGGGAACCCTGTTAGCAAGGAAAAATAAAGAAGAAGAAAAAAAAAAAAAAACGAGGAGAAATATCAAATCTCCTGTGCGATGGAGGTTCCAACTCCCAGGCAATACAAAGGGATTCGATTAAGATAAATATACTGTACACATGTATGAATAAAGGGGATAGAGAAATAGAGAGCAAAAGCCGGTTATTAAGCCTTGATCGTGATCCAACCCAACCCAACCCTGCTGTGTTAAGAAACAGATGTTGCACTGCATGCTGTCAGGGCACAGCGGGACGGAGAGAAGAGCCATACGGTGAGCCACGAGTTTTAGTTATACGGTTGATTCTAGATCTTCGTGTCCAGTCCCATACTCTATTGCTAGCATTTCTGCCGCCGCGAGTTGTATCAATATCACTAACTATGTATCCGGTTTGTTTTGTGTCTTCTTCCTTCTTGGAAAACAAATTCTTCAGACAGACGTGAACATTCCATGCCCAGCCACCAGATCCTCGTAGGATGAAAAGAAAGGGTCAAGATTGGGCGGGGGATTGTTCCGGATTATCAATTTTCTTTTTTTCCTTTTTTTTACTATTTGCTTTTTTGGTCGTTTATGCTGGTCTTTTTCTTTGACTGACTTTTCATTTCTTTTTCATTTCACCGCATCATTCTTGTGATTGCTGCTATATATATATATCTATATATGTTATATGGAGGAATAAAAACGCTGCCTATATCCGCTTCGAGTACGACGCCTTGGTGGGACAGTGGAGCCGGAGATGAATGATGATGACGATGATGTTTGTTGGTTGGGTGTTGGGGCGAGCCTTGAGTGCTTGGATGCTTTTGTCATTTTGATGTAACTTTTCGGACAGGGCAGGATTGCATGCAAGGAACAGGAATCCTCATACAACAAGATACGGGCCGCCCCTGGGGATTAAGCTGGGTGATTAATAGGGAAAAAAAAAGAGAGAGGAGGTGAAGAGGAAAAGGGGTCTGGAGGAAGAGCGGGGGATATTATAGATTAGGAAGAGCTGTGTTGGAGATGTGTTAGTCGCAGGTTGATCCCATCAATGGGCGGCTGAATCCTTTTTTCTTCATGCGTCTCTATAAGCCAGATGTCGATCATGAAGCCGGTCTGTCCATCACTATTAACTACCATCATTATCATCATCATCCAGCAGCGTTTTCCTCAATTACCAAGTGAGGAAAAAGGAGGAAGGAAGGCCGAGTGGTAACAGCTAGTATCTTGGGGTACAAGGGGTTGAAATCTTACCGCTAAGACGAACCTAAAATCGCCTGCGGTTCCGGGAACTTTATCCACACCGCGTAGCCAATGGGCCGGCAGCTCTCTCCACCATCAACCGTGTGGTCCGCTCCTTCCCCCTGTTCCAGTATCATGGGCGATAAGCACTCCGCTCCACTACAACGCCCAATGAACAGCCGAGGCAGTCGACAACTTCGGCGGAGCTTTGTGTTGATTGGCCAGGTTGCCAGGGGTCATCCAGCATCCCGGGTTCTGTACCTTATCGGCCGTTTTTTTGTTTTAATGAACAAAAGCGCGCATCCCTGTATTGGAATTACGAGGGACTCGTATTGATGTTTTGCAGGACCACACGCAACAATAAATATTACCATTTCATCCGCCCTGCGACAGGGCAAATAACTCATTTCTCCCCCAATTGAAAAAAAAAAAAGGCATTTTCGACAAAAACTCAATTGCCCGCAGCCAAGAAACGCCTTTGACCGCGCTTGTCCGGACTCTGCAGGAATTGATTGGGCAGACGCGAAGAATGCATTGTGTTTGAATTTACATACATATATCCATACACAAAAAAATATCCACATGCCCTGGTGTTGTAAAAGAAAAACAAGCCGTTATTATTGGGAACAAAACATGTGGTAACGGTATCACGATTCGTTTCACGAAAAACGAAAGATTCCACTCCCCCACACACAACCAAAAGGAAGATTCGACCAAAACGGCATCTCATAGCGTCAAAAATTTTTAAAAAAATAAATAAAAAAGGAAAAAAAAATCACTTAAAATAAACCGTAACAATATAAAAAAAAAAAGGGCTGTTGAAACGCACCTCTTCTGCTCTGCTCTGTCTGTACGAGAACATGAAAATAGCATCAATAGCTGACCAGATAATCTGATTCTTGACCAGGAACAAAGAGAACAACCTGCATTTTTCAGTTGCATTTTGCTTTGTTTTTGCACAGACTCATTGTTGCATTGCGATTTTGGCCAGAGTTGATTGGCTGCAGCGTTCCAAATACCTTGAGGGTATATCTTCAGGGTTGGCTGGCAATCACTTCTCAGTCTTACGACGACGCGATAGGTAAAAATAAAATAAAAAAAAGAAAAAGAACGGCAAAAGGCTAAAAAGCTAAACTCCATTTCTCTCGTCTGAAGCCTTAATACCTTTCTCTGCCTTGCGTGGCTTGCGTTCCTCCCTCCTTCGTTTGGGCCAGACGCCCACGCAGCAATTGCACGCATGAAGTCAACCGTTACTTAGCGTTTCACCAATTCGATGAAGCGAAGCACAACTCTGGGCGAATTAAGAAACACCCCACCCCATGCAAGTCGCGGCTTTAGCATACACACACGCATTCTTGCTATAACCGTCTTCACCGTTGTTTTTTTTTCCTCCACTCATCGCGCTAAGTAACTAACGAATGCGCCAGATGGGGAAAAGCATCTTTAGCATAACTACAATGGGAGTCGTGGTGCCGTCAATTTGGTTTCGAGAGCGGCTTTTTTAACGTTTTTCGATACAGATCCATACAGACATACTGGTGTAGTTTATTCTTCTTTTCTTTTTCTCCTTTGAATTGACTTCTTGTTCCTCCTCCCGATCCGCTTCTTCAGGTGGAGTTTCTTGTTCCTGGGGGGGAATTTTATTCTGTTTATCGGGATCAAGACAAGATGGCGTTTTGTTCTTCTCTCACCCCCCTCACTTCCTCCAAGCCATAACGACTAAAAAGAAAATCAAAATAGAAAAAAAAAAAAAAAAAAACCACATCACGCCAAAACATCATTATCGTTTTCTTTCTTTTTTCTTGTCTGTCCTCCCGTAAAGATATCGGCGAGGTTTGCAGGGTCAGGAATATCAAGCATCTGCAAACCTATCCATAGGAAGCAGGCTTTTTACAGTTTACACCCGTAACTATCGTTTATAGCTATTATTATTTACTTTATTTTCACCCGCTCTCTCTCTCATCTCTCCTCGCTCCTCTCTCCTCTCCCTCTTATCGGGAAAAAGACCTCATCTTCCAGGTTCTCTCCCTCTTTAACACTCTTTGTCTCTCTAAGCAAATTGTTTTGAATTCTCACATCGTTCTTTCAACCTGCATTCCGTTCGTTGTTTTAAATCTCTAGAGGTGCAGTCTTTCGTTCAATTGCGACGACAAACAAGCTCTCTTCTTCTTCTCTCACCCAACTCTCTTTCACATTTCTGCTCTTTTTTTTTTTTTACTTTGCCCCGACTCCAGCCCACGGAAACTAACCAACTATCCCTGCTCCTGTTTTTTCCTATTTCCCTCTTGGACTTCCACTCCCATACCCCTCCACATCCAAATCCCTTCAGCTAAACCCACCCCCTTGTCTGCCTAACCGTATAGTCCGTCCTCACGGTCTCAACAACCGTAGATCCAAGCAATTGATCTTCCCTAGCTCCGTCCAACCCTGGCTGGACCAAAGGATACTACCGGGGCTTTCTCTCTCCCTCCCTCTTCTCCCGCTACCCTAAGGCCAACGTGTCGACCCTGTCCCTGGTTGCCCCGAATCTGATCAATCCCCTTATCCATGATCCCCGCTCTCTGCTTGATGATCCAGGGCTATTGCTTCCTCTATCCTGGCCCTATTCTCGCGTGGCCGAATGCGGAGGAAACTCACGCCCCTCCCAGAATCCATACCCCTTGCTTGAATTATTAGGATCGCGGCCTGCCATGTCGTTCCTTCACCTCGACACCGCTTCCTCAATCTCGCCCCGGCCCAACACTGCCTCTTCGCAATCTCTTCTCTCCTCTTCGCTCTATAATGAACAGACCTGTCGACATCTCCCTCCTGTCTCATCATCCTCCACCTTGCCAGACACTTCTGCAGGTACCCGAGTCCGTTCCAGAACCCATAGCCCAAAGCGGCTTTCGGTCTTCAACAAGAACCGCTCCCGCAGTAACACCACCACTTCAACTTCTTCATCCTACCGCTCTCCTGCTTCATCAATGACTTCAATCGATGCCTCTTCGCGAAGATCTTCCCAAGACGGCCGTACCTTGTCCTCCTTCTTCTTGCCAATTGAAAAAGAAGGCCTTGCAAGATCTTTGATTTCGCGCGGCAGCCGTATCCTGAAGCGTCAAGGAAGCAAAGTTAGCCTCGTGGGACAGCCAGCCTTCGAAGCCGAGGAAGAAATGGTTAGAATCAGAAGCAGGGAGAAAAGCAAAGAACGACATGTCCCCAAAGAGAGGGAAAGGATCGATGGCCTAGGTCTATTCTATCGGAGCCATAGGTCCCGCCACAGTGATATGCGTATGGAGATCCTCCCTTTTCTCACCTCCTCTACCATCTTCTTCCACTAACTCGGCCTTTCTTTGTAGATGAATTCCTGAAAAGAAATATCTCTGAACCATTTGACTTTCAGCATGTCACACATACAAGTCAGAGCCAATTGCCTCCCATCGAGTACACTCATCCACATGATCTGGCTACCGAGTTCTCCATCATTCGGGCTTCCCAGCGGCCAGGCTCAGAGCTCAAAGGGATCAGAGCAGAAAATCTCTTCTACCGAAACTTCTCTTCAGAGGATCTGTCAACATCGAACCTTTCCACATTGGCCCCTGACTCGCAATCTCTATATACCAGGAGCCCTCCCCATTCGCCCATACGCGCTGAGATACCAAAATCGCCGCGAAGCCTGAACAACAAGCGAGCCTCCCGTTCTGTCGAAAATTTCTCCCGCCCGGTCTCAAGAATACAGAAACCACCGTCGACACCATCAATCATCCCACCCCCTCGCATTTCATCAAAGTTTGCATGTTCCCGGCCGGCCGGCCCGACCACCCAGACCATAGATGCTTTGCTAGGGCTCGATTCCCCACCTGCAATCGCTGAACACCCGCCGTACCACGATGATTGGACTACAAAGGAGCCTCAGGTTTTACACCCTGACGCGATGGAGTATTTTCCCAATGAAGTTGTGCACGCATTCACCACCGACGACTACTCGCCAAAGATGCTCAGAGCGTCGCCCATTGACCACATGCCCGGACTGGCGAACATTCCGGAAGAAAACGAGTCAGCTTGGCGAAACAGCCGTGTCGGTGCACAGATGGTGGCCCATGTCACGGGACTAGTAACCCCTCCCACTGAATTCGACGAACCCTTGCATTTGATTCCTGTGCAGCCTCATCCCAACCCTGACGATATCCACTCGCCCATACTTCCAGTTTTGGAGGGCAAATTTGAACAATCGCTTGATCAGCCACGAAACTCACAGCCCTCGGTGAAGATACACAGGGCTCTAGACGATTCTTGGGAGGATGATATTGATTATTGCTACGAACATGCAGCAGAGTCGAATTCAAACTTTGACTGGCAGCGAGTGTCGCTCGAAGAAGTTGAGAAAAGCTTTGTTGCCGTCTCGCTAACAGAGCATCCCGCAACCACTCCCGACCATGAAAGCCCGTCAAAGCCTAAATTCGCTCAGAAACTTGAGCCTGCACAGGAGACCAAGTCTGCCCCAACCACTCCAGAGCCACAAGCGCCATTCTCTTTCCCGCGCCCTGGAAGCGTTAGCCCAGGTGGTTCGGCAAACTCCGTCGATTATTTCACAAGCCCCGGCAAAAAATTAGGCAAATATAGGCCTGAACTATTCCAAGTTCTGGGTTCACCAACTGAGGATAGACTATCGCCTCTGCCAATGTATGGAGGAATGATGCCAGATATTCAAGAGAGCGATGAAGAAGTCATCTATGCTCAGCCAGAAGACCAATCTGCGTCTGCCCGCAGTAGCTGCTCTCCTCTTAGCAAGTGCAATTCTCAAGAGAGCATGATTTTGTCCCGCGCTGCATCCATCGCCAGAAAACACCGCTCGTCTACGTCGACGAATAGTGTGCCCGACTTGATTCATAGTCCGAATGGAAGCCGCGAGGTCGTTAACCGCGACGGTGCAAGTCCCATGGTCGAACAAGCCAAGTCCTTTGTACCTCGGTCACCTGCATCGACTATCCACGCTCGCGGTAGCAGCTTGGCTGCCGTGCCGTCGCCATCGGCCGACGTGCAAATTGCTGAAAAACCAACCATCCCTGCAGCTCCTTTTCATGATCGGGCCAAATCCGAATCTATCCTCGACACTTTCGACATGGGTGTGTCTGGTAAACTCTCCGGACCTGCTGCGAGAAATCGATCGTCTACATTTAGTCGTGGGATCAACCATCGCAAGACACGGACTACTTCATACTCATTGTTCCCTACGGCAACTCCCCCTACTCCCAAATAAAGTGCTCCAATAGATCTAGGCATCTCAAAACAGTGCCTCGTCACCACGAGGAAGTCACAAAGGTCCGTGACTGTATTACATTTGTTTGCATTTTTTTTGACTGTTTCCATAGTTCGTGCGTTTTAGACCCTTTTGTTTTGATCTCTCGTTACCCCTTTCTTTTCATTTGATATGACCCCCCCTTGTTTTTCATAGACGTGCCCTGGCGGTATCTCCCTGCCCCGAATTTTTGCACGCTGTACGACTTGATGATCCACATATTTTGACACATGTCTTCCTTTCGACCTTCTGGTAATGTGTTTTTCTTATTGTTTATTCTATTTATCCCTAGCTACCTTTTCCGGTACGCGGAAAAGGTATGCTTCATCTCTTGTTTCACTCTCCGCCGGTCCTTAGAGAATCTGGTGGCTGCTCTTCGAAAGAGTGACCTTGACCTTCTGTATCAAAACCATCTAGACGGTGCTTTTTTGCCTTTGATACCAGGCACACCAACGTTCGCACGATTTTCCTTTCTCTTTTTTTTATTTATTTTGTTATGTCAACGTGGATCTTGTCGAGGCATTTTCCCATCGTACCCTCATTATTTTTTCCCCTTTTCTCAACACCCCAAACTCACACTCTTTTGCATTGTTGGGCCCCTTAAAATATATTATATATAGACACCGGACGGGTTTTGGAAGCGTTTTCTTTGGCTTTTCTTTTTGAGTGTCTATATCTTGCATTTTGCTTTCATGTCTATCGCTCGCATATGCTTTTTCTCATTGCATTAATCGGTTCACACTCGTTTTAGGAGGCTAGGTGTCTGGATCTTTAGGTGCGAAGGGAGGTGTGTCGTGATCCAAAAAGAAAAGTTGGTGGAGGTAATCTCTGAAGGACCATTTATACAAATTTTTTTTTTTTTCAAGGAAATAGAACAAACGTATGGTTTGAATTTTTGCAAGCAGCACATCATCTTTCAGATTATCTTAACGTTGGCAAAAATACCCTTTCGTGCGCCTCCTGCGCCAAAGTGTTTTTCTAGATGTACTCCATCGCCATTGCCTGCAGAGTCTCCCTGCTGGCACAGGGAACAGCGTGGCAAGAATCAATTGGTCTAGTTGGCATGCAACGATCCTGGCCCGTGAATTCACCATGCTGCTGAGGCCTGGAATCAACCATCGCATTGAGTCAATGCACTATTCTCATTGTGGTTAATAAGTTGATCTTGTCCCCTCTTCTAAGGTAGTCTCTTCATCACCTTATGATCTTCCTTCCATCTTCCATCGAATAGCGCCATGGCCGATTCTTAGGAGAGACTGACATATTCTCAATTTTCAAAGGAAAGCTCCATGCTGCACCGGATTGAAAAAATAAATGTCAGATGCGGGCCTACAGCACCTTCTGTACACATACGCCGAATATTTTCGACCGCAGGCTGAAAGAGTTAGTCTTCGGGACGTTGGCAAAGCAGTGTGGAGGTATCCCCAGCTCACCGAGCTACTTTCTTTTCTTGGAATCAATGTGTCCCAGGCGCAGGGAAACCTGGATGAGCCCGCCACCTTGCAATGTTCAAAAGGGCATCATTAAACTGGTTTCACGTAAATTATTATTATACTTTAGCAACCTTCGTGACAACAAAGTCCTGCCTGAAATGAGGGAACCAGGAACTGAAGAATCTTGACTTTTGAACTCTTTCAGAGTCATATCCTAATTGATTACTGCTTATAATCATACCCTAATATCTGAATTTGTGTTCCAATGTGTATGCCCGAAAATCCAGTGGCAAATGGTCTTGGAGCCTTGCCAGAATTTGACTTGGGACTCGAGCAGGTTTGCGCAAGATGCGGGTCCCTAAGGATTTGATTTGTGTTTGGGGTCAGCAGTTTTCATCATACTTGGCGCCTGATGTGTGACAACGATCAAGTCACGCCTATCTTTCTCAAGAGAAATATTATGAATCTCCTGTCACAACCACTGTACATCTTGAAGATGTTCATTAATATGATCCCCAATATTCCAGTTGGTAATTGTCTGAAATCAGCTACTTTCATTCTAACCCACAGTTGGTAGTCCTCCGGAATGTAGGACCACAAGGTGCAGCCAAGGATGGTCACTCTCCTGTTGATGTCAACTCGGTTTCGATTTAGAACAGAGAGTTTGCCAGCTGTGGCTCAACTTCAAGTGCTTTTGCAATTTCAAGGCCATTGTTTCGAGATATCCCGTAGAACTCATGACTGCCGAGTACTAGGAAAACACGGTCGAACCTGGCGCATTGCGCAGCAAGGAAGGCAACATATCCAGTATAGTTGCGCAGACATCCAATGTCGCCAGCGAGAATCAGATAAGGTGCCGCTCTTGGGACAACCAAGGTGTCATAGCACTGATGAAACTCCAAATGGAGATCAAACATATATTGAAAAGCGACTGGATGGGAGGTAGCTTGACAGAAAATTGCTGGTCTGAGTTTCACCATTATTGTCTTGAAGAAGAGGAGTGCTGATTGGATCCAACCCGATGCCAGCTGTAGATAGGGGTTCCCTTGAATTTCTTTTGGTGGAGTCCGCTGTTTTCGACTCCAGCCTAGCTCATTATAGCCTGGAATCATGCGCAGTGTTCGCCCTTCTTCTGTTGCGACGAAGCGGGTGATGTTTTCTAGCTCAAACTCAGATATCCGCGATCCTTTGCTTGCTATAAACTCCAGAATGCATTGGATCACTCCGTGTTGACCGGCGCCAAGGTGGTCAAGACACCACGTTCCATCCAAGTCCATGCCGTCCACTAATTCCTCGACACACATACCTATAGCATACTGGTCCGATTCAAGGTGCCTCTGAGCGGACCCTTGCAGGAGAGCTGCCAGGTGGGGCACAGGTGTAGTTGCAAGAGGGTTCAAGTCTCTTGAGTAATCAAACTGTCGGCTGAACTTGATCTGGCTTGTAGAATACGCTTCAGCCTGAACAATATTCTTCTTAAGCGGGTCAAGATGGCAAAATGTGTCTCGGAACACTATCACATTGAGCGATCGCCCTTCAATGAAGGCTTGGAAACAGGGATAGCGTCTTAAGTAATCTATGTTGCGGTGGGCTTCCTCCGGCATGGATACAGTTTAAAGACATCGGTATATGAAGCAAGCTGGGATGATGCGGCAGAAAAGGCGTGTTCTGGGACACAGATTTCAAGGCCTTAGTTTTCGCTGTTAGTATGCACAAACTATGAATTGCTCTCAAGGGGTTAACATCCATTGACAACGTGGGGAACATTGTAGTAATTTAACGCAGCTTCATTAACAATGCAGAAGGGAATATTTCTGGGCGCGAAGGCAGTTTTCACCGCAGTAATGACATTGATCTCCATAATGAGCTGGATAGGAGAAAGTGGTAAACTTGTGTTTACTGTCAACAAACCCGAGAGATAGCTATGATGCAACAGTTTTTTGTAAGCAAATCACCTTACATACTTAGTTCATCAACAACGCAACGAGAGAATCAGCTTGAGATGCCACTAGAAGAGTTGAGCTGCGAAATGTGATTATCACAGAACAGAGGCATCAGGCTAGATCTGAAAAGGATTAGCGCGACGACTAACCAGTGATGCAATGCTGACGTAATGATAAATTCTGATTAAGTAACCGATTTAAACATGAACGCCACATTGAGGACAGAGAACCAGATCAGATGTATTTTTGGCTATTCTATACCTGTTATCTAGCCGGGAAGGCCATGGCTTCTTCATCGCCATCCAGTGCTCTGGTCAAGAGAAACTCAGACACAGAGCTGATGCCCCCTCCACCAGCACCGAAGCGGATCAAACGACCACCCAAAGTTCTGGATGAAGACGATTATACCGACGCCTTATCGCGCATCATCGCCAGAGACTTCTTCCCCGGACTCCTTGAAACTCAGACCCAGCAAGACTATCTTGATGCCTTGGACTCAAAAGATAAAGAATGGCTTTCAGTAGCAGGGCGCAGGCTCTCTGAAGTTATGACTCCCGGCCGGAGAGGTGTGAGCTTGTCCACTCCCAGACCTACGCCACGGCCAGAAGATACACCTAGACAATGGGGTAGTGATACTCCGATGTCTGTCTCCTCGACCCAGACTTCGATTTCAGCAAGCACAATGAAGACTGACGCGGGAAAAATGAGTTTAAGCGCCTTCCAGGCGAAATATACGAGCGAGGATAATGAGTCGTTTAATAAGTTACTCGATAGGCAGAATGCTAAGAGAAGGGAGAAATATGCGTGGATGTGGGGTGGGAACAAGATTCCTTCCGCAAGGCAAATTGCGCATCGGCAACGGGAGACGAAGAGCCTGGAAGACCAGAAGAGCCTGGAGGGGAGCAAGGAGCTTATCAAAACGGATCTGGATGCTCGGCCGGCGAGACCCGACGCTTGGAAGTCGAAAGCTGAGAACAGTTTGATGTTTACGCCTTCATCGATCGAAGATACTCATGAAACTGTCCAGGAAACTGCTGAAGCGATTTCGCGCGCTGGCCCGAAGCGAGTCTTGCATCACAATACTAGAATTCAACCGTTCTCTACAAGTGGAAATTCATTACCACCGCCGCCATCACCTTCTATCTCTGCCATATATGATGCCATAGACGGCCGTCCACGATCCACGGATTCTGAATCTGGTTTCACGGGCGGCGAAACACCGCGTGTAAACGGATATGCATTTGTCGATGAAGACGAACCCGAGTCGCAGCCCACCACCAATGATGCTGGCCAAGAAGAATACCATCTCAAACTTCTCTCATCAGCCGCATCATCCACCCCCAATCCGTTCAAATTGCAAGAAACCCGCCGCCGCGAAGCTCTGCATCACCGCATGGTCAACCGTGTTGCAAAATCTAAACGCGTCGAGAAGATTGCTAGTACTACCAAGACGCCAGTTCCAAGATTCCCAAGTAGTCCAATGATTGGATTTGGAGGTAAAACACCTGGCACTGGAATCGTAGCGAGCAAAATAGGTCTAACGCCCGCGGGACAACGGCTGTGGGCAAATGTGGGCAATAGTACTCCTCGTCGATTGGAGCTAGGCAGTGGGACGTCTAGGTTGAAAACTATGTGGACTCCGACACCTAGGAGAGGAAAATAAGTTTGCTTTACAGGAATTGAGATTGGTACAGACGGAGATGCACTTTTCTACTTAGAGATACCCCTTGTATACTATGTCCCGCTTGCCAGTTTTGAATCTAGATATATCATTTTAATCACTAGCCATAAGATCATCGAGCTCTAGAACTTCGAGAAAGCAAAATGAAAATACCTCCGAATCTCTTATCTTCCTTTTCTATCCAATAATCTCTATGTTAGAATTATAGACAGTCAGGTATTAGTGCGAAATGGGCGTTCTATAGAGATACGAGAAGATCAAGTATGCACATGGTCCCGCAAAACGGCATCCGGAATCAAAAGATGGCTTCGCTTCAAAAGAAAATAATATCAAACACAAGTCCCCATACCAAACACCAGAAACTCAAAGCAAGGAAACCTATACCCAAATCTGTTTCTGCGACCCTCAGGGCATCGCTTCTGATAACGTATGCCGCGCCCAAATAACTACACGTAATATCGCCGTCATCGCTCATTAACCCATACGAATAATCCAGCCATTTCTTTTTGGGGCAGGAAAAGCCCAATGCGCTGGGACAAGTCTGCACCAAGTTATAACAGAGCTCCCGACATGGCAGCACTTCTTTGTAAGGTCCAGGTTTGATCTCCTTGTCGATGAGTGGGTTACGGGAGGAATTCGTGAGGACATTTTGCCGTAACTCGTCATTTGTGGGTAGCATACTTCCGTTTAAGAAGGTTTGACCTGTGTTTCGAGCCCGAAGATGCGGGAGGTTACTGGAGAAGTCGTGGCAGCGGGGAATGGTAACTGCGCAAAGCCATTGTTTGTACGCCATTTTACAGTCATCACACGTACTAGCGAGAGAGTATTTTGAGGTGGAGGAAGCGTTGCATTGAATTTGCTGGAGAGAATTGGAAAAATTTCTATAAATTTTGGCGGCATGGTCGTCGTATAGTTTCATGAGCTCAGATGCGTTCAAAGAAGGGTTGGAGGGGACAGCGTATGCCACTTCGGAGCAGAAGTTGAGGCCGAACACCACGGCACAGTTACTTTCTAAAGACATCGGGTTAAATAATCGTATGAGTTTAGGCGAAATCATCTAGAGACTTACCTGACTTCGTAGTAAAATTCATAGTTTTCCAGACTTTTCCCCCTCCACCGACAACACCACTACCTGAGACGGTTGAATTTCCCTCCATGGCCAATATCCCGTAGTACTCTGAACTTCGATTAAGCCCTATAACGTAAAATTGCTCCTTGGGGTTTAGTTCCTTGTCAACCATCCTGACTTGGATATTGCTGCCAATTGGCCTTATCTGCGCATTCCTGCTAAGCCCACAATATGATTTCTGAATCCCAAAGATGCCTGGATTATTCATACTATGGGCAAACATTGTAAAGGGAGGTGGATCCAGTTTCATCCGCTCTCGATAAGGTTTGTCATTTGGACTCACTGATATCGCTGGATTTGTTTGCAGCAAAGCTGCTTTGTTGTCACTGTCAACAAAGTATAAGAGCGGTGTGCCTGCTTCGACGCTATGGAAAGGAGCATCAGTAGATGCCGCAACCTCATAGTTATAAATTCCACCATATCTCGGATGGACGGGGGCGAAAATTCCAATATACACATCTCCATGAGCATCAATCTCGGCAGAAGCGTATCCGTCGTCAAAATCAAGAGTGAGGACATTGGCAATATCTAGACCAGGCTCTTCCACTGAGCCATCCTCCGAGTATAACAGTCGAAGTTGTGGAGGAGATGAATCGTCTGATCGTTGAGTTGCATTCAACGAGGGCTGTAGGCAAGTATTCACCGTAACATAGACAGTGGTAGACCTGCGAGATACGCCGCCATCGCGTTTTCTTTCCGCTTCCGCTTCGCCACCTTTTGGTTCCACTGATTTCGGAAGTCCTGGAGTAGACGGGAGTCTGCGGGTAGTTATGACGTCTTTGGGGATCACCCAGTGCTGGGTTTCACCCATTTTTATATTTTTCGACCTCGGCTCATTGTTTGCTAACGCATCCACTCCCTTGGGCGCTCTTTTTGAAAGGCTGAGATTGTTCTGGAGATTCTTATTAGGCAACACGTCCGCATGCCTCTGGGCGCCTAAACCCGCCACTACAGGCGATACATCCAAGTTCAGTATGATAGGGTGGTTATGATCTTCACGTATTATCGAATCAACCTCAATTGCATATGCAAACCGGAAATTTAAGGGGGCGAAATAGAGGAAAACGAGGAAAAGTGTTGCTGCGAGGCAGGCGGCGAAGCGGGCCTGTAGAGGGGTAAGTTTTGGACAAGGCATTCGAATAGCGAGCGTCGCAAAGATTAACAGTAAAAGATGAGTAGATTATCCAGAGATCGAGCAAGCTAGACAGGATTCTGGTTGACGTATCAACATGGGCGCCAACGACCTTTCGCTGGAGTCAGGTATTATCACGGAGGGTTTCAGGTTGTTGACTAAGAACAGTTCCATTGGCTTGCTATCTGACGTATAAACGCGAAAGTCCATCATCTAGACGCAAGTTCATCTCGCAATTTCAGTAAAGGGGCCAGCACAAGATTGTCGGCACATCTCAAA
Organism: Amauroascus verrucosus; assembly: GCA_001430935.1. NCBI lineage: Eukaryota > Fungi > Ascomycota > Eurotiomycetes > Onygenales > Onygenaceae > Amauroascus > Amauroascus verrucosus. Next base: position 237,196 of record LJPJ01000981.1, read on the forward strand.
ATAACAACTGAGCTTGCTGCTGTCTGGTGAACACGGCGACTTTTGATATCGACACGTGATCCTACTAATCTTAGCGCGGACTCAGCCACACAACAGGATAATCTGGCTGTCCTTCCCGACTCGCCGCATGAAACTAGAATTAGTCATCATGTTGCCCACGACCGAATTGACGACTTAATCGGATCTTCAATTCAAGCGTTGCTTTTCACTCTCCCCGTCAACCATCATTATGCCGCGTGCAGAGGTTGGAAGCACAAAGTATATCTCTAACAAGCTAAAATCGAAGAGCTTACAACGCCTACGATGGTATTGTCAAGTCTGCGAACGGCAGATGCGCGATGAGAACGGCTTCAAATGCCACACTCAATCCGAATCGCATGTCCGCCAAATGCTCCTGGTGGGCGAGGACTCGAAAAAGTTCATACAAGGTTACTCAAATGATTTCCTCCGAGACTTTATTCAGCTACTACGGACCTCCCATGGAGAGAAACAGGTTCAAATCAACCATTTCTACCAGGAATATATCGCCAACAAAGAGCACATCCACATGAACGCTACTAAGTGGTCAAGCCTGACTGAATTTGCAAAATATCTGGGCCGGGAGGGAATTTGCAGAGTTGAAGAGGGAGAAAAGGGTATTTTTATTGCATGGATCGATAAGAGCCCTGAAGCCTTAAGAAGGCAAGATGCGATTCGCAGAAAAGAGAGACAAGATCGTGGAGACGAAGAGCGAGAAAGGAAATTGATCGAAGAACAAATTAAAAGAGCTCACAAGGATAAAGAGGTAGCAGGTATTGAGGATGATGATATTTCGGAAGCGCCTAAGGAACTACAAAGAACGGAAGGAGAGAAGTTCAAACTCAATTTTGCTTCGAAGGTCGCTGCACCGAAAAAATCTGCTTCTCCGTTAGTGTCAGATAGACTGGATAACGAGTCCGTTAAAGAAAAGCCAGAGACCCCTTCGTCGCAATCGATACCGAATCCAGCACCTCAGACCGAAAAAGCGCCCGTCAGAATTGGATCTGGGACTTCGGGTTCAAAGCCAAAGAATGTCTTCGCGTCTATGTCGAAAAAGACTGCGGCCCCCAAAAAGGCAGAAGCGTCATCTAAACCATTAAGCGCCATTGAGCGTGTAATGAAAGAGGACATGGAACGAAAACGTGCAAGAGAAAATAATGGATTTAAAGAGCTTGCTATGAAGCGACAGAAGATATCTTAATGGATTGTATTAGAACCGGATTTGTATTAGAACTGGATAAGGCATTTATGGAGTAGAATAAATGGTGGGTATGATTAATGACATATTCAAGCATTTCCCACAGTATTGCGTCCAGTGATTTTATGATAAATTAATGACAGCACCGTCCACCCACAGTTTATTAATTGTCTGTGTATAGCTGCATCTATGTCTAAGAGCTTTGAAAAAAAGGTTAATTACAAGGTAATCAAGTGAAGACAATATAAACACTGAAATGGAGCTCAAAGTTTCAACAGGATGAAGCACAGGCAACAAAGGATATCCATTGAATGGAAGAGAGAGGGAATAAGATGAGAGTGTAAGTAGACATGGTGGTTCTAGAGCAACCTATAGCGCCTTGCCAGGACCACACTAATAACCATGATAGCACCAATGACACCAAGGATGCCAAAGAACCATGCTAGGCTACCCCCGTCACCACCAGGCACAGGGACGTTCATTCCAAAAAGACCACAAATCAGGTTCAAGGGGACCAAGATACTTCCCAAGAAAGTAATCTTGCTCAAAATCCTATTCACATCATTGCCCAGCATGATATTTGTTACATTTAGTTGGGCGAGGTAATTGCTATGTGCTCGGCTGAGCATCTTTTCAAAGTGGCCAAGGTTCGACATCATTGTAACGACATGGTCTTGAATATCGCCGAGATAGAGGCCGATATCTCCACGTGGAGTGACCGAATATTGTTCGTTGCACCGTTTTGAGAATCCTCGGATAACATCGGCTTTGCCACCTAGCAGTCGCATCAAACTCATCACCTTCTTTCGAAGACCTCCGATTTGGGGAAGGAAGACATTGAAGTCTTCAACGCGGGCAACATAGACATGGTCTTCAATTGCTTCAGACTCTCTCTCCACATCACGAATGACAGGTCCAAAACTGTCGACAATGTCGTCACTAGATTGAGGTCAGCAATTTCAATGCTTGCAAAATAACTGATGATGTGGGAACCTACATCATGGCATAACAAATCCAGTCACTGCTAAGAGAAACATATTCTCTCAGCTTCCCAATTCTCTTGCGGACATTTGCAGCATGAGGGTTATCAGTAAATGAGAAAGAAAGCACCCCTTCGCGAAAAACCACCATATAGACATTGACGGGCTCTAGATAGTCCTCGCTGGACTTGTCAATCTGATAAAATGTCCGGAAGCACACAAAATAGTATTGCTTGAACAATTCAACCTTCTCACGAGCCTCTTGGGTGATGATATCCTCGGCTGTCAGAGGATGAATAGAGAATGCACGGCAAATTGCACCAAGCTCATCTTTGCTTGGATTCATAACGTCAAGCCACCAGACACCTCCTTCTGGGCCAAGTTGGAAAAGATCACGGAAACTATCCCCTGGAAGAACTAGATCACCAAGCTCGGCGGCATGAATTGTACTTTCAAATTCCGAAGAGAAAAAACTGAAGCGTGTGGGTTCATTTTCATTTTGAAGAATCTCAAAAAGCCTCTTCTCGTCCACAGCATCCACAGGAGCTCCACCAAGTTGCTTTGCAACTTTGTCTGTCTTATCGATAAATTCGGATGATGATTCCAAAGGGCTTGTTGGTCGCATCATAACATTTGAGTCATCTGATTTGTGAGCATGAGGGCGCAAGTCATGGAATATTCTTGGGTGTTTGCTCTGTGAACTCATGCTATGCTTGCGTCGCCCGGATCCATTGGTTGGTGGGCTTGCCTTTTTCTCAAGGGCCACGAATTCTTCGAGTTCTTCGAAATCGATAAGCGAGGACTTCCTCGATTCTTCATGCGCCGGAAAACATACATCCCCTCCCTCACCCATGTTGACCCGTGGGTCTACGCTGTCCACCCGAATGGCGCTTTCATTACTAAAAGTTGGCCGCCGGTGATGCGTGCCAGCAGATACAGTCCGGTGCAAAAGAGCGTCAAGATCTGTCGGACACTGACTTTCGAGAGTATTTGCCCGTTCGCGTCGACGAGGCTCCGCAAATGCATCAACCGAATTCGGAGGTGACGAAGACCTCGATGACGAAATGGACGCTGCGTCCTGGTTGGTTCGGTTGCGTCTGTGAGTTCGCACTGCAGCGGGGCTCACTGACATCCGGCGCCCTCCAATGCGTTCAAGTTCTTGAATGGAATGATCATCATCGACGACGGCATGTTCAAAATCCCGCACTTTCAAAGACCCGTCGAGTAACGCTTCCTTCACGTGCTGGAAGCTGTGTGGTTCATCGGGCTCAGATGTGATCACCTGCGGAATAACTGGCCTATTCGTTGTGCTCTCGATGGTGTCCGCTCTCGGCAGGGACTCGGCTTGGAACCGATGGTCGTCCAGTTCGGGAACGGGAGTGCTGTACCTGGTCTGGCACTTTTCCGATCTTGGTGATTCGCTCATCGTGGGTGAGTGATCTTCAACGTCGTGCAATAAAATGGATGGTCTTAGTTTCACAGTGTGGAGAGGGAGCGAACGCCCGGAAGCGCTCACTCGTCCGGATTATCCAAAACGGTTAGTGGTTAAGGAGTTGTGTCCCTGGCTCCTTTTTTTTTCAGCCTAGCCCTCGGTAAAGGGCCGGCCGTATCTGCTGTGCACCTATTTGGCAGCCAAATCACATATGATGCTGAAAGTCCAGTTATGGGGGTCGAGTATCTCCCCCGCCGAAGACCCTGAACTTTGGGCCTAGAAGAGGGTGAATAAAAGAGTACTGGGCGTAGTTAACCCCCGCCAACTTGAATAATTTAATCCAATAGGAGCTGCAGAGCTCTGGAGCTGTGGCAGCGGCTAAGAAGTCGGAAAGAGATCGTCTGCCGCTGTCCTGTAGTCAGAACAAGGCGAGGATTCTCAACCCAACTGAGATTGAGGAGCGATGGGACCACGAGAGGCTGACCGACGTCCTGGTGGGAGGAATGGTACAGGCGGTTACTCGGGCAATCATAGAATGGTTAAACAAGAAGAAAAAGAACTGTGCAGGGAGAAGGTGGAGAGAAAAGCTCAAAGAAGAGGAATTTGCTGGGCAGATGAGGTGAGAAAAAAACTCGTTGAGGGGCGGCAGGTTTCAAAGTTACATCCTAATAGGGTCTCTAATAATGACTAAGCAGGCTCCCCAACTGGCACGGGCGCTAGGATAACTCCGGACGACTTCGCTAGTTTTCGGGATTGGACTAACCTGATAAGTACACTGTGCTCGCTGCTCTAGAAATTTGGCTACGGAACAAGAACAAAACTCTCCAGCTGCGTTTTTGTAATGTGATTGATTTCAGAAAAGTCTTTCTGTGCTTTTTCGGCGATCCAAAGACGAAAAGGCAAATTGGCGCTCATGACTTGAATCCAGGTGCCGATTCGCCTTCAATTGCCATTCACGAATCCTTGGCTAGTTCCACTCGCCACTCCTTTACTCTATTTCATTCAGGGATGTAGACAAAAAAGCCATGATGCCAAGTCCGCTACTGGCATCATGGCTTTCGACAGCTGAGTAGCACAAGCAACCTGGGGTTGGAGAAAAATCGGCCGTTCATACTGCACTGCGAAATCTAGAGGCGTTTATTTATTTGCCATGCGGCCGCGTGAGCCCAAAATATTCCTATTGCATCTCAATCTCACTACTACACTGTGACAATCTTCGTTTTTTTAAGCTTTTTAGGGGTTTCTCTCCCTTTACTCCGAACTCACGTAGTGGCCCCCAAAATGCATCCCTCCGAACAGCCGAGTTACAGAGCTTTATCCATTAGCATACTGGTTCTTTATTGAAGAATCAAATGTTACACGGCCCGCCGCCCTTTCCGCCCTTGAATGTTCTCCTAGCTATTTCAGAATCTAGTCCCCGCAACTTCGCGGAGCATTATCTGATGGCCGTCTTTGATCTAGAACATGCAATGATATAAGTCGTATGTTGAAACGTTGCATGTGGTGCTCGGTGATGTCACCATCTTCCTCACCAAGCTGCCAATGGATTTCTCCCACTGAAGCATGGTGGCCAAGGGCTTTCAATGTCGCTTCTTCCGCGGAAGCCTGGCGGACTTGGACCAGTCCTTCGATGTCTCGAGATACCAAGGCCAGTGGACTTTAGAATATCGCCTGTCAAATGATCCGGGTACGAGTTTGTGTTACTATTGGAACTCGATTTTTTTGTTTGTTGCATGATCTTCAAAGCTGGATCCAACGTCACTAGACTCGCCATTCGCGTTTTCATCCCTTGCACAACCTCCTTGGCCGTTACCTGCCAAGTGCGGTTGCATTTTTTTTGTATGTACTAGAGCCGATCGTCCGCTTGCACTAGGTATCGACCAAAGAAGGGAGAAAATGTGGCAGATCTGAACATTCACCCGGTCATCTCGTTTGCTTTCCTCCAGCTGGCCGGCTAATACCCAGCGTTCTATCCGTGAGGCCATATTCATAATATCAGTTTGGATTTAAGAGGCAAAGAATGGGAAGAATATGAACTTTTTTCCAAGTGCAAGTGTCTCAGGTTCGGCCTAGTCAAGATCATGGTCGTCCAAAAATTAAGGTTGGAGATTGATCAATGCCAAACTGCTTAGCCTTTTGGGCCATGCGAGCTGTAATTTGTGCAAAGAACGGCTGGGGATGCTCCAAAAGGAGCGTTATAACTGCAACTGGGATTCGATGCCAATGCCATGGTCATCGACTTTGCCTCACCTCTCTCTCTCTTAGGATAGCTTAGATGTACGACATGGGCATTGAATGCATAGACGCTTTAGGGCGACGGCGTTGCTTATACCAGCAGCAGCCATATTTGAATGATATATATATATATATACTGAGGAGTCTTCTGTGCCACTGGGTTTGATCCTAATGTTCCGGGCAAGCCACCCTCTGAATAACCACGCTACTAAACTTGCTCCTAGTTCAGACAATGCGTCATCTTTGACCAGCGGCTCACCTCCCACGTCTAACGTAAGAAGCATGTTGAGCAATGTGAGCAATTTGATGGACAAAGGCAATTACACACATGAAAACAGCCTGTGAATAGCTCATAGTACGAAGTTCCTTTCTTCCATTCTCCATTAGTTGGGTTCTATGTTAGCTGGCAACATACTAGCTGTCCTGCGACAAGGAAGTAAACCTTTTGTCAATGTACCTCTTCGTGAAACTCTCCCGACATTAAACATCCTCGTGGTCCCCAGCACGCTGGTCATGTTTTATTCCCTCATTTTGGGGAACTGTGAGCGTATGCCGGCTAAGACTAGGCTGTATGACCAAATTTTCTCTCCGTTCTGTGTGATGCGTGGTTAAATCAAGCTGCTCAAAGCATTGTTGAAGTTGGGGGCTACTTGAGCTTTCCTTTACAGCAATATATTCCTTTCTCGCATCCAATCTGAGTTTTGGTGTTATTGATGCAGAAATGGACTAGCTGCTTTTTAGCAAAGCTAGGCCTAAAGGAATCATATCTGAAGAGGTGTCTTCCTAACTCTGGTCATATTTGGGTCTCTCAGATTCATTCTTGCGTGACTTAGCATGTTGCCTTTCATTTCCCATTCGAAGGATATCCTTCGACAGCACAATATACAGCTCACCTTAAACACCAGACCGCTCAATCCCTCAGTAAACCATTCTCTTGCATTTATCGTAGGAATTTCCCTATATACCCGTAATTCTCTGAAACCTGCTTCAAACCCTCAGTGATCAGTGAGCATATATCGATATAAACATGCCAAGCTTCTGCTGCCCAAGCTCCAAGTCTCCGAACCAATCACAGCCACTGATAACTTAGTTAACATGTGATCTCATGCCAGATCTCCAACCCGCCTCCGTTTCCTTCACCGCGCCGAACCTCTCCAGGTCCAAGCTCCATCGCCCAATTGTGCACAAGTGACAGGTGACAGGGAGAGACTAATTTAAGCCCAATATCCTTCCAAGATGGATGAAATTCTCGCCCCCTTACAGGATATTTTTGAAGCCCAAATAGTAGGTCTCGTCAAAACTCTCCGTTCCTTATCACGACTCATCCTAACGGTATATAGGATTTCCATGGCCAACGCCTTGCCGAACTAATAAGCACCGTCTTACTTGTCGTCTTCGGCGTAAGCCTTCACCCGTCTTCCGCTTGTCACTCTAGTTGAAAATGTCTGGTTTTGCCAATATCAAGTCGCGATTTTACTAATGGCGGCTCACGATTTAGGCTATCGGGTTTATAGCCGGCTACATATACCAAGATGTCTTCATAACGGTGCTAATCGGTCTAGTTGGAGTGACGTTAACGATGCTGGCTGTTGTACCTCCTTGGCCGATTTATAATAAACACCCAGAACGCTGGCTGGTCCCAGGTTTGGGAGGAGTCCAAGGGGGCGGAATCGTGGTAGGAGATACCAAATTGCGTTAAATGATGGGGCCGCTGGATATTCGGATAAAATGGAATGCAGCGCTTTGCATTTTACCTAATTACGTATGAGAACGTTGAAAACGCCAGAGATACCAGCGATAAGTAAAGCGAGTCTGGATAGTTCCGGATGGATGTTCTTTAAATTAATGGAATACAAATTTGCTACCAAATTACCCTCTGGTATCGCCATAACACCGACCCATAACCCGTGATAAAACCTTACCAATTAGCCAGTGGTGTAGCCTGGATTCCTCTCGTCTAGAGAAGGATTCACACTTGTAGAGCAACCAATGCTTAGCATAGTGGGACGTATCTCAGTGAATAAAACCCTATCGGCCATATTTCTGGAACTCCCAATCTCTGTTATCTAGAGGACAAACTTGTCTTGTTCTTAACCATCTTGAGATGCAGTGGAAATGGAAAGCGTGCTGCACGCAGACGCGAAATTCGTTAGTCAATTTCCATCCTTTGAGAACGAGAAAGGGAGGAAAGAGAAGATGGTGGGAAAGCTACTAACATTGCATATTCCCCATGCAACGGTACACTCTTCTGCTGTAGAGGATCCTTGATTCGCCTGGCACTCGATGCCTGCAAAGTTGGTCAGTCAGATTTTCCCTCCACAACAACGTAAATAGTCCAAAACAAGCGTACATAGGTCCATGATGTGGTTCCGGCAGATAGCACAGTTATCTACGACGATATCCCAAGCCCAAAGGGCAACGGCATTCCACTAGAAAACATCAGCGAGCCGCTCAACACAACGAGGGCCTCCGGCCAATAAATCATATCTGCATACTTTCTTGACCTCAAACCGTTTTTTGCCCTCAGCGCTTGTGTCAGCAGCGCCTGATTTCGAACTCTTCGTCGTAGCCTTAGATTTTCCTGGAGCTGCGGGGGCATCCGTCATTTCAACGTCTGCCATGGCTTCCACAACGGCGACAACGAAATGGGTCAATCAAAAGCGTAAGGAAAAAAAGGCCAAGAAATGAGAGAGGTTATTTATTGCGACGAGCCTGGAGTTGACCTTGAGCTCTTTGAGACGGTTTCTTTCAGTCTGGTTGCTCCCCGCCGAGTCGAATGTTAGTTTTGGTTCACAAAGAGTTAACTGTCTAAATGGTAGAAAATTGCAAGAAAGACTCACGGAAACTACCTAAGTAATACCAGCTCCCGCAGTGATGCCGATTACACTGAAGTAAAGCTGCTTGCCAGCTTCATGCACATTAACCAGTGAATCAGTGTCTGGGGCGTTGCTTTGTTTAGGTGACCTAACGGACTAACGTAATTCCACACCGAACCGGCCACCAAAATCACCGTATCCCAACTGACTAGATTTTAATTCAAAATATCTCCACGCAACAACACTCAATCAAATTAAATTAAATTACACGCGGTTGAGG
>LJPJ01000965.1:0-18899 GCA_001430935.1 Amauroascus verrucosus
AATTGCTTGGTATGCCAACAAACTAAGATTCCCTATGATAAGACTCCTGGATTGCTGAAATCCTTGCCAATTCCCACACAGCCATGGCAGCACATCTCAATGGATTTTATGGATGCACCCAGGACTAAGAAGGGGCATGATGCCATGTTGATGATGGTGTGTCACCTAAGTAAGAAGCCAATATTAGTTCCTATCATATGAGAAGCAAACATCAGAGAGCTCACCAGACTGTTCTTAACTTACTACTACCAGTACTATGGAGCTCTGGAATCTATTGTGTCAGATAGAAGCCCTCAGTTTGTTTCAGACTTTTGGGAAGAATTCACCAAGCTGCTAGAAATCAAGTTAAAACTTTCAACAGCTCATCATGCCCAGATTGACAGACTGACTGAAATTGTCAATCAGTATCTAGCTACTAAGCTGCACCCCTATGTGAGCTATTATTAAGATGACTGAGATGACTGATTACTAATGATGGATCATGCAGCTGAAGCTCTGAAGAACATCTTCACTGGGTTAACACCTTTTCATGTAGTCAATGGCTATGAGCCCAGAATGTCATTTGATTGGAAGCCCTTGCCAAACCCTCTTCCTAGAATGGAGAGACTGAATTGAGAGGATGTCTGGAAGCAAGTTATTAGAATGGAGGAAGTTTGGAGATTGGCAGCTGGCAATATGGAAAAAGCTCAAAGAGTCATGGAAGGCCAAGCCAATAAGCACTGCCAGGAGCCAGATTTTAAAGTAGGTGACAAGGTCTTCCTCACACTAAAAGACTACAGGATCCAGAGACCAAGTCAGAAACTGGCTGAGCAAAATGAAAGGCTCTTTGAGATTCTAGAGAAGATTGGAAACAGCTACCAGCTTAAGCTTTCTATCAGCATGAAGATTAGCCCAGTGCTCTCACCTGACAAACTATGGAAGGCAGCAGATAACCCCTTGCCAGGCCAGGTAAATATTCCACCAGAGCCAATCATGATTGAAGGAGAAAATGAATGGGAAATCAAGGAAGTTCTGGCAAGCCATATCAACCATGGTAAGCTAAAATATCAGGTTAAATGGCTAGGATTTGATGACAACCCTGGCTGGTATCCAGCATGGAACCTGAAAGGCTCACCACATTTGGTGCAAGAGTTCCATATAGCGAATCCAACAAAACCAGGACCCCCAAAATGGATATTTGGATAGAGGCATGGAAAAATGGTAACTATCTTCAAGATGAGACAGATGATGACCTGCCATTGATCATATTTGCAAGGAGAATAATGTTAGAACCTGAGATATGGCTGCTTGATAGAATTTAGGACTTAGGGCTAGGGTAGTGGGAATCACCTGCAAGCTGTATATAATGTATCACCTCCCCAGACCCCTGTTCTCTCACCACCTTAGTATTTCGTTGAAATAGCTTACCTAGTTGGCAATAAGATTCGTTCTTCCTGCACCTCAATTCGAAGCCCTAACACTAGGTAACATGCTGTAGCTCCATCTGTTCAGTTTTTGATATATGTGATTTTGCTTTCTTTAGTTGAGAAATAATCTATATTGACCACAAACTTATTCTTCATTCACAAGAGTCAATGTTTAAAGAATGATTTCTTTTCATCTGTCAAATGCTTTGAGTTATCAATTTTTATTAATCTTTAAACTTTACTCTGTTCTTCAGCTGATGCTTCTCAAAGAGTCAGTGTATTTACTGCTTACTACAGATTATTGTGTTCTTCTATCAGATTATTCACTTGTTTATCTAGTTGCTCAACCTATTCTGTTTATACTTGATACACATCTTATTCACTTCTGATTTAGGATATGTTTTCTCAGATGTTATTTATCAGCTTAGCAATCTTCTAATACACTTGATCAGAGTTCTTTTTTATCACATCAAAGAAGTTTTTTTTAGTTATAAAAGACTTCTCTTCTAGATTCTCTTCATTCAGTGTTATCAGATCTCATTCTAATCTTCAAGAGCTCTCTATTGTGTCTTAATTATTGGTTAAATCAATTGTTCTTGCTAATTCAGTCATCTCTTCTGTTTCTCTAGATGTTATTGTATTGTATTGCTTAACATATGTTGACAAGAGATTCTTAACAGAGGTTTATTAATTAAAAAACATCTCAAAAAGAGTAAAAGTAGGGAATGATCTTAATATTATGTTAGAGCTTTGAATCAAGATGCAGAAAGAACAAAATCTTATTGTCAACTAGATAAGCTATTTCAACAAAATACTAAGATGGTGAAAGAAAGAGGGTCTGAGGAAAAGATACACTATATACAGCTTGCAGGTGATTCCCACTACCCTAGCCCTAAGTCCTAAATTCTATCAAGCAGCCATATCTCAGGTTCTAACATTATTCTCCTTGCAAATATGATCAAATCCTTGGATAAGATGACTACCATGACTATTCAGAATAAGAAGGATATGGGTGCCAATCCTACAGGAGTTGGTAGTAGGGATAAACACTCAGGTAAGCCATTCAATCCCTATTTCATCTGTGGTCCAGCCATTAGAGCTAACATCTAGTCACCAGCTGTCTGAAAGCCCATCAAATCAGCCTTTTTGTAGATTCTGACTCTTAAGAATCACATACAGGGGTAGAGCCTAATCTGATACATTAACTGATTCAATCACAGTAACCCATTCCTGATTTCCAGGCTGTAAAAGCTTTGCGTAGTAATGACTCTAGTGATGGCACATAACCCCATTGCAAACCCAGTTTCATGTTATAGATATCCCCAGACTGAATTCTATATTCAGCCATTATATCCCTCAGAGTCTTAAACAATCTGTTAGAACCTGATAGCTATATAAGTGAGCGCAATTCCAAGTCTTCTGACTTGGAATCCTAGTCTTTTGCCATAGCGCAATGGTAATACCTTAAGAATGCGCCCTTGAGGTCACGCCATGACACAATCCTGTATAACCTCTATATTCTCACATTTAGCTTGCTTATGATTATAGTGTCTGGAATAGCAGCATTAGAGCTCTGCATAGCATTTAATCAGCTTATAGACCCAGTTCTTTCTCACATGGGGGGCCATGGAAGGTAGGGAAGGTAAGGAACAAGAAGCCAGTATATGGTTTGCCATATTCTCCACAAAGGCTGGCCAGGGAGGCAGTCCTCATTTATCCAAATCTAGCACCCATTGCACTAGCTGATTTTCTTCAGCTTCTGTCATTTTTTGTAAATTTGTGTGTAAATTCACCTTTGCAGACCATTCTTTAAGTCAATGGGTAAGAGTAGAGCATGGCACATCATATAGTCTTGCAGCTTCATGAATTGAGATTTTTTCATGATTTTGAATAGCATTTATTGCAAGTTCAATTCTTCCCCCTCTCTCAACTGAATTTAAGGATTTTGCTTGCGAATTGGAGGCATTCTCACACGTTGAAGTAGAGCGTTGAAGATAATGGATTTTGGTGGCTCGCTCGGGGGTGGATTACGTTAACTAAACTAGTTGTTATGTAATTGTCGTGTGGTTACAACATCATGTCTTGGGAAACGGGGTGCCTATAACTAGATGGATGGAAAACCACAAAGAAGGGTGAACATTCGCCATTTTAATCCTAATTCTGGATAAACCAACATCCTCTTCTCTAGGAAGCATGATGGGAAGTACATCCTTAACTAGCCTCCCAGATGAAATTATCCAGTGCATTCTTGCTTGTTCCACGCCCACATCAGCCGTGGCGTTAGGAAGAACGTCAAAGCGATTTTGGAATGCCACCAACACTCCTCTACTTTGGCGATTATACTGCCAGAAATATTTTAACTATTGGGATGACCGCCATTCAATACCGGAAAAACTCCTTCTGCCAGTGTCCCAGGTTAATTGGAGGGAACTCTACAAGACGAGATATTCGATTGACGCTACTGTCACTGAAAACTTAGAAAGTATCCTTTCAAGCCAAACAAGTCGTATTGAGAAATTCCACAAGATTGTCGGTTTTGGATATGATGCCAAGGACACGCTCCTACGCCATGCGCAAGCCGCGTCGGATCGCGAAGACCATTTAGCCCGACAGTAAGTTCACCAATGGCCTTGTTACGTCTCAATTTGCACAATTCTCTCGCTCTAACAGTCAATAAAGTTATTATAGCACTGCAGCCTTGGGATGTCTTCATCGAACTATAGCAATATCGGAATGGAGTCGGTTAAAAGAAGGAGAAGACGTTCCACTTGAACGGGTTCTTGGTGCTTTCGACATGTTTGTCCTTGAGGCAGGAACTGGGGACCTAGACGACGTATGCACGCGAATCATAAGCCCACTATCTCCGCGTTTAACTAACCAAAAAAGATCTCCGGCAGATTGAACGATATAGTCGTCCAGATCAAGGGTGATTCCCGTATCATCTCAGCCCATACACCACGGGAGAAAGCTGTGTGCATTGCCGCATATCTGCGAGACAAAAATCTAACTGGAATCGATCCAGGAAGGGAATATTACAACATTGAGCATAATTTTCTGGGAATTGCATTGAGAGACAGCCAGCATAATTCACTTCCGCTTATCTCAGCAGCTATCTATTGCTACGTTGCAAAGAGGCTAGGTTTGCATGCTTATCCTTGCGGCTTTCCTTTCCATGTTCATGTCATTATCCGCCCAGAGATCGGGTATGACATGGACGGCAATTGCCTTGAAGATGGGAAGCAAGGGGCTCCCATTTACATGGATCCCTTTCGGTCCATTCAGGAGACACCAGTCTCTGAACTTGAGAGCCAGCTAAGCTTTTTAGGAGCGTTGACTCTCACCCACTCAGCATTTCTGCGGGAAGCTTTGACGAGCGAAATTGTGTTGCGGTGTGGCAAGAACATCCTTAACTCCGTGACGCAAACATCACTTTTCCAGTGTACTTCGCTTGATGTCACCAATGTTGAATACGCAGCTCTTTGGGCGTCGATGCTTTTTGCCGATTATGCGATACTAGAAGAACGTCCGGCCCAAGGACCAAGACGACACACGCCACTTCGACATCACCTGCCTTCGCTAATGGAACATTTTGCGGCAAACTTTCCCTTTGATGTTTATCTCATTGAGAAATATCTGTTGCCCCTATTTAATGGCCTTCCCGACCATGACAATCTACTAGAGAGTATCCATGTCATGAAAGCTGGGGATGAAATTCCTAAGCAAATCCGGCAGACTTCAGAACATGCGAATGTAAATTATAGAGTGGGCCAGGTATTTCGCCATCGCCGGTATAACTACATCGCTGTTATCATCGGATGGGATCCGGAATGTGGGGCCGGAGAACAATGGATGCGTCAAATGGGTATCGATGGGCTCCGGGCGGGGAGGCACCAAAGTTTTTATCACGTTTTGTATGTTTCTAATTGCTCTTTTTCTCGTTCGCATACTAATTGGAGACAAGCGTTGAGGATAAAAGCGTTCGATATGTCGCCGAGGAAAATATAGAGTTGATTGACCTTGATATCTCAGGAATGCCTCAGCAATTTTTGGGGTCCCTTGGAAGATATTTCAAGCGGTGGGATACCCAAACGCGACGGTTCGTGAGCAATATAAAAGACGAATACCCAGAAGACTAGCCACTATAACATCGCTATAACCGTTTCCTCAGTCCATGCCTAATCAATGAGCCGGTTGAATTGTATTTCTGGGTGCATGATTTAAAAAGCCAGGGAAGGTTTCCTCGACAATTGAATTCAGCTTGGGTAAAGCTCCCGACTCTATCTGCTGTAGAATCGGAAATTTTAACATGTCGAGTAAATCCTTTAATAAGTCTAACATAATCGTCTCAAATTCGAAAAGTGGATAATTGAATGATAGCTTCTTGAGGCTTGCTTCAGTTGTGGATATTCCAGAAAGGATCAAAGAAGACTTCGTGTCATCGCGCAGAGTTATCCAAGCGACCTTTTCGGGCCCGGCGGAATTCTCAAGTTGATTATAATCAAACGGCCAATCCCATGCGAAAGCCTCGTATAGCTTTTCTAGTTTCGTTTCTCCATAAATGAACACCTGCTCCAACGTAGCATGCAACATCAAACGTATGCTATTTTCCATCCACCTGCGTCGAAGTCCTATAGGGATTATGCGACTCAGAGCCATGTATTCGGGGATTGAGTCCAACAAAGATACGCGCGAGTCTGAGTCCAGCGTGTTGCTGGACGGTAACCCCATGTGCTGGCACATGTCTTTAAAGTTCTTTTCAGCCGAAAAATTACTATCAGATATATACAAACCTTGCTCCGGGGAAACTAGAGCTTCATTTCGCTCAAGCCATAACTTTGCCCGTTTTTCGCTTGCTCTCCGTCGTGCCTGAAGAGTTTGTGGACAAGGTAGGTAAACAGACGGCTGATCCCGGCGTAGGAAGAGATTGGCGAAACTAAGGACCTCAAGCTTCAGTCTTATATCCTGGGACAGTGGTTGTGTTGGATGATTTCTCTTGAACAGCTCGAAAATGACTAGCATATAAGAATTAGTTGCTAAACTGAGAAGAGTAATAGGTCCAACAAGGCAATCTTCAAGAGCAAGATAGACTGACCATCAAAAACATTCAGAATGTTTTCGGATTTGTTTGGCTGGTGGCCATCCTTCCTCTGATCAGCACGCTCGTTAAGGACTGTTCTAATTGCCATGCATAACAAATAATCAAGGACCATCAAGTCCACTTCAGGATGGACAGCTTCCGGGCGGGAGTTGCTTTCCACGGCGTACGAAGGGAGCATAGTTGCTTAGTAAATCTATTGATCAAAGCAAGTAAGGATGTATACCCAACTTATGAGCTAGTGGTATTCCACTGTTCTGGGCAACACAGGTATATGAATTGAATCTCTTCACGCCAGGGAGTCTTGAGCTCTTGGCAAGCCATGTCCATCAAGATGGCTCACTTTGGAGAAATCAGAAGGTTTGCTAGTGCAAATTTGCCAGCCAATAGGCCCGAGCAATTATGGTCAAGACTTCGAACCACAATTTCGAATTTCCCATGGGGCTGGGGTGACTGGCCCTTGTACTCATCCATCCAACTAAACTCACTAACTACCTCATCTGATTCATTCATGGGATGTTGGAAATTAGATCCATACTTCACAAGTTCATACGTACGAATCTGCGGTTATCTGCATACAGGCTTCCGTCTCGGATTCGACAGGGCTTACTAAATATGATACTGTAGTTCTGTTTGTCGGTCTATACTTTTAACAGATGTGGAAGGCCACCACTAAGCTTGTCAGAGGAATCGCTCACAATTTATGATTTCCACCATCTCCGGCGCGTCCAACTCTGATTGCTCTTCCCCCAAATATATAATCACCATAAACCACAATGAATACTGTTGATATTGGCCAAAA
Source organism: Amauroascus verrucosus (assembly GCA_001430935.1). Taxonomy (NCBI): domain Eukaryota; kingdom Fungi; phylum Ascomycota; class Eurotiomycetes; order Onygenales; family Onygenaceae; genus Amauroascus; species Amauroascus verrucosus. Next base: position 7,304 of record LJPJ01000965.1, read on the forward strand.
ATACAAGAAAATTGTTGAATACCTGTGGGACCCGGAGCCAAAGAACGACGACAATCTTATTGAGTCTATTTGGTGTCTAGGGAGGGAATACGAAACATCTACTCCTCAGTGCAATGAAGGCGTGAATACCCCAGAAGGTTCTGACGAGCGGGATATGCTATTCTCATCAGCTATAAATCAGACCTCTTCAACGTCCCAAGAAGCCCTACCTAGTAAAGGACCTATATCGCCGTGTGGATCAAACCTTCAGAAGCTCAGGCCACGAGACTGGCCGGTCTCTTTCCTTGACGATTTTGAATCAAAGATCTGGATTACATATCGATCAAATTTCCCAGTGATTCCTAAATCGAAGGACCCCAATGCCCCACTATCCCTCACTCTAAGCGTGCGACTTCGAAGTCAGTTCCTAGATACCCACGGCTTTACGACTGATACAGGATGGGGCTGTATGATTCGGTCTGGACAAAGCTTATTGGCGAATGCTCTATCATTCCTAAACTTGGGTCGAGGTATTATGCATTCCTTCACATTACAGTAGTTGTGGCTGATAATGCGTTAATAGATTGGCGGCGAGGTTCTCGGCTGGAAGAGGAATGTGCATTACTGTCCTTATTTGCTGACGATCCTCAAGCACCGTTTTCCATTCATAAATTTGTTGAGCATGGGGCATCTGCATGTGGCAAGCACCCGGGGGAATGGTTTGGGCCTTCTGCAACTGCTCGCTGCATCGAGTAAGTTTTCAAATCTTTTAGAGATATCAAAATTCTCACCCGTCACAGAGCACTATCCAGTGAATGTAAGCACGCGGGCCTAAATGTCTATGTGACGAGCGATGGTTCCGACGTTCATGAAGATCGATTTCTCCGGATCGCTGAATCAAACGGCATTCAGCCAACCCTTATATTGCTTGGGGTGAGGCTGGGAATTGAGAGCATCACCCCTGTGTATTGGGAAGCCTTGAAGTCGATTTTCCGGTATCCCCAGTCAGTGGGAATAGCAGGGTACGCTATCAGTGCTTCCCGTTTAAATTTCCCACAATAACGCTGACGCTATTAGTGGTCGTCCATCTTCTTCGCTCTATTTTGTCGGAGTCCAAGGCCCATACTTCTTTTACCTTGATCCCCACCACACACGGCCTGCAGTCTCATGGAGCCCAGATTCCTCATCTTTATCGCCTGAACACCTAGATACTTATCATACGCGGCGTTTGCGAAGACTTCATATCAAAGAAATGGATCCAAGCATGCTCATTGGGTTTCTTATCAAAGATGATGACGACTGGCAGGACTGGAAGCGGCGCGTTCGTTCCACTATTGGGAAATCGATTATTCACATATTCAACGCGGAACCGCCAAACTCTAGCCTACGGTTTGAGAGACGAGAAGCAGTTGACGAAGTTGAAGCGCTTGATGACAGTGAATGACGGTGATTAATATTTTTAGAAATATCCGTCATATATGACCAACTTCGGGGCTTGTTACTTCGCCCTTTGAATTCTCTAGAATTGAGGAAATCTCGTCGTCATCCTTGACTTAAAGCGTTTGTAGTATCATAGTTTAGTAACTAGGGAGGAATATCATTCCAGTTCGCCTCCCCGTAGCGTATTGTACAAAGCAAACCTCGACCTTCACATAAACCATAATACCATAGACATAAAGAAACCAGTAAACCCAACCCCATCCCGCAAAATGTTTATAAAGAAAACCGCGTAACACCCAACCCCACCTCGCGCAGCCGTGAAAACATAGACCGGGAGATGAAAAAAAATTAAAAAATTATTTAGCAGAAGACGAATACTTTGTTACAGCTTTGGTGCCTTCAGAAACAGCATGCTTAGCAAGTTCACCCGGTAGAATCAGGCGTACGCTAAAATGCCAAGTTAATTCGACAAGTTATCAATAGTAAGTGACAGCGATAAACTTACGATGTCTGGATCTCTCGTGATGAAATAGTCGATTTCTTGTTATAAGCGGCCAGTTTGGAAGCTTCCGTGGCAACACGTTCAAAGATATCTAAACCAAGATTAGGAGTCGATGGAAGAGTCGTCGATTGATAAACATACCGTTAACAAAAGAGTTGAGGATAGACATCGCCCGGTTAGAAATTCCAGTGTCAGGATGAACTTGTTTGAGGACTAAGGCAATATGAAGTCAGTGTCTGACTCGATCGATGAGGCCACCGATGTTACCTTTGTAGATGTAAGAAGAATAGGTTTCCTTTCGAGCCTTGGTTCGCTTCTTCTTCTCTCCAGAAGCAGCGGTTTTCTTGCCAGCTTCCTTTTTCTCAGCGGGGGCTTTACCGCCAGCGGGTGCCTTTCCTCCGGTGCTAGGCTTCTTCTCGGCAGCTTTTGGGGCCATTTTGACAAAGTCGGATTTATGACAAATTGAAAGTTTAAAGCAAAGTAGAGATTTAAGACTGATGTTCGAAAATAAATATGATCACGGGCAACAATCAGAAATATGTATGAAAAGATGGAAGAAAATGAGCGTTGACATGGAAAGGAGGGTCCTCTACTTATAGACTCACCAAAATTGTTAGTTGATCTCAGGTGGGCGAAAGAAGCAGAATTTCGATACGGTAACCGAACTGTATGATCTGTATGATTAGCAATCAAATTTGCTGGTAAACTGACACAAGTCGCGCTAAAGACGCTGTATCATCTGGTATTAGTTAAACTTACCGATCTTACCCTATTCGGCACTCGATGACAACATCCATCCCCAGAAGCCAAGAAGAATGATTGTGTTTGATTGGCCTGATTTATGCTCCCGCTATTGGTATCAAAAGCGAGGAAGTTGATCTAGAGTATGTTTCCGATTGCCCACCCGCCCGTCAACTCACTATTATATAAAGCCATCTCCTCCAACGACCTTTTTTTCGTTGCTCCTTTCTCTTGTTCATCATCCAATACTCAATTGTATCGACTTGACTTTATCAAACTCAACTGCACTATCACGTCTCATTTTCCAGAAAATAAAATAATCTACTCAAAATGACAGGTGGCAAATCCGGCGGTAAAGCCAGCGGCTCCAAGAGCTCTCAGTCGTAAGTTTATTGCTTCCAGTTGACTCGAAATATAACTAATCTCATTGCAGCCGTTCATCCAAAGCTGGTCTAGCATTCCCTGTTGGTCGTGTTCATCGGCTTCTCCGAAAAGGCAACTATGCTCAACGCGTTGGTGCTGGTAAGTTGCAACACAAGTATATATGCGACCATTTTCTAAACATATGTAGGTGCCCCGGTCTATCTTGCTGCCGTCCTAGAATATCTGGCAGCCGAAATCCTCGAGTTGGCTGGAAATGCAGCAAGAGATAACAAAAAGACGCGTATTATTCCACGCCACTTGCAACTCGCCATCCGTAATGATGAAGAATTGAACAAGTTACTGGGGCATGTTACTATCGCTCAAGGTGGTGTTATGCCATATATCCATCAAAGTATGCTCGTCCTTTTTTTTTCCCCTGGACTGCAGGCTAATTTCCCATAGACCTTCTCCCCAAGAAGACACCAAAGGCTGGCAAGAACCAAAGCCAGGAGCTTTAACTGATGTTTGCTTTTCTCTTTTCTTGCGTTTTCTCATCCGGCGTCGACAGCGGTATCCATTTGGGTGTGGTTACGGGGTTATGGTCGGTTGATACGGTTTTTTTTTAATGTTATGGATGTACATTATGTCTTCGGTGGACATGTCAATGATGCAGCAATCGCCTATACACTTGCCTAGCTGTACAAGGAATCGAAAAAATTGAGCTCTATAATTCTTACAATCACATGATGCTTCTGGCATTCCACTATCATCAAAAAGCATGTCAGGTAAGCACCATCAGGCGGTTATTACATTTACCACATCAGCATGATACAAAATTGCTAGATATCAGGTGTAGGATATTTGGTAGAATGGCGGTTCGAATCGCAATCTAAGTCAAACTTCTTAATCTATACATTGTCAAATGATTTATTATGAAGTGATCAATGTCGGTGTGACGCGAGGCGTTGTGCCATTTCTTGATCCTGAGATAACGGCGCTTTTTATCCTCAGCGTTACGTACATAATGAAGGATAAGAGTATTCGGTTCTTACAATTTAATATAGGCGCCTCAAGATTTCTCTCGTACTTCGAGCCTGCATAGAGCACGTTAGGGCCTCGAGAATAAAGGTAACATGTAAAGAAGTCTTACCGCCTGGTGCAGTCGGGGCTCGATACGGGTCAGGGTGTTTCCATTTTTCGAGCAATTTCTCTGTTTCGTGGAAAAGGACCTATTCAAACGGAAGGGACAATCAGCCGAGGATATGAGATTCGACGCAACATCAGACTATACATACTCTTTGTTGGCGCGGGTCTCGAACTTCCTTATTGCCATCGAATAGAGAACGAATATAAACTGCCTGGCCACGCCAAAGCTGTCGGTGAACAGCCCAATCGAGCGATAGTTTCAGAGCGCGTCGATAAAGTGACCTGAAAAAGCCTTAGTTAAAATTCACAACTCGGTATCGCCCCTGGCAACGTACAAAGCTGTCTGTCTTGCAGACATTATGGATATGAATGATGATAGTGTAAAATAACAGATTAATTGGCCGATTTTCTCAGATGAACGGATAAATATTCAAGTGAGGTTTGAGTTCGCGATATTATATCCCATGGGCGACCAATTATTTCTACGTTGGTAATGGATTGTCGATACCGTAACATATCGTACGGTGAACCAAAATCACGTCATGTATGTATGTACAGTATAGTACTCCGTACAGTACCTATCCGTCTAAGATTACTACCAATTTTTAGCAGGTCATTGAAACATCAAGGTTGCTTAATACCGGTGGCATACTTATTCCGAACAGTATGTTAATATTGCGTACAATACAGTACATACGCCCGTGTAAATGTAACTCCCGGCTTTACCTTTCTCCTAAGCTGCTAAAGTTCGGAACACATCCCGTCTCAAGAATCCTCCTCCTCCGATACAGATTTTCCAACCGCAATTGGCTTTTGAACCGCGCATCTTGTTTAGCAACAATCGATAAATGTGATAAATGCGAAAGACGGATTGATCATTAACATCAAGGACAATGGCTTCTCGCGTTCAGTTCAGCAATGCGATTTCACGCCGCTCAAATCAGTTCCTCAGACCTCACGTCTGTCAGAAACTGTCATTTTCAAGACTACATCCAATTAGCAGCAAAGTTTCAAGTCCTTCCGCATCCGGTCTTTTTCGACCTTCACAACACTTAAAGTACGAGACGGTTCTTCCTTCTTTCGCCACCAGATCATTGCATCTTCTAACAGTGCCAGACAAAATGTTTTGCGGCCAATCCCATCACAGTTAAACGGATATCAGCTGCGCTTCTACGGTTGTGTATACCTCGCGTTTTAAACATACTATTCTAACATTTTAGTAGCGGATTCGATTGTTAAAGTTCCACAGATGGCAGAGTCGATCTCAGAGGGTACATTAAAACAATTTTCGAAGCGTGAGTGGTGATATTCGTTTTCGTCTTCTCCAAAAACCCATTTTCGTTATTTGAAACTCTACGCTACAGGTTTACTGCATTAGTTATCATGGAATCATGAGGAGCTAATTGCAAATCGTAATAGAGGTTGGGGACTTCGTGGAGCGCGATGAAGAGCTTGCGACAATCGAAACCGACAAGGTGTCTAAATATCATCTCTTCCCGGGCAATTGGCAATCGCTAATCGCTCCTTAGATCGATATTACCGTGAACGCACCGGAATCCGGAATCATCAAAGAATTCTTGGCAAACGAAGAGGATACCGTAACCGTAGGGCAAGACTTGGTCAAATTAGAACCATCTACCGAAAAACCAGCAGCTGGAACTAAGAAGCCTCAAGAAGGCTCGGATTCCGTGACACCAGAAACGCAGCAGGAACAGCCTAAAGAGCAAACGAAAGAGGGTGGAAATGGAGGATACACCCAGCCCGACCAACAATTGCATCAGCCGAATGAAGCGAAACCCTCAGCGAAACCCTCTCCAAAAGCCGAAGGAGACTCCCCAAAAGCTCCAGCTCAACCATTGGCTAGCGCCACTCAAACTGGTCTTGGTAACAGGGATGAACGTAGGGTACGTCAAATTTTGCAGGTTATCAGTAAAGAATTTGCTAACGCGAACCAGGTCAAAATGAACCGCATGCGTCTCCGAATTGCAGAGCGCTTAAAGCAGTCTCAAAACACAGCGGCATCGCTGACAACTTTTAATGAAGTCGACATGTCCTCACTCATGGAGTTTCGGAAATTATATAAAGAGGATGTCCTCAAAAAAACTGGTGTCAAACTTGGGTTCATGAGTGCATTTGCACGTGCATGTGTTTTGGCCATGAAAGAGGTTCCCGCCGTGAATGCCTCTATCGAAGGACCAAACGGAGGTGACACCATCGTTTATAGAGACTATGTTGACATTAGCGTTGCCGTTGCGACAGAGAAGGGCCTTGTAACTCCTGTAGTGCGGAACGTCGAGACCATGGACCTTGTTACAATCGAGAAAGCTATTGCCAATTTGGGCCAGAAGGTATAAATTCGTTTGAGGAAACTTGTTCGGGTCGAAGCTTATTTGCGGAACAGGCTCGCGACAATAAATTAACAATTGAGGATATGGCCGGCGGCACATTCACTATCAGCAATGTCAGCCACACTCAAACTTCCACGTCTCTTCTGTTGCTAATTTCCACATAGGGAGGTGTTTTTGGGTCCTTAATGGGGACACCTATTATCAACCTTCCGCAAACAGGTCAGATCGAAGTCACTACTATGCCAGTTGAACGTCAGCTAACCTATAATATAGGAGTTCTTGGTCTTCACGCAATAAAGAATAGACCCGTGGCTATCGACGGGAAAATAGAGATCAAACCTGTATGCTAAATCCCGTTGTATATAAGCACCGCAGTGGTAACTGATTGTCACTTAGATGATGTACCTCGCTTTAACCTACGACCACCGCCTCCTTGACGGTAGAGAAGCCGTGACGTTCTTAGTCAGAGTGAGTGCGAATCATCAGCAAGGCACAAAGCAAAGCACGCTAACTCTACTCTCAGGTCAAGGAATTGATCGAAGATCCAAGGCGCATGCTACTAGCTTGACAACTTTCATCATATTAACCCTAGGCCCCTCGACATTGCCGACCCTAGCAGCCATCCTTGAAGCAGATGTGTAACATTTCTATACTACGTTGTACATAACAAACTTGGACTACATTTATTAACACAGCTTCCTACTCTTATCTGCGTACGTTAATAGTGGGGAAATTGGTGTAAGCGGTAGAAACTAGGATTGCTCCGCAAAAGTATTCTGCGCTATATAACAAGAATAATTTCATCATGGAAAGGAGTGATGTTCTTAAAAGTAGCAGGAGATTTCCAGATCCTTATTTGTTATGTGTTGTGGGATTCTTCCCTGGTCAGACAGGTGGTAGTAGCTTACCCCTGTTGAAGGGCTTGCATCTGATAGATAAAAAGGGTGGGATATCCATAGTATAAGCTATTGAACATAGCTGATAAAAAATTAATAAGAGTAATCAAGATGTTATTCCAGCTAAAATATTAAGCTTAATCTAGCTATCTAATTTAAAAATAAGAGTAAAGTACAAAAAAGTATAAAGACTCTTTTTAACAGTTTAAGATCATTCTTATATACATATATTTTATCATAGCACCTATTATGATTGTTATATATACTTTTAAAAATTAAAAAAAAAAAAAATCTAAACCTTAATCAGCTTAAAATAACTATGATATAAACTGTTATTATAGAAAACCTTGTTGAAAAAAATTTAGAGAAGCTATTGAAAAAGATATCATTGATATTAAAAAAAATAAAACATACAATAAATGTAAATAAGATAATTTAATAATAAAAGAAAATTTACATGTTAAAGAATCTATAAACAAGCACTCTGAAAGAAGAATATGACAGTTTAATTGTAAAGCACTTTGAAATTGAGAAAATTATTAATAAAGTAATCTTATGAATTATATATAGAAAATTATATACATTATTCCTTACATCTATGGGCATTGTTTAATAGTCTGTCCAACTATATTACACTTGCTGCAGGTTGGGGGTCTTCACTTTCTAACAAGTTGATTTGAATTCTCCACCACCCCCTCCACAGCTTGTTGAGAAGCTCTCTCTAGCTAATCCTTCCTCAGCTGTTAGAGTGCCTTCCTGAGCTATATAAGCATGTCCTTGTTCTTGCTTGCGCTTTTGTTTTTCATTGGCAGCCTGTAGGGCCTTGTTTTCCTGGGTCAAAGTAGCAGCGCTGTGCATGGCTAGCTGACACCCTTGAAGTAGTTGATCGAGGACTTAACTGGTAGGAGTAGGGGAGCTCTGTGTACAGCGCTTGATCAATGCTTTTTACTAACTCTTCTTTTATAAATTGTTTAATAATTTCTAATTCTTCTTATATATATTATTAAAATCTTAGATACTATAGTGTTTATTTTTTGTTAAAAATCAATTGCTAGATTCTCTTATTTTAAATAATTTCTTAGATTTCTGTAGGTTGTTTAGAAACTCTGACTGTGGCTTCTTTTAGTTTTTGTTACACTCTGATGTTTCCGAATGTAGAGTTGATTCCCTTTATTAATTCTTTTAACTATAAAATCTGTCTTTTTAATTTTAAGTACCTTTCTTGTTGATTTTCGCATACTTGACAATATTATTGTGTTATACTATCCTTCTGTTTCTTTTTAGCTATATAATCTCAGTTAAAATTTCTAATAATTGATTATCAAGAGAGTAATTATTATATTATTAATATATTCTTCTTTTATATTAACTTATATCTGGATTATACTGCTCTAATTAAGAGTATTTTAAAGTTATATATATTATTTTTTTAAAATCTATTACTTTACAGTATATTTTACTAAATGTCTCGCTTTCTAATACTTGAAATATAGAATTCTATATCTCTTTTCTTTTGTTATTCTCTTCTTTTTGTATTCAGTTTTATAGATCTTAATTTATGATTATTTTCTTCTCTTTTTCATTAATGTTTATATACTTATTTCTTTTTAATATTTGGTTAACACTTTTATTTCTTTATATGTTCCTCAAAGATTCTGTTATTAAATTTGATCACTACTTAACTTATTATAAGTAATACTTTTAATTTTCATCTTATTTTTACAATTTTATCTTTAACTTCATTCTTTAAAATTTAGTGTTATAGATTCTCAGTTTGTTATAGACTCTCAGAGTCGCTCAGATACTGTGTTCTCTTCAAGCCTATAATAAATCAGGTAGTTGAGTTTAATGACATAGTACCTTTGCGATCCACAACTATAAGTGTTGATTGCTATTGTTCTTAGGTTAAGGGGTGTGGGCTAACAGATCAACGTTGTTACGTGAATTACTATCTCAGTGATGAATCAAGAAGATTCTTGAGTAATCCGGTTTATTGTAGTATAATGATTCGTAATGGAAGACAAGAAAGGGGAAGTCACACTTAAAGATATCAATAATATTGAGAAGGTAAATATTAAAGATGCTATTCCTATTGCTAGTCACCTTTATCATGGTATATAAAAGTCCTCCAGATAAATAAGGATTCATCCTCTTTATATATAATGAATATTATAGATAGTCAATTAGTCTTATTATATTTTTTAATTAGTTTCGTAGCTGATAAACTTTTTCTTCCTAAATCCTTTTTTAGATTTTTTAAATTTCAGTCTATTTTATTTCTGTAAGTTTGTATAATAGTTTCTTTTCAGATTGCATTTACTTCTACAGTGTGATGTAGTGACTCCAATTTTTTCCTTTCAGTAAAGTATTTCTTTCTGTTTTTTCTCTGAAAATATTAGTATATTCTCAATATTCTTTTAATAACATCTTCTTCATCTCTTGATTTTGTTCTTTCACGGATTTCTGGAACTGTTTTGGTTCTGAAGATTTTCTTAATAGAGTTAGTCCACTATTTATTATATCTAAGTTTTCATAATAGCTCTTTACAAGGCTTTTTTTTGATTAATCTCTTTTTTATGATACTTTTATTTTATCTCTGTTTGATAATATGTCTAGTTCAGTTTCTTCTTTGGCTTGTTACATCTCATTATCTGATTTATACAGAGATTTACATTATATGCTAGCTTTATTTTCCTACTGTATTAGCTTATTAAAGGATTGTGCTTTCTCAAGAGTAATCCCTAAATGTGTCACTTAAAAGCTAATTCGTTCTTCATATTTTTGTACTTTTATAGTTATCTCAACAATGTCTCTTGTCATATTCTGTAATTTCTTTTCTCTACATTCTTCTAGTTAAATGTTACAGACCTGTAGACACAGCAGCTAGTGGCAAGGCATCATTGGATAATGAAAGCTATGATGAGTCTGAAGAACAGAATAGAGAAACTAAGTGATCAGAGGTCATGTGATTATCTGAATAATTTGAGCAATGTGAGCAGATAAGACAGAGTATCTGAGCAATTTGATCTGGTTAATAAGAACAGACAGATGAGCAGATCTGATCACATGCAACAAATACATAGCATGTATATAAGAATGATTCTCAATCATCAGAAAAAACTTTTATGATTCTTTATACTTTATTCTCAAACTATACAGCTAGTTTAAGCTTACTTAATATCTTGATTACTCTTTTAGTAACTTAGTTACATTTAATAGCTTGTACCATAGATACTTTATCTATCTATTAGATATGAGCTCTTGGACAGAAGTAAGCTACTACTAACCTATCTAATTAAGAAGAGTTACCAGACTCTTTCCACTGGCCACAAGCATTGCTGAGAACACACCTATGTTAGATGACTCAGTTACTGTTGCTCTCTAACACCGCTGAAAAGAAATTTCGAAGGAATACATTTAAAGAACTCATAATATAAATTAATGAAAAAGGATGAGAAATACAGATACTATATTTATACATACTATAGATGTGAACCACATTAAAAAAATTTGAAAATGGATACTTTAAAGAAGAATTAAAAGAAGAAAGCAATAAACAAAAATATTTTAACCTGGACCATGATTCAGATAGTTGGAAAGATAAAGAAATTAGAACTTTACAAATTGATAATTTTAATTTTTAAGAATTTAAGAACAAATAAGCAGATTAACATAGTGATTATAGAACTGTAAAATCAGAAGATACATCGTCAGGAAGTAGCAAAGTAACTGCAAAAAATATCTGAGAAACTAAGTGTTTTTAAAGAAAAGATTCACATAAAAGATGTAACTAAAACAGATATAACTTCAGAATCAGGAGATGAAGTTCACTAAGTGAGATATACGAAATTTAAAAACTGAAACTAGTAAGTTGTTAGAAAAAGAATAAATCACTTAGAATTAAGAGCTGTGAAGTAATTAATCTAACAGCTAGATATAATTATCAAGCACTAAAGAAGAAAACTCATAGTGTAAGTTAATATTGATGCAATATATATAATTGTGTTAATAGGATCAAAAATAGAAAGAAAGCAGATCTGTATTATATGATAACATTCAATATCATATTAGATAAAGTTAAATATAACATAGAATTAATTAAAATATAAATAGTGTTAAGTAGAGATAGTTTCAAAAAGAGAAAATCTAGAAATAAAGATTAAAAAGAAATTTAAGTACTA
>LJPJ01001240.1:0-69275 GCA_001430935.1 Amauroascus verrucosus
AGCCAGGTCTCAGGTCCTAACATATATCTATAGTAGATTTTAGAGAGTTAGATTTCTCAGATGTCAAAGTCTTATTTAATTTCATTGTAAAGATTAATTCTATTAGAGTTTCTTGGTTCTGTATGTTGACTTGCAGTCTATTTGTTTTCAGTGTAGGTAATTGATCTCTCTGACATATTACTTCAGGGGTATTTTGGTTCAATGTTGGCTGTGGGATTTGGTTATAGGTATTCAGTAGGTTGATTCCAGCCTCTGATCATGTATTCACCATTTCCTAGGTGACTTGACACATCTTAACCCATCCTAGGGTGTCTTAGGGTGCTAGTCAAGCTATTCCCAATAGCCAGAGCCAAATACTTGCGCAAACAAGGGCTCAGAACCTGTTAGTACCAACAGTTCATTGGTCATGTTCATTCCTATGGAAGGACTGCTACGGTGGTCTAACTATAAGAGGTTGGTCACATGACAGGGGTGAGCTGTATTACCTAACACGATTTCATCGGCGTGGGGCCACGTGACGATAACTAAGACACTGCAATCCTGATGACCAGATATGGTTTTGATGCTTGGGTTGAATTCCTCCAGGAAACGAGGTGACAACTAAAATCTTAACTAGTTACGCCCCTGATCTCTAAGGGGCATGGGCCAATTGTCGCAATTGTTGGCGGTGATACGATTTGCGGTGTGATTGAAAACGATATACCGATCGTAGAATGGGCGATTGGTCGAAGCGTAAGGTTGAAATCCATCCTTAGGAAAAATTGGTCATTATAGAATGCAAATACATAAAGCCTAGGGTATCAGTAAATACGCCGGTTAGCACCATCCTAATGCGCAAAAAACACACCATCGCCACGCGCAAAACCACGATTTATCTTCTCCTTGATGCAGCAGCGGTTGCTCCGAGTCCAACTAACTTGGACAAAGTCTCCCTTTCTTTGCCTAACATGATCAACCGTGCATTTTCCACAGACCTGCCGTTCAAAGTTGGCATATTACCTTCGTTCCCCCTTCCGTTCGCCCTTTTCCGTTTTTGCAATCCCATACTTCCTGCTCCTCCTCCCCAAACAACAAACCAATCTTCTACAACTCCATCGTCCGGTATTTGGCAAAGAGAACACACTTTTGCGTGCCTTCCAATACGCACATTTCTTCCAAGGACAGCAGAGGCATCGATAGTAGCGGCGGAATGTATATGCGTGCCAGGAAAAATAGTACAAAGAGGAGCTACCAGGACCGAGTTCTCTATAATTGTGACCGCTGGCTCTAGGGGTGTCGAAGAGGTTGTTGGAATTTGATTCGATGAAACGACGTTCTGGGGCCCTCCAATCACTGATTTCTCGCCAATTATGCACCCTTCTCCAATACTTATTGGGCCTTCAAAGGACAGAAACTTTGCACGGGGGTGGACAACGGTGCCAGCACCGATACTAATCGGGTGTTTGCCCTGAAAGTAAGGTGTTTCCGAGATTGTAGCTGTCGGATGAACAGAGAGCGGGGGTCTAGGATTCGACGGTGTTGCTGATACTCCCGTCCGTGTAGCTGTGGAAAGTGGGGGCGCACCCGACGGCTTCTGGCTGGCAGACATGTTTCTCGTTAGCTCAGCATGAACGCGAGGCTCGAGGTATTTTGGGGCGCTGGCGATGTTGGAATCGGCCAAGCTAATAAGGTTTGGTAACGTAATCCACCCCCTAACGCCGAATTTCCTCTAGACCTCAATCTTCAAAATTCAATATAATGTTCATCAAAACCGCTCTAGCTGAGGCAATAGTCAGTGTCGAACCTCAAAGAAGTTTGGTATTAGTGGTGTGTTAGCTCTGTGGGAGATTGGGTGTCAAAGGCCTAGGTACTGAATCCAGATCATAAGTTATTTCCCCGCAAGGATCGAGGATGGATTGTTATCTGATATTGACATCCTTCAGAATCTCAAATCTATAGTAGGGTATCTTTTTTGTACATAAAAGAACACAACCCTGGCTTTCCAAGGCCTGATCGAACGAACCCGGGGGGAGACGAACCATGTACCTGAGCCGAACCATCGCCGCCGCGTTGATCGCCGCGCTTGCCGCACCGCCCGCACTTGGCCAGATTTCCCCGCAAGGATCGAGGATGGATTGTTATCTGATATTGACATCCTTCAGAATCTCAAATCTATAGTAGGGTATCTTTTTTGTACATAAAAGAACACAACCCTGGCTTTCCAAGGCCTCCAAAGGTAGTGGAAATCTTGACCTAGTTCTGTGCTTGCACACCGTCCGACTGGTTTCCGGGAAATATACCAAGTCTTCGCCTCCATTCCCACACGCCCCTGTCGACTTCCTCCTTGGTCATCCCGTCTCTAATCAAACAAAATGCCACGCCCAGCTCCGTTTGAACGTTACTATTCCTAGCCTCATCGTCGAAAAACAACATATCCTCATACTTCAATCCACTAGCTTGCTGAATGCGTGCAAAATGCTGAGTTTTGGACCCAGGGAAAATTTGAACATAGTCGAAGTAATCTAAGGCGCGAACAGAGCGGCTATTGATAGCTACAGGGTTGTCGGAGAAAGACGGGATGATATGAAGGGCTTTTAGCATGTCTCGAGCGAGGTCCGGGGTATGTGTTCGGGAGGCTACTCCGATGGGGATAGAACGGGATCGCAAGGCATGAATAATTGTAGAAACAGCTGGGTAGAAGGCAAAGGATTCTCCCCATCTGTGTCACAAACAGGTTAGCTTGCAACGCAAAATCTCTGCGATGAATTGGAGGATTATACCGATCTACGCAGCGCGAGTTGTTATCTCGCGCTTTCACTGGAGGGCTGACGTGCGTGTCAACCCAGAAGGGCCATAACGTATAGTCCAGGTCAAAGATAAATAGTTTTGGCAAAGGAAGCCCATCGTTGAAAGTCGAAGGTGAGGTGTTATCTTCTCGCAAATTCAGCGCTTGAGGTAGGCTTTTCGCGAGGCCATCACCTTTATTCTTAAACATACTTAGAGTAGATAAGAACAAGCCAAAGGAGATTGTTGAGAAGATACTAAGTTTCCCTTGTAACGATCATGGAGTAGATAAGATAAGATCCGATAAGATCTCTCATGTGACTCGATTTCCCAAACTGGCAGCTGGGACTTCAACGCAATCCTCGACCAATTTCCAAGCATTGATGAAAGCACAGCCTCAATACCCAGCCACAGGAACAAGCCTGTTATCATTCTCTCAAGGAACCTTAGCCATTGCCTTCACTCTCCTCTCTTCCAAACTAAGCCCTTTGTGCCTACCTATATATCCTTAGGAGACCATGGGAAACCAAAAATTTCTTTCCTTACATGGACGGTTCTACTCGAACCTTGAGTAAACAAGGCAGTTATTGAACTAAGGATCTTTCGGATTTGCTCGACATGTGTTCCTCCCTTTATCTTTAGCTTCGAGCGAATCACGGTCACACGCGTACCTAATACCTAATAATACACATTCGCTGTTGGGGGCGTAAATGCTAAGTTTCGCCAAAATGATTCTTGTCCATAGACATAATAACAGTTTGAAACGATCGACCTGCCTTACATACCGTTCTAGGGGCAGATCTTGCCATAGTTTGTGGCGATAAAAGAGGGTACTGTTTCTAATGAGCCTTGAATTACGTCTCTTAGTGGATACAGGGCGAGCAGGGAACTCTTCTGCGAAGTTGGCCGACGGCGAATCAGGCTGGGGGCCATAGTCCAGGGATTGGTCGAAGTAGCCATACGAGTCATGGTCATTGCTCATCTCCTCTGTCTTGTGTATCTCGATTGTTGATTTTCTCTTATCCTCGTTATCCTGAAGGAAAGCTTGAGCCACTGCCATTGTTATTAACGTAACGTTCCAAAGCTCCACGCTTCTGACTCCCTCGATTGAAAAGCCTCGACAATTACCGGTATTTGGCGTTTTCCATATCAATCTGCGTTCTCTTACAGATCCTCCGAGCCTTGATGCTTTTTGTGTCCGTCATTTCAGAATCAAGATCATCGTTCAATTTGGCAGAATCTTCGAGCAATAGGACACCCAAGCGCAATAAATTGGGTCCTAGATACACCATAAAGACATACCACAAATGAAAAACGGATGCGCTTGTGTTTCCTGAGCCCATGGATGCCACATATGGGACCGATTGGAGGCCTCCAGTGCTTGAGTATATCTGGTTTGTTTTGGCTTCTCGGCATTTACGTTCCCATGTTAGCGAGTCTGCCGGCGGTGGTTGGAGATTACATGACATACCTTCGCATCCATTATTCTCTGCAATTACTACTGGAAGGTGCGCGTGGCTGTGGCCATTTATCTTAGAGGGACTGATTTCTAATTGAGATCAAAACGGTACAGGCCCCGTTGCCATCGAGATCTTCACGCGAGACTGGCAGGACGAACTACAGCTCACTTCTGAGGTACATTTCGGATATTACATCGAACCTTGCGCTTCCCAGTTCATTTCTGCTAAATTAACATTCTTTAGCATAGCCGAGCTCCACCATCTTAATGTTAATTATTCGCAGCTTGATAGCTCAAACCTGGAAAGATCAGCAATTTTTCATGGTATCAGGTTGTCTCCACGACTAATCTCAAGGCGGCGATTGCACTTCACTTACCTTGCCCTTGCCCTTGCCCTTGCCCCTCCTATGTTTCTAGTTACCTACAATGAAGCAGGAGTTTTTGCTGGAGCCTCTGGTCATTGGACCGAATACAGAGAAACTGCGCTTTATGTAGAATTTCTGGTGTGGAAATGCGAAATAAAGAAGTACCAAATGATGCTCCGGAATGGCCAACGAGTGTTTACAATTTTTTAAGCATGGTGCCTACGGGTGTAGGTTTTGCTGGCCAATCCCTCTTTGTTGCTTGGAAACTACTATGGATACCCATGTGCCCAAGAAATTCCGTTCTATAGAACTACCATAATGTTTTTGTGACCCGAAGGCTTCACGGAAACTGCCAGTGTGCTTCTTTTGTCCATGTTATGCCTGTGGGAAGTATAGCATATCCACTGGGCCATACGTGTTGGTTCCATGTTTGCATGTATCCCTGCAGCTATCAATGCTTGTGGAATATATATCCTGACCTAAGAGATATATAAACAACCGCCTGAAAGATAACTCAATATATGGGCAAGAGATACATGGCAGCTTTCCACATTACACGAAATCCACGATATCCTTGAATTCCTCAATTAACTCCAAATCAATTCCTTCCCATCCATCGAGGGCCTCAACGTTGCTTGAGTCACCGCTTGCGCATAGTCGAGCTCGTTTGGGATCAGGCACTGCAAGATTTTCGCCTGGTTTGCCCTCATCACCATGCTCCCTTTTTGTCACCTTGGAAAGAATGGGAGAATGGTAAAACAAGGAATCGCTGCTTACGCTTGGGTTAAGTCCAGACTCAATGCCGTTTGGAGAAAAGATCGCTGCGTCAAAGGTAGACTTCAAAGATGAAGTGTGTGGTGAGTCCATCTCGACTTTTGAAAATAGTGGATGCGAGGGACTATTTTCACTTTGATCAATGATTTCCTCCTGGTTCAGCTTGGTCGGGGACGAGATGTATTGTTCATAATCTGTTAACTTGTTCTCAAGCGACTGGTGAATATCCAAGGCGTCTACAGCGCCTCCGTCAAAATAATCATCGTAGTCGAAGTTGTATACTGGGCTGTATTGTACAAGCGATTCGGGGCTATGCTTTCTCGGTTCGGTTTTAGTCAAAATGCCTGAAGGGAATAATTCGTCTATATCGGCACTTTTAAAATCGCTAGAGCAATCCACATCATCATTCACCTCGTCATCACAAATATCATCAAAAGAGAAGCCGCTACAGTCCTCTCTTTTGGCCTCTTTTGCTGTATTCAGTTTGTCTTTTGAGGGTTCTACTAGAGTAAGTACCTTCCGTGGCTCGCAGTCTTTTGCATTCCTCTTTTTCACATATTTGTATCGCGGCGATGACTTCACGATTTTATTTGGCTTCGTGAGGTCAATCACTTCAACGTCATCGCGGCTATATTGGTCAGTCTTCATCAAGGATGTCCTGGTGGCACCTCGACTCGGTAGCTTATTTGGTAAATCTATTTTCGTAGACTCTCTCGGGAATTCTTCCACACTTCTCATCGGGGCTTTAGTTCCCAATTTTTGGGACGCTTTTGGTGGTCGGTCAACTCCTTCTCGACAACAAAGGTGTTTACATCTGCTTGAGTATTAGCTTGGGCTAGAGGAGTATATTTTAAAAGAGTTCCTACGCAGTCTTGTCCTTACACCGATGATTACACGCCCATCTTCCGTTATCAAGCGGGGCATGAGCCTCAAGGTCATTTCTGTAACGTGTGTCGCTCAAACATCGGGAGGTGGTTGTGGAAATATTTGGCTTCTCTGTCAGGAGATTTTTTCCACTCACCACATTCAAGCCGTCCACTGCTCTATTTATCAGCCTTAACTGTTAGTGGCATATTCAGGGTACCTACCAGCCGCGATTAAATCATCGTCATCTAGGCCATCGTTAGAAAACTCATCTAAGCTCTTACTAGCATTTTCAAGGCGCTTTCGAGGCAAGCTAAGTTCATGTCTAAGAGGCGCGTCGACTCTGGAAAAGAGAGATTCTGATAAATTCGGCTTCAGCTCTGCTTGCCGTAACGTCCCAGCTATCAAGACTAAGTTAGAATAGCCACAAATCCACTACTTATAGCCTCGATTCCCTCACCAATTTCATCGCACATGACATAGCATGTAACATGTTGGTACGCATGATTGAGTTCCACCCTAAGAGCAATTTCCTGCCCATTTTGGAGTTTATTCGAACTATATTCAATCAATATTTGATATTATAATAAAGTCGAGTTATTGTATACCTTATCCTCCGGAAATCTATGATCCGGCCATCCGACGTTTCCGCTAGAAAACAAACATATACTGGCTTTTTATGAAAAAAGGTTGGAGTTTTTTCGTTTACGAACCCGATGTCCGCTTTAAACTGGATGATAGGCCGTTTTCCGGGTTTCATTTCCTGGGACAAATCAGTAAGATTGACTGAACAATCGAAACTTGCCGTTGATCCTTACCTTCCCAAGCATCTTCAAAGAAACCCTGGGCTTCGGAAAGTCACCAAGCCGCCCTAGAAGCTTCATGCCAAACGGCGGGTTCTTGCTCAGTATGGTGTCAATTCGATGAGCGTCAGCAGCCTCCAGTGACTCAATACTATTAATACCAGCCGTTACAAGCTTTCTCACGGCAACAATACCAATTTGATCTAATTGTTTCATTTGTAGCGGTGAACTATCCCATACCTTTGCTCCCAGGCTTCTAGCAAGTTCAAGGGCGGACCTCGTGCTTACGGAGTCCCCGCGGGAAAGCTGGCAATCAATGATACATCGGATTAACCGGCTAACGTGACAAAACACCAGGCTCTTGTCCTGCTGAAACGCGAGTCGATGTTTCTGATACTGCTCTGCGGTTGGCATTTCAATACCACCCAATTCTGACTGGATAAGCAAGGAAACCTTCTGTGATATAACACCGATATCTATCTTTATCGGAAATCTGATCCCATCTGCTTTATTTAATTCCTTGTATAGAGATTTTTCACCGGCTTTGAGCCTTATTTCACGAAACTCATCCGCTTGCGCGATGGCAGATAGCTACTACGTGTTAGCCCAGCACATCCCTTTAAAACGGTTCACTTACTATCTCAGACGTCTTGGCTTTCGGTGGAAGTGCTAGAAACGACTTCATTGTCTCAAATTTGACATAATACCGAGCCATCGCATCGCCAAATTCAGTTGACTTCAATGGAGTTTGGGAAGTGACAAGAGAGCAGTCCTGCAGGAGCTTGATGTCTTTTTCACATATCTGCCTCATGAGTTCCTCTTCATCAAATTCATCGGATCCTTCGTTTAACCTATAATGTGCTGGGTTCTTTCGTAACCGGGTAAAAAAGAACGTCCCAGCTAGCCACCTGGTTGCAGACTCGAGATCGGTCACGGTTCCCAGGCCAATTTCGGCATTCAAATGGTCTATCAGGTTGAGATGTAAGCAACTTTCCAGAGGTTCTGATCCAGAAACAAGCTTCTGGTAGTGGCCCACTCTGTCCTTTCTTGTCAATATCACAGCAGTGGCACTGTTATCAAATTGCGGGCGTCCTGCTCGACCAAGCATTTGCATCATCTCTAGGTCTGCATACTCCTTGCAACGATTATCTTGCCATGAGACAGTGTTTTTAATAATAACTAAATGGCACGGAAGATTAACCCCAATTGCAAGGGTAGAAGTGCAACAAATGACACTTATATGCCCTTGGAGGTAGCCTGTTTCGACAGCATGCCTATCGCTAGCATCTAGACCTGCATGGTGGAACGCAACTCCGGCTGAAACGGTCGCTAACAATGCTGTCAGAAAAACTGCGCCATATGCCCCCATAAAAAAGTAATTTACCTTGTAGGTCCTGATTTTGAACCATGATTGGTTTCTTTGGACCATTCCATAGGCGATGTGGGGAATTCGTTGTGTTCCACAATTTAGCCAAATTCTTTGAAGTCGCAATAGCAGAGTTACGAGTACAGCAGAAGATCATAGTGGGTTTTCTCTGTGAATGCTTGCCAATGACTTCAGGGAGCCTGCGAACGAACATTCAGTCTTTAATAATCGCATTCAGGTTCGATGGCTTACTTTGAATCACACACTTTATCGAATGCAAAATCGTTTCCATTGGACTGATATCCATAGACGAACTTCTGAAGTTTAACAGGGCGAAACTCTTCACCAAATCGTTCACGGTGTGCTGGAAGATGTTGGTTAGTAGCATCTCTTCCTAACCATGTTGCTATATCCTCTGAGTTAGGGACCGTAGCACTCAGGGCGACGAATCTAACATTTGAATCGACCGACTTCATCCTTGACACTACAGCTTCGAGAGTTGCTCCCCGCGTCTCTTTGAGGATGTGAACTTCGTCGATCAAAAATAGCTTGATCAGTTGCATTAGTCGCACATGGTCCTTCCATTTTCTTGTCATACTATCCCACTTCTCTGGAGTGGTGATGATTATACTTGCATTTTGAACGTTTCGAAGTTGGGCCTGGTCTGTATCTCCTGTGAGTTCGGCGCATTGAAGGTCAAGGGTGGCAAATTTTGCACGCCAGTCGCGAAACCGCTCGGAACAGAGAGATTTAGTCGGCGCTTGATAAATAACTTTGAACCTGCTCTCCTTGATAGTGGAGATGAGCCGACAGATAGCCAACTCCAAAACGACCGTTTTCCCGCTTCCAGTGGGAGCAGAGAGGACGAAATTGTCATCCTTTAGATATATGGGACGGAAACACTTGGATTGTATGGCGTTAAAAACAGAAAAAGGAAAAATAGACCGGAAACGATCAGGCAATTCATGTGTAGATACAAGTTGAATTCCTTGTATTATAGGTGGTGCATGTTCCAATTGTATCTCTCGGGGTTCCACATTTGAAGCTAATTTGCCAGAGGGGCAAGGGGTATAAGGTGAAGAGAACAGTGTCGTAGATGGCCAATGAGGACTGGTCGTCTCGTGGTTGCTAACCCGGGAAAACGTGCCTGTTAAATTCCTGTTTCTATTCAAAGGGCTATCAATGGGTTCCAGCTCCACAGGGCTCGAAGCTATTCCGTGGGGCAGACTGCTAAGGGTTGTAGCTGCTGTATGGAAAATCAGTTAATAGGCCCCGAGAATAACGGCATGAATAGGGAGCTTGCAGTTGCGAAATGGTCCAGAGGTCTTGATGCCGGGTGTATACAACCGTCCTCGAAGACCATACGGCCGAGAACGATTATCAGGCGAACTCTGTTGCTCTTCCAATTCGGCCAGTAATTCCCTGTCTTTTCAAGTCCAGTTAGCCATGATCATATCAGCTTTTATCAGAAATACTAAGCGTTACTCACCGAAAGCATCAAGTTGCAAGTCATGGTCTTCTGGCGGTAGTTGCATAATGTCGCCGTTGGCCTCGATTGGCTTGCTCGGCCGCGGAGTCCATGAAGGCTGAGAAGATCCCACTCTTTGCGAGCCAAGGCTTTTCTGATTGCCGTATGATATCTTGGATCTGTTCGCTGCGGGATACCTGAATGCACTCAGATGTTGCCTTGCATCCTTGCTAGCTCCATCATCCATGATGCCCTTAAGCGGATACGCAGGGCCCTTATAGCTAGTTGAAGAACTAGTTCATAACTGAAAAGCTACAATCAGGAATAAGAAAATAGGCTTTGTAGACCAGGTACAAAACGCTCTCCTCATCGAATGAGAAATTCCACAGTTTTCCTCAGTTGCAAATGAGTTGTAGGGTAGGAAGAATAATGGTATATCGGAAACCCCTCCCGACACGTGATATCAATAGTACCCGTTTTGGCAACTCCCCCCTTTTCCCTGCTGACCCCGCAGATTCAACGTGTATGCATGAGCAGGAGGGAGAAAAGGAAAAAGTGCATGGCAACAGAGATAATTTTTGTGAAGATTAAATTGGAACCCTCCAGCACTTGAACTTCGATTGAAAAGACCACAAACTAGCTTTCTGTGTAAATATCCCGAAAGCCATAAAACAAAATCAGCATGTTCATCCGCGACAGGTGAGCATAAAAGTTAACGAGTAAGATAGCAAGAGGGAAAAAAAAGAGGAAAGAAAAAGCAAATCCCAAGCCTGTTGTAGTCTGTACATAATCTTGATTTGAATTCATCCCAAAGTCACACCAAATCGCATAATGAAAATAATACTCCCGTATGTTCCGCCTAAATAAAAGCACAAAAAAAGGTTTGCCCTGTAAGTATGCCATGATCTATTCGAAGTACAGCATCTGCTGGTCGCTCGATATTAATTTGTATTAGGTCTCTAATCAAGTTTCATGGTGTTGTTTTCCGAAATAGCCGCGTGAGGAATGGGCACGAGCATGGTGCCGAGCAGGAGAAGGCGAGCCTGGGCGTGAAGTGGTAAAAGCTGATGCTTCTGAAAGCAGTGGTGTAGTTGGTAACTTGATAGAAAAGTCGTTTGGCGGAGCCATGGCCTCATCCGACCCGGCGGTGCTATTTGGGGTTAATTTTGTCTTTTCGAAATTTTGAATTCGGATTGGCGGAGGGCGTTGACGGAGTTCAGATTTGAATGGATTCGGAATGTACAAAAAGCTTGCAACAAGCACCATGAATGTTCCAAGGAAGAACTGCAGCGAAGAGTAAGCATAACGTTCGAATGATTGAAATAGAAAGGGCTACCAAACTCACGTAGCCAGAAACTTGAAAGTCAAAGAAAAAGGGGCTCGCCAGCGAGCTAAGAATTATGCTCATTGCACCAGCGGCTTGTAATAAGCTCAGCTCCGAATAACTAAGGCAGAAGGAACTTGCAATGCCACCGATCGCCTGGACAGCGATGACAGTCCATACAGTCCAGTTATATCCGTGGAAAAACCCTTGTTTGGCGATCCGTTCACCATCAAGAAATACAACACCAATAAACAAGGCGGGAAAGCTGGAATATACAGCCAACTGTACATTCCGAACCCACACGGATGTAGAATGTGCACTATCTCTCAGAACTTTTTCAAAGGACACGCTTGCCAGCCCGGAAGCCAGGCATGAGCCCAAAGTAGCGAGGAGGCCTGTCTCATGATTAAACACAGGATGCCCCTGAATTATATCGTCCTGAATTCCTTCGTACGTGGCAGATCGCTTTCTCAAAACCGGGCCGGCCGCGAGTTTAAGACGTTGCAAGTCTGAAAGCCTCCTGGGAAGGTATACGTGGGTTCGACGATCTAATTCGTGGGGATCGACCGGAGGGATTTGTGCCAATGCAGCGCCAGCAACTAACAGCAACAATGCCAGCCACTTTCCGTACGATAAAGGTCTCCGCATTATTATTACCCCGAATACAGCGGCTGCAAGGAGCTTCAGCTGGTATGTAGCCTGGAATTGCGCGGCCTCCAGGTTCGATAGGGCAACGTATTGCAAGGAATTGGATATCGTGTATAGAGCTGCAGGCAATGCAAGCTTCCAACTATCGCCCGTAAAAATCACCGAAGATAATGATCCAAACAGTGAAGTTGCAGGCATAGAAGGGGGGACAGATTTTGATACTTCGTATAGCGCGATAGTGAGGCATATTGCTAGCTTGACAACTTCGTTTAGAAACACCGCGGTAGACGTCATGTATCGCTTGCCGCCAACAACGGGCATAACTCTAGAATAATGGAGTAACTAAAATTCAAGCCTCATGGTTAGCGAGCTTCTTTATTCGTTCCCATTGCTAATGCTTCGTGAAGCTCCCTCACCCGCGGTAGCTATCACCGGGGAACTCGGGGTGCTTCCTTACCAGTATAAAAGAAGAACATTGAATCGTCAACTATAAAGCCAGCACATCAATTAGCCAAAAAAAAAAAAAAAAAAAAAAAAAAAAAAAAAAAAAAAAAAAAAAAAAAAAAAAAAAAAAAAAAAAAAAAAAAAAAAAAAACGACGATCTGGAGACAAGGCGCACCCGTGGGAGCTTCGTACCAGAGCCAGAAAGACATATTTGCCCCGTAACCCCATCCAAGAGGACCGTTTCTGTTCATCCCTGCCCATAGTGAACAGCTCGCGATGCGCTCAGGCAAAGAACCCTCTCCCACTCCAAACGCGTAATACTTTTTCGGTTGTGAAGTAGTTACTGTGTCACACGGTATCTAGCCAGTTGCTCCCTTGATCAGCTATACTTCATTAAGGTTGTTTGTAGGGGCGGTTGTGCCAGAACCCAAAGGTTGATCGTCCAAGGCCCCTCAAATCCTTTGCTTGAAAAAAACCTTTTGCTCAGGAAACGAGGGAATATGGGAACTGAAAAGAGGGTTGGATGGAAAAGGACACAAATCAAACAACAACCCAGGATTCCAAAACCGTCGCACGATAACAACAAAAAAAAAAAAAATTCTTCTTCGCAACCCCGTTGTGTTGTTTTAGGTCTGCGATATTTTCTTTTTGCTGGGCCAGGCGAGAGCTCTGAACTTTAGTCAACTAACTAGTTAAAGCAAAGCCTAAATCCTGGCTTACGACATCCTATCATTCGTACCTCCACTAGAGAGTTTGACAGCAGTCAACCCCTTGTTTGACTTGTGAAGGAATACTTGCCTAACCGCTTTACTTGTTTCGGGTGGTTCGTACCCTGTCCACTGGCCCTGGGTTGGCTGGAAAGTTTAAAGGAGCTGACAGGCATTGAGGGACACCCTGCATGTCTTCTGCCATCTATGGCTTGACTGATGTTACAAGCCGGAAATACCTACCAACTAGGGGCAGTAGTCCGAAGATGTTCTTCTGAAGCCCTTTTTGTGAATTGAGGTTGCTCTTCTCATCATAAAAATAATTCCTATTAATGATCTATGTTATGCATGCAAATCCTAGTATATTATGCCCCAATGCTTTCCGCCACAGTATCCAGGAGTCGTCAATATTAAGGGAAAAAGAGAAAAAGAGAGAAATGGAAAAACGAACCGGGGCAATTGATGAAGAGCACTGGAATTGACTGATTGTGTGGTTTGAACAAAAGGAAAACATTGTGCAATATTTCATCCAAGGGCAACTATATCAAGAATGCTAGATCCTGTCCAGGTGAAAAAGCAAAATAGGTATTTAGAAGGAGGAAAAAGGGTCGTCACATTACAATTAAAGTAAGAACAAAGGAGACGTGTATTGTGAGGGGTTGCATTGCCAGCAAATGCGAAAAAGAAAAGAAAAGAAATCAGTGAACGACAGCGACGCCTGAAGGCTCATTATTGCCCCAACCAAGAGCCCAGATTGGTAAATCTTCATCCTGTTCTCCGTCATTCCCGCTGTTATCTTCGCCGTCAAATACGATTGCGGTGCTACTGTCCGTGCGTGTTCTAGAATGTCGCCTTTCTTCTTGGATAGCAGTCGGATATCGCGATCGCTGGGATTTACGCGAGGGGAGACGATGGACAGTGGGCAAAGTCGGGGTAAGGGGTGACGCTAATCCGGTAGACGGAGAAGGGAAGGTATCGGAATGAACAAGACTGGTTCGAGGGGATATTCCGGAGTGTTCAGTCGCCGCATCACCAGGGTCAGAAACAGCCAGCGAGCCTCCATCAGAGAACGCGCTGCTATCGGCATGGAACCTTGTTTTCCCGCGAGGTGGGAAGCCGGGGCTTAGTTTTAAAAAAGATACATCCGAATTGTACGCAGAAACCGGTCGGGGAGCATGAAGAGTCCGTCCATCGGAATCAGAGGCGCTGATCTCTCCATCAGGGAAAAGATGGGGCGGAATGCTGCCTTTGTTACGCCGGATAAGCTCAAGGAGGTGTTCCTCCTGCCGGGTGACAGCCATAAATCGACTTCTCCGATTGCTCGTAGGTGCGTTCTGTCGTTTTGATTGAGATTGTGAGCCGGATTTGCAGCATTCTAGGCTTTGAGCTATGGATGGAGGCAGCGACGGCGAGGTTGCCGGCTCCGAAATGCTTGGGACTCGGCCAGGTTGGCTAAACGAGCCGCTGCGACTCAGGCTGGACGATATCACACTGGATGAAGCAGAATTATCGCAGCTCGCCGGAACGACAGAACGCATTATTCGTGCATTGCCACAACCGTTTGCGGGAGATCTCTTAACAGATACCTGTCTTCGAGTTTCGACAGCTTGTGCAGTACAGATCTCGGCTCCTTCATCAAGAGTAGCAATGCTATCGCGAAGGATAGTGCGATTGACATAGCTCGAGTTAGCATCGTCATAGTCATTATCTTCCTCCTCATCCTCCGACGATGAAAGGCAGAGCACACTAGCCTCGTTAAGATTTTTAGCATTCAAAGACAATTTACTGGGCCTCTTCCTCACTATGCCGTCAGTACCCGCCGCCTTTGGATGTTCCTCGCTTGGAGAAGTAGCTCCCCGACTCCGTTGCCATTCAGCCACGCTATCCTCTAACCTCACGTTTGGGTGGTAGATCTGTCCCGAGCTCAGATCTTGTGCGCTTGGAGCACGTTTAACGGTTGAACTATTGGAGGAAACGCGCATTATGCGGCTACTAGAATTCCTCGACAAGTTCGATATGTAGGCGGAGTTGCCACTGGAGCTGAAACTGTTATGTCTGGGACGGCTAGCCCCGTGAAGGGCGGCTAGCATGGCTGGCACAGTGTCTTGTGCTTCCTGCTGCGCAAGCGCGAGGTCCTCATCGTCGTCGTCGCTCACCTGTCCTTCTGGCCCATCAAACCAGTCGGGACCCGTTCGATGTCGGTATTTCGTGGGGTCTCGCCAACCATCGTATTTACGCCGGTGTGATGAAGTTGGGGCAGCCACTACCTCTGCCTGCGATCTTCGCTGCTGCTCATGGTGCAATCGCTGTCTCTCCCAATAGTCACGTCGTTCTTTTTCCTCCCGTTCTCGCTTCTCCTTTAGGTGTTTTAGGCGCATTTCGGCTGCATCCTTTGCCCTTGGCAATTTGGTAAGTTTATTAATGGTATGTAGTCGATCAGACTTGGCGGATGCATCAGAATGGAGGGAGACCGGAGAGGGGGAGGTGGTCAATCTATGAGGGGAAAGGAGCGGCGCAGTGGTATCCCGCGGCTTTGGGAATAGCTTCGATAAGTCAATCATTGGTGGTCGATGCCTGGACTTTAATGATTTTCGACGGTCTTTATGGCCAGAACTCATACCATGGCCCGTTGCCGGATCAGAACGTGGCTGCGTAACCGACGGGAAATTATTCCTTAGACTCAAATCACTATGGGAGTCAGTCGATGTTTTGTGTGACGGTAGTGAACCGGGAGGATCGTTAGCGGACGGGAGCGTTGAGGAAGATTCGGATGGGCGCAGAGGTTTGGGAATCGCATGAAAGGAAGATAATGCCGCATGATGATTCCGCTTGTATGTTTGACCCAGCAGTGGGGAAGACGCCCGTTGGCTGAGTTCGTGCTCTGAGCGATAACCTCCTTTAACTGAATCTGAAGTGTTTATTTCTGCACCATTTCCATCTCGGTGGCGTTCTAATTCTTCGTGCCGGGACAAAAGTGACTCCTGTGGATTCCTTTTGTTCCTTCTCATCCGAAACCCTTCGCTCCGCGACTTAGCTTCGTGATTGGGTGTTTCGGAGTTTAAATCAGATCTGGAGGTTGTCTTCTGTCTGAACCCACGACCAGTCACTTCGCTGGACGAAGCTGAAATGCTAGAAATGCGTTGTGGGATAGGTAACATGATAGACACTATATTTCACCAATCGCAGGGTTTCTAAGCATACTTCTGGAGGCGGGCAGCGGGCATTCCGGGTGTGGTGTCGATCAACATCTAGAACATTCAGAAAGCTTCGAAGCTGGAGTCGCAATTCGTGGCACGGCGTAGTACAAAGCAACTTTGTCCGCCAGGCTAGGGCAACAGAGTAATGCAAGGAAGAGAGGTACGAGGTGTGTTCTGGACACCGGGAGCAGGGGGAAGAACAAAGCCGCACGGAGGACGAGAAAGCCGTTGTTGTTTCTTTTTGGGTTTCCACATGCAGCAGCCCAAACCACGCTCTCCTTTCTGTGTGTTTGGCGGTACGGAGCCCGTGGGCGTCTCCAAGCGTGGGTCGTTGTGTGGCTTTGTACTAGATATCTAAGTGGACCGGCGTTAAAGATGGGGATGATCAGTCAAATAATACTATAAGCAATGTTGTTTCTTGACAAGTAAGGAGAGATTGGGGGCAAAAGGAGGAGGAGGGGGGGGCGCAAGATCATACATTAAATGACAATAGCCGACGAAGGAGTAGCAGAAAAGTCGGGGAGAGGAGAGAGATTCAGTTGAAAAAGAAGGTTTGCTAGCTCACCATCGATGAACTTCTCTAGCGCCTTCAAATCACCCCTAAAGAGCGGTCATCACATCTTGGAGGCGTGAAGGGCGAAAAGCAGGTGTTCCTTTGTTTTCTCCCCATCCGAAAAAGGCCCAACGCGGAAGATCACGATGCGTGCCCTTCCAGCTCACTTCCAGGGCAGACAAGCATGGACTCAAAACCCCCCCAAGCAGGCGAAGGAGTGTGCATCCTTCTCAGGCAGAGGTCGGCCAGGATAAACCCAGCTGATCACCACTCCTGGATCCCACTAGGCACGAAGAGACTAGGATTCTCCGCCTCAAGCAGACTTGGCTTTCCTCTACTCCGTAGTTAGTTAGTTGGACTGGGGCTGGACGAACGAAAAAGATTCAAGGGGCCGTCGAACTCAAATCTCTTTTCCCATTCCTCCCTTCCCAGCGACCAGTTCTCATTCCACACCCTCGTCCTCCATCAAGATTAATAAATACTATTGTTTCACGCCACCGTTCGCCAAGGTATATTTTAAATACTAAATGCTTGTTCATGACGATGAAGTCTTATTTGCAAGTATTATTTATTTCGATGCGCAGTGATAGAACAAGGCAGACGCCCCTAGAGACGCCAAATTCTCCTGGGTTCTCCGCAGACTATTTCGCGATCTTCAACACTAGCACGGACGACAATTTCAAATATTAATCTCCCTTCTCTTGTGTTCACGCTACGGAGCACTCTGGCTCTTCCAGCCTGGTTTGCATACAAACGTCGAAGATCGCCTTAATCCTTTGAGCCCGAGAATTTCATTCACCTTTTTCCTGGAGCTTCGTGCATATCTATTATCAAACAAACTTATAATAGTTTAGCATGGTCTACAGGTTCGTCCCTTTAGCTTATCTCCAGAAAAAAGGAAAAGAAAAAGAGAAAAGAGATTGTGAAGCCCATCCTTGATCGCCAAAATAGCGCAAATCTCCGGAAAGAAAGATATGAATCTCGAAAGCGTCTCCACACTCGATGATGCTTGCTCCTTTGACTTAACGCTGAAATTCTAACAGGGTCGATCTTGGATCCAGAGCATGTGTCTGTGCTTCTCTGTCAAAACGGCTGTTCTGAAATAGAGCCTTTGTTCCTGTTCCCAATTCAGCTCTTCGCCTTTTGAACCTCAAACAGTTTCACCACTCCTCAGCAATTCTCTCAATGTCATTGCTCCTACATGGAACGTCCTTACTCCCAACAACGAACCTGCATTCATAAAAATTGTAGCGGTGAGTTTTCTGCAGCCTCTGTTTGCATTGAATTGTGGACACCTCAGTTCGAGCAATTGCTTCTGAGGGATCCCGTCTATTATTTTGAACGCAGGAATAAACGCTCCACATGCTTCGTGCTCCTCCGCCAATGCATTCAAAAATAATGTGGCATGGAGAGCTAGTGTACCCATTATTGGCACATACAATGTCATACATTCCCACGTTTCACCAGCAACATACCGCTGTGAAACAAAGCCTTCGAATTGCTTTCTTGCGTTTTAAACGCCCTACCTAGACCACACTTATTTCCCCCGTATCTGCTGTATGACTCGCCCCGTGGCGGTCGCTCATTAACCTATCTTTCTTTCAACAAACCTCTGTTCGCCGTTCATTGAGAACTCTCGAACATATCTTTATAGCTGAATGGTGAAACCGGAGACTTTTCTAAAACTTCCCCCAAGATAGAACTCAGATATTATCGGCCACCAGCTATTACAAATTGAACATACTGCCACCCTACTTCACATACCAATATTCCAAAGGAAAAAAATAATAAAAAATGAAAAATAAAAAACCTGTAGGCACGCAACACCAGAGAATGATTTGCATATGCATACATGTGTGCAGTTGCCTGCCTGTATTTATGACCCGGGCTGCGTAGACGCATAAGAGAAATTTCCCGGTTGGAACGGATATTTTGGAACAACAATGTCCCCCTTGTAGTCTGCTAGGTCGGGAATCGCGTTGTTCTACACCATAATGTCAGTCAACAAAAAGGAAAAGCTGAGACAAAAAAAGGAAAAAGAAAGGAGGTGAAAGAATACGCGCCGTATATGGGAGACGCACCATGTCAAATTTGCATGTCGCGTGATAGCTTCCAAATTTCTCGATCTGCGTTGGCTTGCCGTTCCCAAATGTCACACGGACCTGTTGACGCGTTGCCTTGGACGGGTTTTCAAGGAGGTAGTTCTGAGGAACGATGGCCATAGACGAAAACGCATTCTAGAAGTGATGAGATATATTAGCGTATTTGGTTCACGGAATTATGTGGAGAATCAAAATGCGCTTGCCGTTGTCACTGTGTTTGGTAGGTCACTGGTATCTGGGACATGGTGCATTCCCAAGTTGAAATATCTTTGAGAGCGTCAGTGAAAGGACTCCTTTTTTTGTGAAGGGACTAGCCGTACAAAACCAGGTCTTCCTGATCCAGTGACACTCCATCAAAATACTTATCAAAATCAATGACTGGATGGCCAGTATCGAGATTATTATATGGCGATGCACTATGAAGCTCCGTATCCTTTTGTCTCAAGGCATAAAGGTTGTGTGTTGCCCAACCACCGCTCTTCTTCAAGTTGTATGAGTTCTGCACCGTCAAATATGTCGTGCTGCTTGTCACTATTTATTTTTTTTAACAAATGTCAGCGCCAATCCTTAACGAAGGGCGCAACACGTACCAGGACTAATGCGGTAGCCTCTATATTCTCCGTATTTATTTGGAGCATCTTTATTAACAATCGTGTATGTCGATGCGGCATTTGGAGCCCAGTTAATCTTTGAGTATCGCTCATTGTTTATAAAAGTCTTTTGCAGTTTCATAGTGTTCACCCACCGTCCGTCAGACCAAGGATACCTTCGTATATTGTCAGTAAGATTCGCAGTCAAGGAGGATAGTGTCATCTGTATGAGAATTTTACCTCTCCTTCGCGGGAACAACAGATGTCTTCAGCAAGCTGTTAGCAGTGCCGTTGACATCCATATCTAGCTTGTAGTTAATGACATGGTCGTGCATAGAACCGGAGAGGTTATCCCGAATTTTAAAGCCATAATCGGCATTATGCGCCCAGTACGCAGCCTGGATATATCCTGAAAGGCGGACCGTGACATGAATCGAGCCGTCAAGATAAAATTCGTAGTCAAAAATAAAATCATAGTTTCCAACTGCGCTTATGCTCCTGACAACGAAAACCAAGCTTTTTGTGACGCTAACAGTGTTTGAAGACGCGTACCGCTGAAGCGGGTAACCAGTATCCATCTCGAACAGACAAATGCTGTTTTTATGAGTGCGAGTCTGCTCATCCGTAAAGTACGACGTGTTTAGGAATGTTGAATAAGCCGGGCAATCATAGCCCTGGACAAGTTCGTACGCAACTCGGCCAAAGCCTTCCAATGTATCAAGAAAAGCGACACCGGATTGCATTGGATCGTTTGAGGCATAGTGTGAGAGAGCTTCTTCAAGCCCAAGTTCATATATAATCCGCTCGCCTTTAAACTTAATATCAAAGAGCCTCATTCCAGTATCTCTAGTAAATCCAATATAGAACGAAAAGTCCACTACTCAAAAATATTAGCACCCAAGGGAACCGGCAGCAGTTCATAATAGACGCGAAAAACTTACTCCACTCAACATATTTCTCCTTCACGTCAACCCCAAACCGTCGACCTTCGGGCTGAATTTGTACGGGGGCAGCCACTTTGTCACGAGGTAATGGGTCGCCATCTCTATTCAATTGGGCCCATGGTCCGTCGACGTTCGGAGCCAGCTTCTTAAATCCGGGAGAATAAAAGGCTTTACGGAAAACCTCAGTGCTCCTATAGAAGGTGCCATTATAAAACCACCCATGGACTGACCATTTGGATGGGTCCCTCCCGGTTATATTCATCTTTACATATAGGCCTAATGGGAGCATTGAAACACGGTCATCGGGGGCCCCAATTGGGTAGTTCCAGAACTGGCCCCAAGTGATAGCCGAATCTTCAGTGACCCAAAGAGGTTGGAAGCCTTTGAGGAACACACTATCATTTGCCAGGCCCATAAACGTCTATTACAGCGATCAGTATAACTTTTATGTACTTTAGGACACCACTGCACTTACACCATTGAAGAGGTCAAAGGTAATATCCGCGACGCTAGCGCCAATCTCCATGTAGAAGTTCACTTCTGCTTTTAAATCGGTATGATATATGCGTTGCCTGCCAACGCCTTTATTGTAGCAATAGTTTAGTGGTTGCAGCTTTGTTCGACTCGAAATTGGAAGAGGTCCAACCATATAATCCTGGATATATGGTTCCTCCGTTGCTTGGAACTGTATGGCTGCCCTAGCATATCTTTCTGGTGCACGGCCATTTCCATTCAGGTACGGTAAGGCGTCCGTTTTGTTTGGTTGCAACAATTCTACGAGCGCAATAACATTATCCCAACTATCCATTTTTATACGTTAGCACGGCCGTTTTGTCAGTTAACCCGATCACTTGCCTTGTTGCATCCCTTGCGGCAGTCAGATTAAGCACCTGCTGTTTATGGAGGAAACTCGTCACTTCGGCAACCTCAATGTGCTCCAATTCACGAAAAATATTTTTCAAAGGGGCCTTGGTGTTGTCCCCTTTGATTAATTGGCATGTTGAGCCCGTGGAATCCCTTCTCTCTGGTCTCGTTCTAGACGCTAATCTTGGAGGGCTCGCTGTCCATGGGTTTTCACGCCAAGCATAAGCAAAGGTGGAAGAGTCAATGGTAGCAGCTGCTACAAGTAGATGTATCCCTAGATGCATCTTAGAAGCACTCCATACAGTATAAGAGTGGCCAGATGCTATTTGAATGAAGGAAAAGGCATACTTTGCTGGTCCGCAGCTGTTTATATAGTTGCCAATCCCACACGTGCGGTATTCGGCAAGCTCGCATTCTACATGAGATTCCCGGGGGATTGGGTAGTAGGGAAAAGAGCATGGTTGGCGGGGATTTAACAGAATGCTATCCCAGTATGTCTCAGTATTTTCTTTTTCTAGCAAAAGCCATTAATACGAAAAGTGTCATGGAGAGAAATATTACTGGCTGCAGAACCCCAGAGAACTGGGAAATTTCATTGCGCAAATCAGGAACCATCACTGATCTGCGAAGCTTGACAATAGTAATATAATGAATCCAACCCCAAGGGCAGTAGAAAAAGGTAACCCCTCCATCTTGGAATGGAGTACCTCAACCTTGATAAAGAGCGGTTCATGCAAGAAATATTGGAACATGGGTTTCGCCAGGGAAGCCGCGACTGAACTTCGTAAAACGGGAATTGCGCGAACGATATTTATTTTCGAGCCAACTCTCATGCCACGGCACACAAGCGAATCACACAGAGGTCTGGAAAGAGATCGGCTGTGACCAACGTTCCTTTTGCAAATGGCACTAGGGGTACTGGGTGTAACTGTGCTGGAACGACAAGGATAGAAGCTCCCAATCTAAATTCGGTCGTCAATTTAGCTGACCCTTTGTTCTGTTATTCAATTATCCCAAGATCGTGAATTGGGACGGATATTTAATGCTGCATTTCGCGAACTTTTGATTACTTCTCACATTGTTGAACGGGAAATGACGGTGGCGGCATCAACGATCGACATTTATGCGAAGAAGGATTGTCCGTTCTAGGGCTAGTTAATAGATTGCCAAAAGGCCATTAAAGCACTGTCTTTTGAAAGGGGTTGGAGACCGATATCGAGTGTCCAACGTCATGAAGCTCGTCATGAAGACACGTATTGCCTATCGGGATTTTGCACATCGGCCATGGCTTGACGCCTCGTACGTACGTGCATAAGTCGCAATTGGAGGGCATCAAGCGAATTCGGCCGGAAAAGCTTGAAGAATCATGGAAGGTCAATGTTGCTAGTGCTGAGTTTAATATAATATTCGTGTCGATTAGTTATTGATGCCACTGATCGGTTGTTCTGTGTGAAAGGGGAACTAACACGTTGTGGATCTCTTGACCCTCGAAGTCACCCTCACTCTGTAAATTCGCGGATCCGATTGATAACTGATCATTGCAGGGCATCTAGAGTTGTCATCTGCAAAATGTATCTGAACATCGTGGATCAAGTTACATGGATGCATTCGGAAAATTCAAAATGCTTATTACGCTTCCCACGGAGGTGGAAATGGCAATCCTGCCCTCATTGACCAGGGTGTCAAGATATTGGGTGCTTCGTATCTGTCGTCACATACGGAGTACACAATCGTCACATGAATATAACTCCAAGCTTTTTTAGATAGCTTAAGGAAAGAATGCATGCATGCTGGAGCACCACGTGCTCTAAAAGGACAGTTCAACCGCATGAATCACCTAACTATCGATGCGCCATTGTATATTATCAGTTATACACACAACTTCTAGCTAATACATGATAACTGTTGTGGATTCGAAAAATATGAGCCGCAAGGATAACGAGGGTATGGCGGATAGATGGTACCCAGCCTATTATTTCCTCTTTCTCTCTTTCATTTGCAGGTTCTATTTTTTCCCCGCTGGAACTTTGCACGCGCAAGATAGTCAAGCTTTAGATTATCAAAATCTTCGAGATATCTCACGAAGTTGATCCTTCCACGGAGAATCATCCTCAGCCACTCAGCTCCTGCATCAAGCCCTCATTTTGCTCGCCGATGTCAAGTGGTTGTGTAGCATTGCTAAACTTACGCTTCTTAGACCGGTTTTGAGACTCTCGGGTCTGGTCTTGCGCCGATTCCTGCCTTTTCTTATTCAAGGATACTGTCGACGCAGACGAACTCAACCCTTGACTTGAACAGTATAGCCCTTCATCTAACGGCCATAGCCGGCGGCGACTACGTTCAAGATAGCTTCCGAAAACAGGATGTTTTCCTACGCCTTCCGCCGATTTTGGACGAAGCTCCCGCGCAGGTGGTTGTGAATCCTGGGGAATAACATACTAAGGGGGGCCGAGTCAACATCACCAACAAACAAACTATGTTGGGAGACTTACATGATGAGAGATTTTTGCAAAAGGATTGAAAATCTCTTGGTCAATAATCTTACGAACGTCTTGACTTTCAGGGACTACGAAAGCGGGCAATCCACTGGCGGCAAATCCTTTCCTCTTGGATCCGGGAGAGGCTTTCAGAAAACCTTTTTTTCTCAGCGACTCAATAATTTGCGGAATTATTTTGGCCTCACAGTCTTCTAGTTAATTAGCATGTAAGTTATCAACAAATAGCATAGTTTCACTCACGGAGCTTTTCGGCAAAAGCTTTGCCGCTATTTGGATATCCTTCGTCCATGATAACCTTCAGCGCCCGCCGTAAGAGGACCAAAGTATTCATTTCCCGGATAAGGTCTTTTTCAGCTGGCTCTAAGAGGCATTTATAACATGCATGAACATCAGGAAGTCTTCGATTATGGTTTTTATGGAACCCATAGCAGGTCAAATGTTGCTTTGTGCCACAAAAGCTACAATGTATCTTAGGGTGCATACGTCAGCCGAAAAGAGTAGAGATCTGATTCAAGAGAGTCAAGCTAACCATAGCTCCCTCCTCATCCTCATCCCAGCCGCACTGGCAAGAAACCACGGCGCCATCGGGACGACTTGCGTCCGGTTTGCGTTGTATTAGCTCAGCCGCCAGGGGCTGAATTTTCCACTTCTCGATTTCAATGGCGCTTATCTGAGATAGTTGAGGCCTCATTGCTACACTTTTGTTATTTACATTCTGGTCAGCAAGTCTTTGGGTGGGAACCATGCTAGTGTCGACACTTGAAGGCTGTAGCTATAAATTGTAGGTTAGCATGCGCTGTTTATTAAACCATGGTTTCAAGATTCTCTACACTACCATTTGCTGAAGCAATCTCCGGTCTGCCGCATCTTCACGCGCTTGAGTTGATTTATATAGCATTCTCTGCTGATCTATGTGCGAGTAGCGAGTTTTGGAAAGTGTGAGCAATGGGGAAGAGAATATACGCATAGTCACCACTCACCATCTTCTTGACAGCTCTTTGCTTCACCCAATGGTTCCACACTACAAGCAATGCCAATGTCCCATTCCCGGGAGATATCATCAGAATATTGAAGATCGTCTGGAATTTGGTCGTCACCAGTGCCAGACCACCGGAGGGAAGTGACTTTTAGACCAACACTAAATCGCGGTTAGCTTCACAAAAGACGGATTCACATTCGCCTTTACCTATGATAAGGGCCATCCATAATACCGCAAGACTGCGTTTCCTTTGTCCATTTTTCACTTTGGGGAAAGCGTATGTTTTCGGGTGTAGCACTCGTAAATCCAGATGGTTCGTATTCGAGCGGACAATCCTCAGTATAGAATAGGTGGATATGAAGAAATCTCTTAGCTATATCATATATCAGTTTAAAGCGGCAATCGGTATTAATTCAAGGGCTCGTACAAGGAAGGTTTGGAAGGATGATACTGAGTGTTATTAAGCGGCGGATGATCATCTCCAGCCCCACCTTCGCAGACCGGAAAGTACCCATTTCCATTATGCATTCGCCGTTTTCAAGGGAAACACTTGCCAGATTGGTGGGTTTATGCTGAGCATCAAGTTTATAAGCGAAAGTAAAAGTATAACTCTCTAAGACCTGTAGAGGGTTGTCCTTTTCGCGACATATGGCAAGCTGAACGGCCTCTAAAACGCGCTTGCCGAGGGCATCAAATACTCCATGTTCCTGCCATAATTAGCCGCTACTCTTAGGATATTCTACCTGCAGATAGGCTTACTAGGAGATCCAAGATGGCATCGGCCCTTGCATCACGGTTCCTCAACAAAATTCGCAAGGGTTGGTTCTTTTTTGGCGCCGGGGATGTAGAATCCGAACCAATAAAATCCCCGTAAGAGATGCTCGCGTCAAACTTTGTGTCTATGTAGCGCGTATCGAAACAAGTCAATGGAAGGAAGCCCCTGTAAAGATCAATAATAAACCACCCAGGAAACAGAGGCCGGCCATACCTAAGATAGAATAGAGACCCAATCTAGTATATTAGGTTTGTTAGCCAGTTCCGGGGGGAGGAAGATGAGAAAGAGGACCGACTAACAGATGCGTTGAGCATGATCTGAACTAATTCCTGGCTCTGCGTATGCTGGATTGCCACATCTTGCTTCACCTCGACCTTCTTGGGAATAGGATTAATATTTCCCTTAAATCGAACCTGCTCCTGCTTCTCTTTCTGAATGGGCATTGGAGCTGTGATTATGGCTTCACGTGGAGCAATCACTATGCCACCGGTAGCCTTGTTCTTGAAGACTGACTGAATAATCCGAGTCATTGCGCCGTTCCTGAATCCAACCCGTGCAACCCCAGAAATATGAGCTCTTGATCGAAATTTATGTGTTCAAGACAGTTCGCTGGATGATGATTGTGGGGATCGTCATGTGAGTCCTAACTGCAGCGAAAGTACAGCTGTCACAGTATGTAACCTGTATTGAATTCCAAGTATCTTCTACTCGGATAGAAGATGGAACGTCGAAGAAGTCCGTCAATCCGCTCTGGTGGCAGGAATAACAAACTTACATGAGACATATTGACACCTAACGCAATCAAGACGGGAGGTAGCAATGTATCTCATTCCTGTACATGAATCTCACAGAGAGCTCTAGCGTGTATCTGCAAAAGCGACACTTCATCAGCTACGGTTAATTTGCCCTTTGGCGACTGGTATCAATTCATGAGAGGCGAGTCCGTGTTCTCCTATTCTTGTTTTAACTCCATAGATTCAGGTTTTGATGGCTGCACATAATGTTCAGACACTGTTTCTGAACAACAGAGCCAATCCCATATTTCAGGGGACCATTCACGCTTCGCATGAGAAAAAAGGTGGGCTCTTTAGCTGCCAAACGTCTCTCTAATGGCAACAAACAGTAAAGGAATTTCTGGGCCTATCATCCGACGGGAAAGAGAGATAGTGGTTAGATGAGAGCAAGGCCAATTGCTGTGAGAAGTTTCAGAGACATCCGGATGGTAGATAAAGAGTCATCTGGTCCTTAGCACATGGGCTAAATGTTCCAGGGGCATATGTGGCGACGGAACGGCAGCAGTCTTTGAGTTCTCTTCCAATTGCAACAAAACGGACATGGTTGTAAAGTCCGTGACATTGCCCCTGTAGCAAATATGTAATTACAATACCTCACGTGGCCTAGGGCCTCTCACGCATGTCCAAATGGCTGGGGGCCCACTTCAGATGTGGCGTATGGGTATGTAATCACTGGGGAATGGGGTAATTTAGACCCTTCCCGAGCAACTTTCCTCGCTTCCGCCGCTCTTCTCCCTCTCTGTTTGGAACTTGTCCCCGCCGATTCCAGGTCTCACCTTTCAAACCTGACGGCACTGTTCTACCCCATTTTTCAATGCTCTGGCACTTCGCTATGCATGTCATGGTACCAACGAGTTTGGAGAGTTAGGACTCTGTATGGTGGGCGTCAGCAGCTGTTACTATCCTCATTTTCTGCTCCTTTCCTCCCGCTTGTTAACCCGCTCACTCGTACCCGGCTTTCCCCAGTATACACCAATTCGAGATTTGATGCTTTTTTTGGCAATCCTGAAGAAACCCTTCCGCCGCTATCCACCTCGATACCTCGTCAGTCTCTTAACCCACGTTGCCCAACGCTTGCACGAGTACCTCCCGAGAGTGCGTCACTATCTTTCGATTTTAGGAGACCTTAAGAGGTGAAAATGACTTCAGGTGGCGCGTCTCGACGTCCGATTAATGCCCCAGAACTGTCTGAAAAATACGCCTGTCCAACCTGCTGTGACCATAGAGATTGCGATGAGATATCAAAAAGCGTTTCACCTTCCGAGCCTACCATCGGCCAGTTTTCCTTTGCTCCTACTACGCAGACTACGATTGTGACGACAACCACAACAACAACGACCAAATTTCCGCCCTTGATAATGCAGTCACCGCGACTCCTACAAAACCTTGATCCAAAACTTTACCCTCTGGCTGCCGCACCGACCCCGGATTCACTCAAAGATATCAAATTCAATCTTAATGGAAACTCAATCCTTTTCCATGAGCCTAATGATGCAGTGAGTTCTTTAGCCAAGGTAAGGTTGTCTTAAATTGGAAATGATGTGTGGGAGAACCATGTGGCCGAACACGCTGTGCTAACTAAACTCAATGATTCACCAGCGACAGGGAGTATTGAGTGAATCAGATTATACCTCCAGATCGAATGCCAGCACATCGAATCCTTCATCCCGTGCCGACGTAAATTACAATCGGAATCTAGGCTCACACCGTCGGCCCTTTGGGGCATCGAACGTGACACACCATATCTCCTCCGTGCCATTCGCTAGATCCTCGCAGGCACCCAATCGCAGCTCTTCGCAATCTTTTATCTCGAGTACTTTAGCATCCCGGCATCCTCGACGGAGCCATATAACTTCTGCTCAGTATCCATGTCACTTAGCTGAAGCCGGTTTAGCGACGCCAGAGACGGAAAATACTAGTTTTGTACAGGACAGCGAGAGGAGTCATCCAGTGAGAGTACTGCAGTCGGGGTCATTTGCTCAGCGGGAACATGATCATTCACCAATGGGAGACCCCCATGAACCCAGTCTTGATGATGGACAAAGGCCTCCGTTGTTGGAACGGCTCTCCGGGTTAGACTCAGACTCCTTTGGGTCTTCTTTATCATCAGAAGCGGATAACCCACTACTACAAACTCGTCGACTCCGTCCCATGGTGTCTAGGTTGGTTTCGATGGATCAAAACAGGACCGAAAATATGCCGTTACCTAGTCCGAGATTGTCACCCGTAGCTGCAATGAATGCTTTGCATCAAGAAACGCCCTTCGATTCGACAGAGGATCAGGCGACAGACACGGACTCTAGTGGCGACCAGGGCCTTCACGAGCAGAACAAAACCGATGATTCCGCTGTTTATAGGAAAGGCATTCTGGAAGGTGCGAAAACGGACCAAAGATCATCCCCACTCTCGCTTATGGACATTCCGCTCATGCTAAATTACTTTGATTCTATACCTGATGAGCTCAAGTCTTACGTTATGTATCAGCTTTTGAGGAGGTGCCCAAAACCAACACTTCACCTTGTGGCTGACGTGGTCAACCCAGCGCTAAAGTGCGATTTCTTGGCGTTGCTGCCTTTTGAGCTCAGCCTCAACATTATTGGGTTCCTTGACGTCCGTTCCATGTGCAGAGCATCCCAAGTCTCAAAGAAATGGAGACATATCATTAACTCTGACGAAAAGACCTGGAAAGCTCTTTTTGATGTTGCTGGGTTTGTTCTTCCAGAAGGAGAGCTTCAAAGAGCTATCGAGGAAGGCTGGGGCTGGCAGTTTGCTGCTGACTGCGAGGAAGATTTACGATCGCGCTCAGGGTCTGATGGTGGCCAGTTGGTCAAATCATCTGACTCTTGTGAGTCCAATCACAATTTCACAGAAACGGCTGGTCCGCGAAGTTTGAAAAGAAAAGCTTCCTCAAGCCCTCCTGCTCGAAAATTTGCGAAGAAACATTCGTTGATAGAGGATTCCTCCGAATCACCCGATATTTCCAACTGGATACGTGATTTGAAGGTCGCTGATGGTCCATACGCAGCAGCGAATGCGGCAGCTGTGGCCGTTCCTTACCCAAATATCGGTTTACCCTCCCTCAGAGGTCTACACCTTTACAAGTCACTTTATCAAAGGCATCACTCGATAAGCAAAATGTGGATGGATCCAAATGCTAAGCCATTGCATATTGCCTTCCAGGCACACGACCGCCATGTCGTTACTTGCCTCCAGTTTGATACGGAGAA
The DNA here is from genome assembly GCA_001430935.1 of Amauroascus verrucosus. Taxonomy (NCBI): domain Eukaryota; kingdom Fungi; phylum Ascomycota; class Eurotiomycetes; order Onygenales; family Onygenaceae; genus Amauroascus; species Amauroascus verrucosus. The sequence goes on from LJPJ01001240.1 coordinate 29,509, forward strand.
GATCCTAACGGGTAGTGATGACACTAACATTCACGTTTACGATACAAAGAATGGTGCTCTCAAGGCGACTCTTGAAGGGCATGAGGGCGGCGTTTGGGCGTTAGAATATCACGGTAACACTCTGGTCTCTGGCTCAACGGATCGGTCCGTGCGGGTTTGGGACATTGAGGCTGCTGAATGTACCCAAACTTTCCATGGACATACTTCAACCGTCCGATGTCTGCAAATATTGTTACCGGCTGAAATTGGTCGGAAACCGGACGGGACTCCGGAAATGATGCCAAAGGAACCCTTGATCATCACCGGGTCGCGGGACTCTAGCTTGCGAGTTTGGAGACTCCCGAAATCAGGGGACCCAAAATACTTCCAAGCTGGACCGGAAGATTCCACTTGCCCCTATTTTATTCGGACGCTAAGTGGGCATACTCATTCTGTCCGAGCGATAGCTGCGCACGGTGATACACTTGTTAGTGGCAGTTACGATTGCACTGTAAGAGTGTGGAGGATATCTACGGGTGAAGCTGTCCATCGATTGGAGGGTCATAGCCTTAAAGTTTATAGCGTTGTCCTTGACCACAAGAGGAACCGCTGCATCAGTGGTTCAATGGATCACTTGGTTAAGATCTGGTCGCTTGACACCGGGTCCCTTTTATATAACCTTGAAGGGCATTCTTTACTCGTTGGCCTTCTTGATCTCAAAGCGGACAGGCTTGTATCAGCGGCCGCTGATTCTACCCTTCGGATCTGGGATCCAGAAACGGGACATTGTAAAAATACATTGACTGCCCATACAGGCGCGATTACTTGTTTTGAGCATGATGGCGAGAAAGTTATTTCAGGTTCCGATCGTACATTGAAGATGTGGAATATCAAGACTGGAGAATGCTTGAAGGACTTGCTCACTGACCTTAGTGGAGTATGGCAGGTCCGTTTCAACGATAGAAGGTGTGTTGCTGCTGTTCAGAGAGACGGCCTCACATATATCGAGGTAAGTTACCCTGTGTAATATTGCATCATAATTAATGCTGACAACTAAGGTTCTGGATGTTGGTGCATCCCGCGATCGAGTTCCAGAAGATCGGCTAGGTCGAAGAACTGTAGTCGATAGATACGGCGAAGAATTACAAGAAGATAGTCAAGTGACTGGTGATAGAGACGCCTCAGACGAATAAGATACTTATTCATAGCCGAGATCGTATTATCGCCGTCTAATCGAAACGGGATGAACACGACAGCGGATGTTGCGAGGCATTAGATGACTTATGATACCCTTATCCTATTCTGTTGCTTTCGGGGAAAAAGGTGGCACTGTGTATTTTAAAGGGCCAACATGCATAGCATTGGATGGCATACATGTTCTTTTCGTTCCATTTATGTACCCACTTTTTTGATATCCTAAGGCCCGGAGAGGAGTTCAAGGGACTTGATGCATTCTAATATGAGCAGGATCTGGACAATCTGTATGAGTTATGGGCAATGACTCATCTTTACGACTGACAGCCGGTTGCAGCTTTATTTTTTACATTGTACACTCTATGATTTGCATCTCATTAACTGTCCGGATACTGTGAACCAGGGATCTCATCGTTCTCTGCATGGTTGCATATTACATTGCTGATAGAGTAAAATCGATACGTATTCCCTATGAAAAGACCAATTTCATTCCCAAAAGCCGGATCATCGATCTTCACGTAGACATCATCATTACCGCAAATAGGATTGATGCTCTAATTTTGGGGCTGCTATCCTATGAAAAATAATGCGAGGTATTTCCTGTAAAGACACAATGCAGTGTTATTTATACCTTTAGTCATTTCGCTCAAGTCATTTGATGATGTAGTTTAGTTACTGTACAGATGGACGCGCGCATGCAAATGGATTGGGGCCATTCACAAAATTGCGAGCGAGCGGACCGCTAAAAGCGGCGATCTCGGTACGAGTGCAGGCTGCCAAAACCTCCTTCAAGGCCACATAAAATCTCCTGAAGGCCACGACTAGCGGCATCATTTTAGGTCGGACCCCAGAGTTTCTCCGTAACTAGGTGGCGGATCGACGGTCGACAAATCCCCCCCCATTTCTTCCATGGCGCTAGCGGCGGGTCAGCTGGTTGCCAGGTAAACAAACATCTTAGTTTTGGTTCATCTACTTTTTCTTCTTTCCATCTTGTCCAGCGCCCCGAAATCATACTTATTCCTTGTTCCTTGATGTTTTAGCCTATCTCGACCTCCAAACTCTTCTACGATCCATTGGACTTTGTGTGGACCAGGGAACTCCCTTCCTAAAGTCATTCATAAACAAGTGACACTACATCGAACTTCAATACTCTGAATCGCATGATTCGCAGTTATCCTTTCGCCTTGTAACCCATTTACTCCGAAAATTCTAATAGACATGGAATACGACCTGGAAGATTCACAAAATGCGGCCCCAGATGCCCCATCAATTCAGGAGACGTCGAAATTGAACCCCGCAGCCACCAAGACGGAAGCCCAGACTGTCACCAAAAGGTAAGTCATAGATTACAATTCTCATTGCACTGCTCTTACGGTAGATTAACAAGACTGGCCTCGATTAGATTGCAAAGTGAGCTGATGCAGCTTATGATGTCGCCTTCACCGGGAATCTCCGCATTCCCGGATGCAGACGGCAACCTGCTCTCTTGGACAGCTACCATCAATGGACCGGCAGATACCCCATATGAAAACCTCGTTTTTAAGCTTTCCTTCACCTTCCCGACGAATTACCCTTATGCGCCCCCGACCGTCTTGTTCAAAACCCCGATTTATCATCCGAACGTCGATTTCTCTGGTCGTATCTGCCTCGATATCCTCAAAGAAAAGTGGAGCGCGGTCTACAACGTGCAGAGCATTCTTCTGAGCCTACAAAGCCTGCTAGGTGAACCTAATAAGTGTGTGCCACGCCGCTAGCAAAACTGGAGTGAACCAACGAGATACACGATACTAATACCTTTTGCTTCAATAGCGCGAGTCCGCTGAATGGCCAAGCTGCTGAGTTGTGGGATACTAATCCCGACGAGTTTAGGAAACATGTGCTGGCGCGGCACCGCGACATAGAAGACGTTGAATAGTTGCAGTCGAAGACGACAGATTCATGTAGCAAGGGCCTAGTTTCATTTTGGCGTTCGTAATGCTTCCAAGCGGCCTGGCGAGGGAGATTTGGGGGTTGTCCAAGGCGGTTTAATAACAACATAACGGAGTTTACAGTGGAGATGGGCAATTCCGGCTTCCTGGTTTTGGATTCACATTTTGCATCGAGTTTGGTTATTGCTTGAACACCCCTTTTTTAGCGGCATTATATTACCTGTTTTGGTTTCAAATTTAGCATATATGACAGTTACGTATGGCTGATTAGCACTCCAAATCCATTTGGATTCTAGGAGGATCGGTATTTGCAAATTCATTGGATGCTTTGCTCAACGCAACCTGGCTGCGACGAGAAACCAAACTGGAGTCTTGACCTTTCCTAGCTAGCGCATCCTGGCCTTGACAACACTCTAAGTTGATAAATGCCTTGCTAAAGCTGAAGAGTTCTAATGAATAACTATGACAAGGCTAATCCTAAAAGCCAAACAGCGGATAGACCCCATGCCAAGCCGAAATGAGTCAGAGCCACCTCCAGAGACAGATTTTGAACATCTGCTCTTCTCCCTCTATCATGCAAATGCGTCGGACCGCGCTTGTTGAAGCGACCACGTCAATCGCAATCGAATTCAGAAGCAATTGTTTTACGGCTGGTGAACAGGGCTCTAGCAGTGTGCTTTTCAATGGCCGCTAGCGAGGAGGGTTTGTGTTATGAGTGATTCGCTTCAATCTGGGTAAGTGAATACTGTCGCTTAGAATATATTTGCCATACATCTGTACAGGACAAGCAAGGTCTTTCGCCACTACTACTTTGTTTCCACAAAATGCGCGACCCAGAATCCATGCTCCTTATTAGCTTGCTTGGAAGCCGGAATAACCTTCGACTGTACACTTATAAGCCGAGCAGCGGCTGCATTACTACGTCTTCTCTTCAAAAGCGATGTCGATATATGTATTAGAATAGCAAGAGTTTCACGGCACTCTTTTCGCCATAAGTCTTTCCACCACACTAAATCGCAAGAAAACAAACGATAGGAAGACGCCTGCTCAAGGACATATGTATTATATTGCGGGCTAATATGCATTTAGCTATTTATCTTTCGTCGGTTACCAGTAATCCGGCGATGCTTGCGCTGCTTAAGGTACTGAGGGCACCTGTTATCATTGCACTCACAGCAACCCGCGTTACATCGCCAGTTCGACCCGGAGCTAACTGGGCTAGAACACCAATTTGGTTCCCTAGAGATCCGATGTTCGCAAAACCACAGAGAGCATATGTCGCAATAAGGCGCGAACGGGGTGAAAGATCTGCATACTCTTCCTCGGTTTGGAGAGCATGATATGCGACAAACTCATTCTAGCTTCCAAGTTAGCACGGGGAGGGAAGGCTGCCCACAGGAAGAGATCTTACAGCGATAATTTTCGTTCCGATCAATTTGGCTACCTTGAGCAGATCGCTATTACGCGGAACACCAAGGAAAAAGGCAATTGGGTAGCATATATACCCAACGATGAGCTCGAGGGTGAGTGGTGGATCATTAATGTTAAGATAATGGCCCCACCAAGTCAATAGCCCGTTGGCGAGTCCGATAAGGGAGATAATACAGAGCAATGTAGCCGTGATCATGGCAGCGATTTTTAAACCCAGCCAGGCGCCGGCCGCAAATGCCTGGAGTGCATTAACCGGCTTGTTGCCGTCATCTTCTGGTATAATGACGCGGCCCGCCGTCAATGTTTCTTCTTTCTCGGGATAACGCATTTTCGAAACTGCCAGTGATGCGGGTATGCTCATGACGCAGGATGAGATCATTGCCTGGGGGTTTACTCCCAGTGCCACATATGCGACAAATACACTGCCTGCAATGGTTGCAAATCCGGAGCACATCACTTGGTGGATTTCAGCCATGGTAAGATAATTGATAAAAGGCCGAATTAGCATGACTGATTCACCTTGGCCGATGAACGGTGACGCTGCTGCAACAACAGCTTCCGCACCCGACACTCGCATGGACCAGAAAAAGAAAACGGCGAATTTTCCGATGAACCACTGGATGAAGTGGAAATAATATAAAAGTTGAACCAATGATACGAAAAAAATTATCGCAGGCACAACCGAGATAAGAAACCAATGGATTTTGAGGACTTCAGAGCTGGTCAAAAATTCAGTTCCCTTCCCAGCGAAACCAAGAAGGTCGGTGGCTCGCATGGCGACGAAGTTGAATATGTCGTAGCCGACTCCGGTACGCAAAACAAACAATGCCATAATAAACTGAACAAGCATGCCGACAATGACCGTTCTCCATACGATTTTCTTCCGGTCTCTGGAGGTAAGCCAGAGGCCCCCTAAAAGTACCACTAGCCCTGATAAGCTAACTGCACGGTTTCCACGAGTATTATCAGCTGATTCTGGCGAAATAAACGAGCCTATCAAGATGACCGTAACGACCAGTGCAGCCCCGGCCAGAGTTTGATATCTTTCTGGAATTAGCGGAACGAAGCGGCGGGCTGTATTCATCCATACCCAATGTATCGGTTTGGTTATAATGGATATCGGTATGTAGAAGAACACGAGACGAATCGTAATGCAAAGGTAAACGAGGAATGGGACCACCCACCCCAGGTCCTTTCGGCGCAGGATAAGTCCAGCAATCCACCAACTGAAACACTTACAGGTCAGTTTCGCGGCCTTGGGGTTTTGACAAAGCGTATTTGAAGGTCTTTATTGCGGGAGTATCGAACTCTCACGATAGCCTTTGCACATGATAATGCGAACGCTAAATCCATCAAAAACACTATTGGTCCAAAAGCAGACTTACCCTGTGAACAAGAGCCAAATGGTCAAATGAGTCCCGACGCGTATCTGCATACGATGTTGACGACACCATATCTTGATTTTCCCGCCATCCGTCACGCCATCTGTATCGCGTATTTCATTTTTTTGGTCACTGGATGCGGCACCGTCTTCCAACTCCTTCGCATATATTTCTTCCTCCTGACCCTTCTCTGTAGGGCGATTGTGATGCGCGTCGTGTTGCTGATGAGCAGGATCCAAAGTTGGTGCACGTATATCGTGATTTGGTGCATCTCCGCTCTTCCGCCGTTGATCAGCTGAAGAAGTTGAGGTTTCCATTATGGTGCGCTTTATTGAAAGCAGTTGGCACCTGTTAGGAAATCCGCTGAGAACTGTGAAGGCTGCAATTTCTTATTTTTTTGGACCGGCAAACTGAAATCTGCATAAAGAGGGAGCACGGTTGTTGGAGCTGGGAGCATGGGACGTTATATATCAACTCTAACTGCTGCGGCTGATCAAACCCCTCGTACATGTGGCACTAGGATGCGAAACTAAAATAATTGGAGAATATAGGAAGAAGTATTTTCTTCCAGAGATTTTGGAAACTTAGGGGTTGATCAAAGTGGGTATTAGACGACGTCCGACAGGTACTGGAACTGCACCAGAAATTTAGCAAAAGGCTGGTGGTGCCGAATTGACAGCACGGCTCTTCAAATTTGGGAGATTAATCGTGTTTTGATGAAGTGCAGCAAAGCGGGATGCCTTCACGGTCGGGCTAAATCCTTCGGAACAACAGTTTTTGTTCCTCGTGATGGCTGTCCAGGTATGTACGTATATACATATATCTTTCATATTTATGTGGGATGGCCACTGGTTTCGTTGCCACCTGCTACCTCAAGCCAAGCTAAGTTGCTGGTTACCACTGCTCATTCTGGAGTTGCCGCAATAATTACACTGCCTGAGTAGTCGATCTCTTAGATCAGGGCAAGCGACGCCGCGTCGGATTCGTAGCACTTACAACTGCAAATGCATATTATTTAGGATCATGGCCTACATTGTACGTTGTGTGGATTTGTACCTCATCGAAATCGAAATCCACAAAGCAAAAAAGTCTGGTTCTGCGGTGGTTGGAGAGCCATGTCGATCCATGAAGGTTCAGCGAATGGCGGACGATGTTGCTTAGTCCATTGGGAAGGTTACATCCTAGGGTCAACAGAGCTGGGCACCATGAAAGCTTTTTACAAGCGGGCTAGCTTTGACCCATGCCCAGATAGCCAGTTTGTATCGAAACGAAATTGGCATGTGGAAGAAGATCGTACTGGAGCTTTTTGACGTTCGTTTCGTTCTGATGTTATAGTAGTTTGCCTTTGATATTATTCTCCGTTTCGCAATCTACCCCATAGTTACTATTTAGGATGGAAGCTAACGAGAAAGTTCACACCAAAAAAGGCTTGTCTTACCTAGTTAGTTGCTTGAGAGAGCCTGTGGAATGCCGTAACCGGTGAGCACACGAGAAAGGGATATTTCGTTTTCACGGTTTGTTGATCGAGATTTGCTCACTTTCCCAATTCCTCGTATCTGCATGAGTTTTCAAGATCGACTTCTCGCGATGGTGTGATTTTTTCCCGCTCTTGCAGCGCCTAGTGAGGCCTGCTTCGTACAAAGGTGGCGAGGAATCCTATTTTAAGGAGCACGAATATGGGCCATTGTCTTTAATGAGCTCCAACGAACAGGCATAATGCATAGCTACACGGAGTAGTAACTTAGCACGCAGTTGACCATCTGTCAAACGTGCTTCTTCAGCTGCTCCAAACCCACGTGACTCAGTTCCGTCACGTGCGAATAACTAGGCTTGGCAAACAAATGCTCTTGGCTCAATCAAACAAACCGCGGGTGCTCAACTTCGGCAATACTCAGTCGCTCATGTGGATCATCCGCTTTTCCCCGCGAGGGTAACTTGGTGTCGTCGGCGTGGAAGCCCGATGCGATTATGCGGGGGAAAGGCACAGATGAAGGTGTCCAGATGGCGCGGAGACGGACCAAGCTCCATAAAATGCCCGAATGGGATGAGCTGTGTCCTACCCAGCCCAGTAATTAACGAGTAGTCTGGCTAATTAACTTACATGGATCAGCCGTTCTTATTCCGGCAGGGATGTTTTAACTGGTTACTTCTCAGGCCAGGAAACAACGGCTGTCACTGCTCCATGATGCTTGCTCCTTGATTGCAACTCCCAACGATCGCATTGAGGCCGGACTAAACGAAGACAGGAACCCACCTCGACACCATGACCCAAATCCCTGAAGAACTGCCCGATTGTCCGGATTACTTTAATTTTGCAATTGATGTTGTCGACAAATGGGCCGCGAAGTCTCCATCACCACAAGCGCTCCTTTGGGTCGACCAGAATGGTCGGAATCCGCTATCTCTTGACTATGCATATTTCTCGAACCGCTCCCATCGTGCTGCCGGGCTTCTCGCACGCCTTGGGGTCCAAAAAGGGGACCGAGTGATTATCATCCTTCCACGTGTTCCCGCCTGGTAAGCATTTCTCCGAATGGGACCCAATTGGGCTAGCAGAGCCCAACTATATCAATAAAGGTGTTAATTAATTGCTGAAGGTGGGAGATTGCTACTGCAATAATACGTGTGGGTGCCGTTGTATGCCCTTGCACAACTTTGGCAGTAGCCCATGATATCGAATACCGCGCTCAAGCATCAGGGGCTACGTTATTCATTGGAGATGACGTGAGCTTGGGAAAATTCAAGTCTGTTCGCTCTAAATGTCCCAATATTCGACTTGTACTCCAAGCCGCTGGAAGTCCCCTTCAGGATACCCTGCAATATTCCCCGGAGCTAGAAAGGATTCCAGCCGGATTCTTATTCGATGACGAGGTCGGCAGGACCAAGTGGTCAGACCCATCAATGATTTATTTCACTTCTGGGACAACTGGAATGCCAAAGATGGTGCTTCACAACCAAGTCTCCTATCCTTTGGGTGAGCGACAATTGTTTCCCTGGTTGTTCCCTATTAGACTCGATGACTAACAATGCGCAACCAAAGCACACGTGCTAACAGGGCGGTTATGGCTTAACTTGGAACCCGGGAAACTTTACTGGAATCTATCTGAGCAAGGTAATATTCTTACTTTGAATCCTGAGCCGCGAGTTTGTTTTTACTTAACACTTTGACTATTCCAGTGCTAACCCTAGTTATATGATGCATAGGCTGGGCGAAAGCAGCATGGTCGTGGTTTGGTGCTTGGAATTGTGGAGCTGCACTTTTCATCCAAGAGACCGTTGGCCCGTTCAACCCGGAACAAACAATTGACAACCTCCATAACTATCCTATTACCACCCTGTGCGCTCCTCCAACTGCGTATCGCCAATTTGTGCTCCCATCTCAACAGGCATACCTTGGTCAAAATCCACCCATGCGCCTTGAGCATTGTGTCGGTGCAGGCGAACCGTTGAATGATCAAGTTATTCGAACTTGGAAACACATGTGTGGTCTTGAAATTCGAGATGGATACGGTCAAACAGAGACAACGCTTGTTTGTGGAAACATCAAAGGAAATAAGGTCAAGTATGGTTCAATGGGCAAACCATTGCCTGGCGTTCCGTTGACTGTAATCAAGCCTGAAGGCGAGGAGTCACCACCAGGGGAGGAAGGCGAAATTGCCATTGCCACCACAACTCCACGTGGAACCCAGACCCTGAATATCTTCACGGGCTACTTGCAACTTGATGGGACTGTTTCGCGGCCGATCCGCAAAGGCAAACATCGATCTTGGTACCTAACTGGTGATCGAGCATATAGAGATGAAGAGGGTTATCTCTGGTTCGTTGGCCGCTCTGACGACGTTATAAATTCGTCTGGCTACAGAATCGGTTAGTACATACATCTTTCATTCGTTGTCTGTTCTTCTCCTGTTCCACCTTTCAATCGTTCAACGAACCACCAGGTTTTCGGTTATGGCATGCTAAAACTTGGTTTGCAAAGGGCCTTTCGAAGTTGAATCTGTACTCAAGAAACACCCTGCCGTGGTTGAATCTGCTGTGGTGGCTTCACCAGATCCCGCTCGAGTTGAGGTTGTGAAAGCTTTTGTTGTGTTACAAGAAGAGTACAAAACTAGGGATCTCGCGGTTCTTGCTACAGAATTACAAGACTTTTGCAAGGCAGAGACAGCACCTTATAAATATCCTAGGCGCATCCAATTCGTCGAGCCCGGGTTCTTACCTAAGACAATTAGTGGAAAGATCAAGCGGGCTGAGTTAAGGGCTCTAGAAAAGAAGATAGTCGAAAGGGCCGAAGGCGCCAAGATATAATGACCCCCTTTTTGACATACATCTGGTAATGCAAATCTTGTCAAGAAACAGCCACAGTGGGTGTTGGCCCTGAGCTCTGTCAGCTGCTTGTGTGATTATTGTTTCTCTAGAACTTTCGTTTTGATAAAAGCCTTGGAACAAACATGCTACATGTTCATTTTTCCTGAATTTATTGCCAAATGAAATATGCTCTCTTCGCATCATTTGAAGGAGCATAGCCCCTGAATTTATTACTTCTCTCACCCTGGCACGGGGATAATTGAGCTTAGTTCAAGGCTCTCGAGCTCCCTTCTACTACTTGCTGAGCTCCCTCCTTGTTTATATAAATCCCTTCGTCCCTTACACTCCACCCTCTTTCCATCAACGATCCGAGTACAATCTTTACCGACGAACTTAGAATTTCTCAACGCAGAAAGATGCAGCAGCCTTTGCTCTGAAGGGTTGACATTTCCAAATGAGTCGCTCCACTGATGGGTGTGACCCATGGAGGAACACTTTACTTGACTCCCCATTCCCCCATACTCTTTCATTTTCTCCGTCATACTTCATGTCAACCATGGAAACGCCCGGATAGCCATTGCTGGGGTGCACCACGTTTGAGTGCCCGGTCAAATTGTGGGAAACCGGTTTGTATTGGCCCTATTTATTTTACCGACAAATACCGACCTCGGCAAGACCTCTATGTCCCTTTCTAAATCCACGAAATCCACTAACGGCATCGATGACTGCACGTGGTTTAGTTTCCTGACACGGCCAAGGTACAGAGCAAACGAGTATCTCCCATTACGTCGTCTCTAAAAGCTAAACATTAAGACATATGTTGGCATTCTGGATATTGCCGGTTGCCTTATGCAGGCGAATCTTATACAAAAATGGCGTGGACCTCAGAATAATGCGATCAAACCCCAAGCTCCAGCCGGCAGCAATCTTACGTGAAATTGTACTAATGACAAAGATAAGCGTTGTCTAAATCTGTTTTGCTATGGAATGCAATTTAGCGCTTGACTTTCTATCATATAAACTGCAGTGTCCGCGCTTGAGGCTTTTCAAAATGGGCGATAAAGGGCCACTCTGATTGTTTGTTTAGCCTTTGTAACACATATAGGAACGACTTGTATATACACATGGTCCATATTGATACTCTCAGTATGGAATTCCCTCTTCCTTTACCCACCGCCCAACGGGCTTGGAAAGATCTTCATCCGTGAACCCATCCTATTATTCGCTTTACAAGTAACCTGTCTAGCGCCTGATGAGTGTCTACAGCGCCGGCCAGCATAATATTCATCAACCCTTCCCGAACCGTAAACAAATTCGAACCTTGCTGCACAAGGTCATTTAAGTATTCCACCTGAAAGCTGTCGCGAGGCTTGCTAATGGTTCAGCCGCATTCATCCCAGTTACGTAGGTCTGAAATCCGACTCGCCGTAAATTGTATAGCCCAAACACAGGATGACTTGTTCAACAAACCACGCCACGCGCTCACATTCTGTTATCCATCCTTTCATATTCGCCTAGGCGATCGCTCCTGTGGCGCAGAGATCACTTAAAGTTCGCCGCCATTGCGAGGGCGACGGAAGAACGATGAATTGAATTAGGTCTGAGAACACAAATCGATCAGCAAGCATCCCCTATAGGACATTCTGGAGGTGTAGAAGATTTAACTTGACTTTAAAAGAGACGCGGTTTATTTTTATTACTTGATAAAGCTGTAGTACGTGTATGACGAGCTCACCATTCGCAGCGTTTGATTCTATGTTTCTTGAGCGAGCTACAGCTCCTGAATGCCGTCATACACATACATCCCTCCCCTAGAAAGGGTGTTAGATATGCCTCCGGTATTGAGAATTAGAGCAAATGTTTCTTTACTAGATTATAGGGTAAATGCGAACTAAGCCTAACCCATAACTAGAAGAGTAGTTATGACCGATGACAACTGCGAGGTTGTTTGGGTACTAATTTGTAGTTAGAGTGGGGGGTCAAGACTTCTCGCAATCATGGATGGAACACCCACTCAGCTAACACCCCATATACACATGCCGAACTTATTGTGCCTACTCCTCCATTAGACAATTCAATATCTAACTAAAAGCGGAATTGATGACTTCGTCAGCTCAAATCCAGGATCCTGAAGACTGGGAAGCCGAAGAGGCCATTCCCCGATTTGACGACCCATTCATCCAGAAGTACCTCCAGGGGCGAGAAGCCCTTATAGAGGAGGAGAGGAAAAGGAGACATGGTATGGCACTAGCATTCACCGTTAATACTATCCTACATATAGGGTTTCAGTCTCGGATGTTGACCGATATTACCAGATATTCATTTTCGAAACGCAATGTCGCCAGTAGTGAGAGAGGCTTGTCGGATCGTTGGGCATATACGTGCCAAAGAGCTGAGAGATATATGGACAAAAGATGTTAAAACTGAGCTTGGCAATGAGGTTCTGTATCCTGGGATGATGTTTCGGCTGGCAAGAGATAGAATGGAGAAGACTGACCTTTGGAAAATAATGGCAAAGATGCCAAAAGGTGAGCAGCTGATACGGCCTCGCCGTTTACTTTCGCTAACGGCCATCTGCCTAGGCGCACTGTTGCATGGCCATATAGAGGCAATGATCGATCTGGATGTTCTTGTTGATCAAGTGCTCTGTCTACCTGGGATCTATATGGCGTCCTCCACACCTCTGGTTTCAGAAAAGCAGCTTCAGACCAGCCAGTTACACTTTAGATACTTCTCTACATCGCCTACATCGCCAGACTCTCCTACACCCTGGGAGAAAGAATACCCATTATTGACGTTTCTGCCAGTGCAGAAGGTTTCTGCGTCATTTCCGGAGAAGGGAACGGAAGGATTTAGAGAGTGGCTGAAGAGTCGATGCACAATTGGCCATGAAGCTTCGTTGAATCATCACCATGGCATAGACGCCATCTGGGAAATTTTTGGCAGGACCTTCCAGGTCGTAGACTCAATCCTATATTACGAGCCCATCTTTCGTGCTTGCTTGCGGCACATGTTGGCCGAACTCTATCAGGATAGAATCCGGTATGTTGAGTTCCGGTTGGCATTTGATTTTGAGTATCGAAGAAACGAATGTGATGCTGTTGAAGAAGACTATGTGGAGTTTTTCGAAGCGTTTGATGAGGAGATTGAGAAGTTCAAGGCTTCCGATGCTGGCAAGGGCTTTTATGGGGCAAGAATGATTTGGACGACGATGCGCAGATATTCGAATCTAGACGTAGTGGAAAACATGAAGCAGTGCATTCTAACGAAAAGAGAATTCCCCGACCTTATTAGCGGATTCGATCTGGTCGGTAGGGAAGACGAGGGAAGGTCATTAGTGGATCTATTGCCTGTTCTATTCTGGTTCAAGAAGCAATGCGCTCTGGAGAATATGGAAATTCCGTTTCTCTTTCACGCAGGGGAATGTTTGGGGGATGGAGATGAAACAGATCGAAACCTTTATGATGCGATTTTATTGGGCACTCGAAGGATTGGTCACGCTTTTTCTCTATACAAGCACCCTCTCTTGATCAAGCTGGTGAAAGACAAGAAGATCCTCATTGAATGCTGCCCTATTTCAAACGAGATCTTGCGGCTAACGGGCTCGATCATGGCACATCCCCTTCCAGCTTTATTGTCCAGAGGGGTTTCCGTCGCTTTATGCAATGATGATCCCGCCCTACTTGGCTATGGCAAGAACGGCCTCACTCACGATTTTTGCCAAGTCCTAAATGGGCTCGAGAATACGGGACTTTCTGGCATTGCTACCATGGCAGAAAATTCCATACGATGGAGTTGCTTCGAGGATCAAACGCAATCGGAATGGCAAAGAGGTATCAAGGATGGGATAACAGGTACTGGGCTGAAGGCTGCTCGTCTGAAAGACTGGAATGTGGAGTTTGAGAGCTTTTGTCAGTGGGTTGTGGTAGAATTCGGCCCCGAGGTCCCTGATGAAAACGAATGACAAGTAGGTACAGTACATACATCCCATAGTTAAACATGCACCTTTAAAAAAGAAAATTAGTTATTTAACTATGTATGACTTAAACTTGATAATGAAAATGGTTTGATGGCCGTTGTGTCAAGAGTAAACAAGCTTTGAAGAAACAGCAATCTCCCCAAAGTTTCAACAATCTTTTAGCAGATGATGACATCAAGAACGCTTCCATCTCATCTAACTTCAGGCATCAACAGCGAGTAAATAGAGGGGCGTTGCGAGCCTTGGATTTTGTATTATGACTCCCAAAATGAATGAAATTCGCCGTCTGCACCCAAGCCCTCCAGCCAGTCTGGCTTCTGGTTTGTCAAACTGACTTCATCCCGTGACTGTTTTGAGCTTAACTGGCGCGGTTGAAACCCAAGGTAAGTGATATGATTCTTCCGCAAATCATGCATCAACAACAGAGCAAATCCCACTGGAGAGAGGCCTAACCCGGATTCCCATTCATGGCTATTTTGCATTTAACACAAACCCTGTGAACTATTAGATTTCCTTCTATTGGCTCTTCACCTATCTTAAGGAGACCGTTTTCTACAAGCAGCTCATCTTCATTGAACTTCACGCCACTCACATCGTGACCCTCCAGATCGTTCTTTTGCCAACAGTCGGGGTCCATTTTCACAAACCAGCATTCCTCAGCTTCGAGAGGCTACCCACTATGAACTGATGATATGAGAACCACTCGATTACAACCGTTGAATAACTGAGGCCCTCGCGGCTCAGACAAGTTCTTTGTTCTCGATTATGCCTTTCCCCTTCGCCTCGGCCGCTCTAAAGCCCCTGCTTAGGCCACTATTGAGGTATATCTTGTCGCGACTGGGACTGGTGGATACGGATGCCTTGGACCAGGTTACCCTAGGCGTTAAATGGGGCGAAAGGGGCACTTTTGAGCTTCAGAATGTTGGTTTAAATGCGGAGGTAATAACTTCCATACTTTCCAGAGTTGCCCTCTAAATGCTAACGTTTATGCTGCCTGGGCAATAGCAACTCTCATCGATCTTGAATCTACCTCCGTATTGCATCCTGACGAAATCCACAATACGTCTCCTCCGAGTGACCGTCCCAGCAAGCCTCCACAGTAGTCCAATTATCATAGAGATTGACGACGTAGACGCTCGATTGAGATTACTTCCTGATAAACCCGAACAAAATGAGGCCGCACCACATTCCAGTAGGATTGCTGCTGGAGATGGTGATGAAACTGGCGAGAATTCCTTGCCGTCGACCACTGATCTTGCACAGTCCTTCTTAGAGTCCGAACCGAGAGAAGAGAGGGAAAAGCTTGAAGCTGCATTACTATCAGAATCACACCATTCCCAGCCTTCGGACTCAAGTGACCATGAGGAAGATCTTGGTTTGTACGACGGGTTATCGCTACCTAGCTTCATTGCTGCTTTTTTGAAGGGTCTCATCGACCGATTACAACTTAGAATTGCCAGAGTATCATTGCGAGTCGATATGGATGTGGAGCGTGACGGAACCGACGGTGATAACAAGCAGGATCCGATTTCGGGGCTGTTCACTATCCAAGATATTACTGTTGATAGTATTGCAACATCAGCTACAGAGGATTCAAAGCTTAAAATCGGAAAACGCATGCTATCTTTATCAGGAATTCACGCCATGATAATGTCGGGTGCAGAAGTATTTTCAAATTACTCTCGTTTTACTGCACCCGACTCCCCACCTTCATCTGTCTACAAGTCTACCTCGATGGCTTCGCGGCCACAATCACCCCAACCCTCTTCAAGTTCCGGCTCCTACGCTGATATGTCCCATTCAACCATCCTCGACCGATCATCAATGCATGACCCACAGCTGGGGGCTGACCCTAATGATCCCGAAATAGGCCATCTGGAGTCTTCGGCTTATTCAACCGAAGGCAGGTTCTCTGATGCCGCCTCTGATGATGACGATGACCCTGATTTTTACTCCCAAGCGGACTCCCAGATATTAGACAGTCAGTATGATGAAAATTTCCTAGATAATCCGTCGTATTTGGAAGAAGCCCTCCAAGCTCAATTCGATGATCATACTGAGGACTCAACAATATTTGCAAAAGATCGCCCAGTTACATCTATTAGAGATTCCATTCAGACTCCCCGCCCTCGCAGCCCCGAGTCTCCTGGCTCATCTCCGGAACATCACATGTACCACTCAATTCATGAAAGCAATTTCTTTGTTGACGAGCGGTCCCAAAACAGACAACCTGACTCTGCCCCTCATCAATTTGACCGGGCCTTTGATCACCAGGTTGGCCAGCAGGCCTCCAATGTGTCTCTTAAGGCAGATTATGAAACTTCCCAAGTTGAGGACTTGTCTGCGTCGAGAATCTTTACACATGAAGAAGCGCAGAGCATGTATATGAGTGTGATGAGCCGTACGTCTACAACAAGCTCCGACCATGCTATGCCTGGCGCATGGGACTCATCTGTGAGGATTGATCCTTCAGATTCGGACCAGCTGGCTGGTCAGGAAGCGAACAATAACTCCAATAGAAGGAGTAGTCCAACCACACATGACGAGAAAAGTCCTGCAGATACACCTGAGCCTGAGGCAAGCGAGGATGAAACAGGTTTTCCGGGTTTGCCACAGTGCATTTCTGGTGTTGTTAAGGAACTCCTTTTCATTGATAAGGTAACATTGTGGTTACCATCCTTGAATGATCAAGCCGACGACAAAGCGGCTTCGATGGCCGAGGTCGATGATAAACACGTCGACCGTATGGTAGAATCAACGGTCACATTGACAGACTCTGTGAATCCTGATGTGTTGGAACATCCTAGGGTGCGCCTCGCACAAAGCGCTTTCAGGCGAGGCTCCGTTAGCTCCATTGCTTCGTCGCGGTACCATGCTGTACCCCGTCAGAAGATTGCAACCCATAAACATGATGATTTTGATGGCTTCAATGTTTCCGAAAGAAACCGGGCTGTTGAGATAGATATTTCTTCTTTGTCCATCAAACTGGACATAGCTTCCGGCTGGCTAATGGTCAAAATGGGCCAAAAGATCTGCAATGCACACGATATGCTGAAGGAGAAAGCTGGGAAATCCGGGGCAACGAGTGAAGAATTGCCATTCTTTGTGCATCTGAATCTAAGTTCTTGCTCTCTTAAACTCATGGACCGTGTGGCAGCTCACCCGTACTCTTTTTCCACAGCTCCATTCTTCTCTAACTTACCAAGTGGAATTCCCGTTGGAGATACTATTATGCATCTAGCTATATCAGGAGCGGGCGTTGATTTTGCAGTTGTTGGAAACGATATGAAGCTACGACTCAAAATCGTCAAATTCGTTCTGGGTCATTTGTCGCACGATATCATCTCTTTTGACGAAGGTCTTAAAATGCGCGACTCTACACGAGACATAGCATCTTCTGCACAAGATGACATCGTATTTCGAGTGGTCAGGTCTTCTGATTCTACTACACTTAATTTGACGACTCTTCCAGTTCTCTTTTCATTGGACCTCCAGAAACTTGACGAGACGCTAAGCTGGTTTGGAGGTCTAAGCTCGGTGCTTGAGCTTGGGAACTCAATTGCATCTACGTCCACAGTCAAAGGGGGCCAAAAATGCCCACCACGACCTCGAGGTGTACATTTTGCAGATCCTACCCCTCCGCCAAGTTCGTCAAACACGAATAACGTCTCTCTGAAGTCAAATTGTCGAATAGGTGGCATTGTATTGGAACTTATCGGAGAACAATCTACAGTGCGACTCTGGACTACTGCTGCGAAGTTAGTAAGCAGATCTGAAGGCATTGCGCTTCAGATAGATAAGGCTAGTCTAAGCGGACCGCATTTACGCAAATGGAAATCTAATTCCCATGCTTCGCTTGACCTTGCCAATTTACGATTTGAGTACCTATACAGTCCTAAAGAAGTCGACCTGGACCGATTGTTGAATCTTTTAACGCCGTCCAAGGACAAATACGATGAAGATGACGACATCATGCTTGATACGCTATTCCGACAGCGTAGGCAAGGCGCTGTCCTTCGCCTAACGATTGATCATGCGGGTCTTGCGGTCCCTAGCCCTGCAGGTTTGCATCCCTTATCTCAGCTTAGCGACGAACTGGCCAAACTTGCGACTGTTGCCAAGTATTTGCCTCAAGATGATAGACCTGGCATCCTTATCTTAGCCCTTGTCCGAACATTTGAATTTCGAGTCCATGTGAATCCCATGGTCGGCGACATAAATGTAATCACAAATAACCTTGAAACGGGATATGTAACTTTTCCGTCCCTTGTTGCTTCCCGAATCTCAACGGTAACGGTCGTTCGCAATGGCAGCGAGGAGTTGGTTGCGGAAGCGGTACCTGAGGAAGCCGAAGCCACACAAACTGAAGGTGTCTTGCCAATGGTTATGGTTCGGTTCATTGCTGATGAAATGGAGCCAACCGTCAAAGTCAAGCTATGCAACCTGAGAGTGGAATATACGGTTCCATTTATTACAGCGGTTCTAGGCGTCGACAAAACAATGGTAGCGCAAGACGTTGCTGTCAACATGGCTCAATCGGTTCTGAATTTGGCTGAGCTCAAAGTCCACCATATCCCGGAATCGGACATCTCCGAAGAAGGCTCAATGAACTCCGAGCTTCATGACAGGCCAGTATTACTGCCTAGAATATCAGTGAGCTTGAAGGATTGTGTGGTAGGGCTTAATCCTCGAAAACCACCAGCTAAAGCGCTTTTTCTCTTCTCTCGTGCAAGTTTCACCGGTGCCCTTCATGAAAGCCAACCTTCTGAAGCTTCACTTAATATTCACAAAGCCTCTATGGTGATTATTGATGACGTTGAGAATGTTGGGTCGTCTGAAAATTACCAAAATAGGAGAACTTCCGGGACTCGAAATGGACAAGCACATTACTTACAGAGTATCGGCTACGTTCCTGTCTGCGACATATCCTCTGCATCGGTCTTTGTCAAGGCAATTCAGCTGGATGATGGAGGGGAAAAGGCATTAGAAATTGAAGTTAAGGACGATCTCCTCGTTTTGGAAACCTGCGCCGATTCTACTCAAACGTTGATATCTATTTTAAGTGGGTTAGCTCCCCTATTTCCTCCAAGTGCCGAACAAAAATATCGATTTGAAGACGAACGAATAAAGGACATGCTAAGTTCCCTCTTTGGTGATGATTTTGTCCTAGATGCAGTGGGTAATATGAAAGATGATGAAGCGGAGGAAGATGGCGATGAAGTTGAAGAAACCGAATACGTCAGCGTCATTTATCCTTCCCATGAAAATTCTGAGGCGCATGGTATTTCCAATAACGCAGAGGCTGGTAGCACTCTTAGCAGCTTCCACTCTGAGGCACAAATGTCCTCTGGTATCTCAAATCTAGATATCGCGGAGGACCATTTTGCGAAACAGCCGGCTGTTGTTGAAAATGCCCGCAAGTGGGATTCGTCAACGCGCAAGTACATACTCGTAACTGAAGATATGCTGCGTACGAGTCCTCTGCGAATAAAAGTTCGGGACGTTCACGCCATTTGGAACTTGTACGATGGATATGACTGGCAGTGTACGAGAGACACTATTTCTAAAGCAGTGAAAGATGTCCAAGCAAAAGCTGCAGAAAGGCTTGCAAGGAGATCCGGCAATAGGTTATCCGCCGATTTGGATGAGGACAAGGAGTCTGTGATTGGTGACTGTCTGTTTAACTCAGTTTATATTGGTATTCCTGCGAACCGGGATCCTCGAGAGCTGTCTCATGAGATCAATCGAAATATTGATGACTTAGCGAGTGAGACTATGAGTTTCGCAACTACTACCACTGTTACCGGAACGCAGAATCAAGCGAATAGAACGAAACGGGAAAAGCTACGGCTATCACGAAGCAAACATCATAAAATGACGTTTGAGTTGAAAGGCATTTCCGCCGATTTGACAATGTTCCCTCCAAACCCCGAAGAGACGCAAAGTCCAAAAGGAACTTCGTATACTAAACAGAAGGATGATGCCAACAAACCCGGCGAGACTAGAAGCCATTTAGTTCTTCGAATTGAAGAGTTAGAAATTTTTGATCATGTTCCTACATCGACATGGAAGAAATTTGCGACGTATATGCATGATGCTGGTGAACGGGAGCTTTCCGCCAGCATGGCCAAGTTGGAGGTTATAACTGTGAAACCGGTAGGAGAACTTGCAGCATCGGAAATCGTGTTGAAGGTCAGTCGTGTTTTTGCGTCTTAATTACTTCCATCTTTTTTCCTCATTTTTTTGCGAGATGCACTAACATTTTTCTCAGGTATGGGTTCTCCCATTACGCTTACATGTCGACCAAGACGCATTAGACTTCTTAACTCGCTTTTTTGAGTTTAAAGACGACTCTGCTCCCGGCGAGCCATCACCAGAAGATACCACCTACATTCAGCATTTCGAAATTAGCTCTATTCCTGTGCGGCTCGATTTTAAGCCAAAACGAGTGGATTACGCAGGATTAAGGTCCGGCCGAACTACAGAGTTCATGAATTTCTTTATTCTTGATGAAGCAGATATGGTCCTCAAATCTATTGTCCTCCTGGGCATTCGCGGCTTCGAGTCACTTGGCAAAAACCTTAATAGTATCTGGATGCCGGACATTAGGCGCAACCAACTGCCCACTGTCCTTGCTGGCATAGCTCCAGTTAGGTCACTTGTGAACCTGGGAGGTGGCGTCAAAGATTTAGTTCTTGTTCCTATACGCGAATACCAAAACGACGGACGCATAGTTCGCAGCGTCCAAAAGGGCGCAGTCCAGTTCGCGAAGACAACTACAAATGAGTTATTAAAGCTAGGAGCGAAGCTCGCGATTGGTACTCAAACTGCTCTCCAGGGTGCGGAAGACTTCCTTAATTCGCCTCGAGGCTCTCCAGCTAGGAATACCGCATCCGACGATCGATGGGATGAGGATGCCATAGAACAAGGTGAAAGACCACGTATTTCCTTATATGCAGATCAACCATTGGGGTTGGCACAGGGTTTGCGCGGAGCATATGATAGCCTTGAACAAGACCTACTCTTGACTAAGGATGCTATTATTGCTGTCCCGGGCGAAGTCCTAGATAGCGGGAGCGCGACTGAAGCAGCTAAGAAAGTACTTGGGCGAGCACCAACTGTGATATTACGTCCGGCTATTGCTGCGTCGAAAGCTGTTTCTCAAACCTTGCTTGGGGTATCCAACACCTTGGACCCGAATAACCGGCGTAAAATTGATGAGGTAAGTCTTCACCAACCCAAGCGCCCCGGCTTAACTTTTCTTCGGCTTTGGTCGTTTGTAATGTTCTTTGGTTAGCTAATTTTTATCAGAAATATAAGAAACATAAGGTCTGATAATGATGATAATGACCGTGATGATCTGCATCAAATTTACTTGTTAAGTTTACTATTATCGGACTGGCGTACGGAATAAGGGTAGACGAAGGCTATCCCTTGAGCGAGCACAATTCGATTATTCATTTTGATTTTTTTCTAGCATGCAAACATGATGAAATTTCGATATATATGCGCAAACCATAAGCATCCCTTTCTATTTACATGGATGGCGTTTAAACTCCGAGGCTAGATGGTCTAGAGTTGGAGATGCACTTTACCCTCATTTTCTCCATTGCTTCGCGTGTTGAATATTATTTGCGGTATCGCCTTTCCTGTTAATGTTGTCAATATGCCAGCTTTTTTACTCCTATATTATTCTTTTCTTTCCGGACTTGATTGTTGGAATGAAGATCGTGGATATTGTGTGAAATTGGTTAAGCGAAGAAGCATAGAATGTCAGATAACTACGCATACAGCTACACGGTTAAATGAATTATTAGGCATGTTCAGATCAGAGGGAGGCTCAAAGGAGTTCGATACGAGTTCCTGTCGTTTACTTCCAGCTTCCTTTGGCTGGCACTTGACTGTCCGATGATACCTTCCAAGTCAGTTTGCATGTTTAGGCCAGGGAAGGAAGGGTTATTTTCCCCATGGATTTTTTGGGAAGAACCTCAATTGCGTCCGTTATTGGGGATGTTTCCTTGTCTTGTCGCTCTGTGCGCTTTTGCTTTGACAAACGACGGCAACTTCGTACTATTTTCCCCATGGGGCGTTTGTGTCGTATTGCAGAGCTGCAAGCTCCATGGGCTCCATCAAAATGAAAGGAGATACCACTTCAGCATTCTTCTGCAGTGTCTGTGGGACCTAGGAAACGAATACCCTTCCTATGTCATGTTCCGCTTCCATTTGTATACCACCGCGTTCAACCTTTTCCCTCCAAGACATGCTGATTGCATGTAGTCTTTGCGGCGGAATTCGCCTACTACCCGCACTTGCTATTGCGATAGCCGCCTTGCGGTTTCCTGATACTAGCACTGCAACAGCCGTTGGTCCCTTGAAGGCACGAGTAAAGATTCCGATCATCGTAAAGAGTTGGGCTGCGTTGGGTGATTCGTATGCTTCCGGAGTAGGAGCGGGACGACGGCTCGATTCTCAATGTTGGCGGTATGCTGGGAGTTATCCTGCCCAGCTAAACCATTCCAGTGTTCTTAGAGATTTTGCACATACAATGCAGTTTCTTGCCTGTACGGGGAGTGTCATGAAGCGTGACTGGGGAAGGGCTGCGCATAGCGGGTCAGGTAAAAGGAAAGAAATTTGGAGCCAAATAGATGCTATGGAACCGGTGGACTTTGTGACACTGTCGATCGGCGGGAATGACATTGGCTTTTTCGATATTCTCAATGGTTGTTTATATAAGTTCTACGGGCCCGGCTCGCCAGATTGCGAAACGGTTAAGGCGGCTGCGCGGGCGAAAATCATGAGCAAGGAGTTCACGGATACGTACAATAGAGTTTTGGGCGCGATACTGAGGAAGAATTCTGCAAAATCGTTCAGAATTCTCGCAAACGGATATGGGAAATTCTTTGACGAGAGTCTCACGGACGATTGTAACAATAAGAGCTTTGGATTTTGGTTGGGATACCAGCCAAAATTAACTGTGAAGCTACGCCGGGATATAAACAACATAAGCAAAATGTTCAACGAAAGGATTGGTCAGATTATTAGGGAACGAAAGGATGAGAAAGTCATATGGGTTAACTGGGACCCCAAATTTAACAGGCACCGCTTCTGTCGTCCAGGTAAGGGCATAATGGATCAAGATACGTGGTTTTACGACACACGCTTTCGCACGATGGACGTTGGCCTCGTCGATTCCGAAGTTTGCAAAGAGGAAGCAGCCGCCACAGATGGTAACTGGGCCGTACAGGCTCTTTGTGGTATTGCTGTCACGCATGCAAACTATCCAAATCTCAAGCCCGCAGTTGGGGAAATCCAGACAATCGGAGTACGCGATCCTTTCGGTCCCGAGAATGCCAGGCTATTCCATCCAAAGCCAGAAGGCTACAAAGCTATTGCTCAACAGATTCTAAGGATTTGGCCATACTCTCTGAGCGAATCCAAAAATATAAGCGATATCGCGAAACGAGAGTGCGAAAAGAGCATGGAGAAAGATGATATTGCTGAGTCCGGCGTAAGGTTCATGGATAGGCCTGAGCAAAGGTGTCTGGATAAATCTCCGATTTTGTTTCTTTGATTAAAGGACTTATGATAATAACTCAGAAGATGAAGATTACGGCGAGTAAATTGCAAGTCCACCGCAACCGTTGGATCGACGCATGGGTTGTTTATATCAATTCGCTAGTGGTGTTCCTCAGCGCAGCAAAATCAAATAGTGCACAATGGGCACTGGGGATAACATACCAAATTGCTTGTTTTGTTTAGATAGCATTTTGGAGAAATATGAACAGGATACACTCTGCCAAAGACGAGTTTTTAAGGGTTGTTGCAAGGGAAAAATGCCACTCCAAACCCACAGACCCTGGAATAAAAGACAAAAGGATTGGGAGTCCGTTATGTAGTTAGTAGTTATTCTCAAGTCTCACTCTGCTGTCGGAATCTAATATTCGATGAGGAAACCTGGTTGCGAGTGACGAGATGTTGGGTCAACTGACTCCTCGCTGGCTGGTCGCAATGTTGCACAGTCCTTTTTGCTAAGCTGGAGGGGCGAGGAGTAACTATCTGGAGGTCAAGCAGGTGTCAAATCGCAATATCCAAGAACGCATCACATGGAAGAAGCCTACTTTTCCATTACGTGAAATTCCTTGCTCCCAAGGCGTTCACACATAAAAATGTTGGATTTGACTCAGGACTGCAGGAAGACTCAGCCTTTCTCTCCCCCCCTCCATCGTCCATGTATGTTGGATTCGCGGCTTTCTAACTCCTGACAACGTCCCTGGGCGAACAGCCACACTTTGCAGGGTTTCACATGATAATTTCTCTGCAAATATTAAAATCAACATGTTTTTTTCTTTTTTTTTCGAATGAGAAATGCGTGTGTTGAGTGGCTTTCAACCCCATGGAGGCAGGTTGAAGATTGTGGCTGCAACTTACGCTTTTAGTATTTTCTCCCGGAAGTTACAGAGTCGTAAAAGGTAGTCAACTACGTACAGTACACTTTGTATGTTAGGGTATGTACCTGATACCATCCAGGCGATATTTTAAGATGCTATGCAGGTTTAAAACGGTCACAGTTCAGGAATGCCTGATGATCCCGTCGACTTCTGAAGCAACCCAGGGGGTATCGGAGGAGCTACTTCGGTGCCCAAAGTGGTGCTTGTTCAGGCGGTTGTCATTTAGGCGACCGAAAGAGCCGCAACAATGGGGTAGACGAATCACCACGAGCTGTTTTGAAGCGGGATAAATTCTGGCCCAAACCTGGAAAGCGACAAGAACCTATGTTGGAAGACACGGTAGTATCATCCGAGACGGAGAGGGCATCTCCACCAACTCGGGTTCCTTGCAGGAAATTGGCTCTATTGGGTCTGAGAATCCCACGGTGATATCTGCTAAAGACCGCCACGCTCACTCGGATCGGGGACTCACGGTTGCGCTTCTCTTCAGCCGAGAGCAACGATTAGCGACCTCTGGACGGTGACTGGCTGAAGAAGTCTGGGACTTGCGTGCTGGGTTTGGGATGGTGGCCGTGGAAGAGGGCGTTGCTTTGAATTGTCATTGGTGGACCGACACCTGGCCCAAAACCCTGAAGCCTTCAAGCCCAATCGACCAGCTGTTGTTCGCTTTCCTTGACCTGCCTTTCCACCTTGTGACGACGGCCACTGTTCAAGGGCGAAAATAACCTTGGTTTGTCGTCCGCCAGTCATTGTGCGCGAGTGCCTGGCAAGCATGACATGAGAAAACTGTTCTGAGACACCCACAACGTTTTCTTAAAGCCCTTTTTTATGGGTTTCCTTTTTTTCCCTTCTTTTTTTCTTTTCTTTTTTTTGCCTGGCCTCTGAAGCTTGGAAATGGCTTGACGATTTTAACCTTGGCTTGATTATTCAATGATGGTGTACACTCCCGCCACTCAGCGGAATGCAGAGGGACGTTGAACTGCCCTCCATCGTACTGGTTGATCATGATCAACTTGCAGGTATCTTGCTGCTGTGATTCTTCCATGTGATATCAAGCCCTTCTCTTGTTTCATTGCATATTTTATATTTGAAATGGGGGAAGCCATCATCATCATGCCCGGAAAAAATTCCTATTTTTCCTGAATGTGCCCCATAATACCTATCGGGACGCGATAGAGCTAGTAGTGGCTGGCTACTGCTAAAGGAGTCTCTTCACGGGTTTATGATCGATCTCTTTCGTTCTTGTACCTTTTTCCTTGTTTCCCGGTTCGGGGAGTATTCGTGGAAGTCAAAATACGATTGTTTGCCATACATCATGATTCTCTACTAGCTCTTTCGATTGAAGTAGAATTATTTTCCTCACCTCATTCGCTGAACTCTATGTCGATGCTTTCAGTCAGAGGTTCTTGAGTGCTTTTGAATTCCTTGGATATCCCGGTTTATACTGAACGACTTTCATATAAGGAACGAGATGGTTGTATCTGGAGTTTTCAACATTATATCAGACATTAGACGGCAAAAATAAAAAGAAACCACAAAAAAAAGAGAGAGGGGCTCTGCATCTGCGTTTGTAGAGTCGGACAGACGCGGTGTTTTATACTGCCATTGACGGAGAAAAAAAGAAAGAAACAGAAGAGAATGCTGAGTGCGGAGTCTGGAAGGAAGAGAATGGGTGTCTATCTGGAGGATTGGGATTCATGCTTTACAATGCCGGCAGTGACATCGTCTTGTCACTGTGTTGCGTCGAGCTCGCTTTTCTCTCCTCCAGCTGACGGCCTCGTTCCTCTTCCACTTCGTCCTCGTCAAGTTTCTCCACCACCAACAACGACGACGACGACGACGACGACAACAACAACAACAACCATCCCAAGGCATTCTCCACCACTAAGCCCTGTCCCTACGGTGTTTGTTTCTTTACAACTCCCTGAACCTCGGACGACAGTGCCTGGGAATCTCTCATTACACAGATACCGTGAATCGCTATCGCATTCCGGACCGGATCCCACAACATCTGCCCTGCCGGCAAGAAGCTTGAAACGAAAGCCAAAAGCTCTCAATCTCAACACCAGCTGCGCGTCGCAAGCTCCTCCTTCACCCCCTCCAACACCTCCTACACCTTCCATATACTCTGGACGTTCTAGCTCCCCTCCTCTAGAACAGCCAATCGAAGAATCTCACCAACAAAAGCAGCTTAATTCCCTTCCCTCTAATCATCTACCCACTCCTATTTCCACATCTGCCGTGGGTGATCTGATTTTTGCTGCCGAAGCAATTCCTGGACAACGGGCTCAAGGTTCTATCCTTACCTTGAACGCGTCGCGTCCAGATCCTCATCTAAACAGATTGGTGAGTGAGTATATCCCTTCCCTTACCTCACGTATTTTCTTAGCTTCTTTATCTATGTTAACCACCCACATCAGAACGCGTTTTGCAAACACATCCGGCAAATTCCTTATAGGCTTTTCTCCCATCATAAGTCGGCTTCATTCCACTCTCAAACACTCCGCCATCGCGGGGTCTCTTTTGAGATCCTGAACCCTCAAAAACGTCAATACTCGCATTCTTGTTCTTGTCTCACGAATATCGAATCTAGATTCCCTGATATTACGCACATGGCTACCCCTTGCCGACCCAGCGCCAAGTCGCGCCGTCGCTCGCACTCGCTAGATGGAGAAAGACAGAGAACTCCATCTCGCACATTGTTCGATGACCTGGAGACGGCCCACTCCTCCATCACGTCAAGATCCAATGGTAGGCCTACCAGGGCTTGGACCACGCACTGCTCACCCACAAACTTAGACGCCGCGCAGCTGTATGGGCTAAGCGATTCCTCGCAAATTCGGTCTTCGATATCATTTAGTAGTGCCGAAAGTAGTACTGAGATCTCCACACAATGCAAAACGGGCTTTGGAGCAGATCAAGATATCCTTGATCGTCCACATCTATACAGGCAAGGAAATGGGGCGTCAAGTCCAAATTTCTCCCGGCCAATTCCTTCAGGAAAATGGCCAGTCTCGAGACATTTTTCACCATTCAAATCTATGTCACGCTCTGATCTAAACCGGGGCCAGAATACCACACGCAGTCGGCTCCGATCTCGTACTCAGAGCCAATACAACCGGGAAGCACAACACGAGAATGAACAGTCGATTATGAAGCTTCTGTCTCACCAGTCCGCTTCTATCGCTCGGGAAATTGAAAGGGGACTTTTTCAGACGTCTGACAGCCATCATCAGGACGAGGGACCTATTGACTTAGGCCCAGGAAGTATTCAAAGCTCGTCTACTCAACACTTAAGCCAGCACCTGGGTTCATCG
Source organism: Amauroascus verrucosus (assembly GCA_001430935.1). Taxonomy (NCBI): domain Eukaryota; kingdom Fungi; phylum Ascomycota; class Eurotiomycetes; order Onygenales; family Onygenaceae; genus Amauroascus; species Amauroascus verrucosus. The sequence goes on from LJPJ01001240.1 coordinate 57,472, forward strand.
AGCGCTTTCCCTTCGCCCTTGAGAATACCATCCGTTTCCTCCCGTCATTCAGAACAATGTCCTGGAAACCCGTTTTTCCATGGTGGGCTGGGAACACGTTCAGGAACAAAGAGAAGCGACAGTAGCATTGTGCGGAGCAGACCAGACACACATGCGGACTTGGGTAAGCACACCGAGTATTTAGTCAGAGAGGGAATTAAAGAGGAAGATGACGATGCAGACCATGACTGGGAGACCGTTGCTGGCAGCCAGCAGTTCACTAGTGGAATTGGCAAAGGCTTTTGCCATGGCGGCACAGAAAACAGCTTAGCTGATTATTCTAGTTTTGCCAGCCTCACTACCATTAAGACACAGGACAAACAGACTTCCAAACGCGCCGTCACTAACCCTTCTTACGATACTGACATCATAAGGCCTCCAGCCTATGCAGGGCGTTACTCCCATTTTTTCCACAAAGACCCCAGTACTGGTCAATATGTCCTGCTTCCCAACACTACTTACCGTAACTCTGAAGGTGCCAGGCTAAACGCGTTTAGCAAACCGGTTCCCGCTCTTATCGCATCTACCTCCAGGCGCCCAACTCCTTTGCCCAACCGATACCAGCACCCGATACCACTTAATGATGCTCATACGAATCCCTTCCGTTCTCCTCCGCCTTCGTTGCAAGGTCATACTAGCCAGAGTGATGAGCCGGCAAGTGGTGGCTGCTGTCTCTCCAGTGTTGGCAATAGTAAGTTAAATTCCTATGACAACGAAGAGAACAAACACACTTCCCACCGTGGTTATGGACATTTCCATCGCAATGCGAATATTTCAGAAGCTGCCAGAGCCTCTTTTCAGCATTGGTTTTCTGAATTCATCGCGAAAGATCCAACGTTGCGCTCTTCACATACTTCGTCTCCTTTTGACACTTTCAACTGGGATGCCCGTAACGCTGGATTTCATAACTCTCTAGATGCCAGACCTCTTAGCACTTCAAGATTTACAACTACAGACACTAACGATAATATCAGTACGAATCCCCTGTCTCTGAACTTGGAACACCACCCGTGCTTCCGCCCTTGCCAAGCAATTCATCATCTACCAAGCCACGGCGAGCTCACAAGAGAAATCTCCAACGTTCCTTCTCGGTCACTTTCGACTGACCACCTCCTTCCTCCTACTCCAGTTGCTAGCAAGCATCTGCCAGGCTCCTTGTATCACTCCATCCGCTCAGCCCGTGACCGCGTTCTCGGAAATGGGCACAAGAGAAAGTCGCTGAACAATACCCTCCCGAGCCCAATACCAGAATTTTATTCGCAAGATGCATCTAGACGGCCAGCTTCTACCAGTCTCCTCGAAAGGCATATCAAACGACAGGGTACAGTCAAATCCAGCACTCTTGCCTCACGCTCCACTCTACGGACACCAACTATCACTCGTCGAAGCAGCACTCGACAGGGAATTAAGAAGCCAAGCGCAGATGAACTCCTTAGGGAAAGGTTGGAGCAAATGGACCCTTCTCTCTTAGCTGACTTCTGCCTACCAAGCCCAAACTCTCGGTTCGCAAGAGCGACACAGGAACTAGGAGTTTATGAACGGGGTCTTGATTCTATATGCCCAGCTACCGCCACGCCAACTGCAACAAAACACACCCCATTGGACGAAGAGGCAGTGTTACCTTCTGAAGCACATTTTGATCATCACGCGTTTCCGGACACTCCACGTCTTAACCCAACACGCAAACGCATAGTTCCTGGTGATTTGGCCTGGCAGCGGCGCCTGGGTCGAAAGATCATTGTCTGTTGTGCATTAGCAGTTCCATTTGGGTGGCTAGTCCTGGGACTCATCGGATTCGGTTCAGGGCTCGCAGATGTTTTAATGCAACGCATGTCACGTGGTAATATTGACAGATTTCATGAGAAAGAGGAACTTCTTGCACGGCATCTAGGCATAGCGTGTGCTGTATGTATGTTTTTGGGTTCTATGATTGCGGTAATCGTAGTTCTTACAATTTAGATGGCTTTAAGTTCTCTGGTAAACAGCTCACCTTCCATCCCAGCAGTCAGAGTTAACCATGCTGATACTCCTTTCGTCTAGGCAAAAATTATATTTCCATTTATCTAATAACTAAAACCCACCAAACCGAATACTAAATAGTTTGAAGCGACGGGGTTATTGGTTTCCTCAAAATGTAGTTTGTTGCATTGCAACATGATTGTATTCTTGGTTGTTTTAATATATTTAAAGTTCTCTTTGTATGTACACTTCGTTCTGCCTTCCGTGGGGTGCCTAATTAACTAGTACTATATATTTGAGTCTGCCTTTGCATCCTGTCGTTTCTTTGTCCCCTTTGACGCTTCCAAGTTGATCGTTGTTTTAACTTATTTTCATTTAAAAACGACTTTTCCCCACTTGCGTGACTGTTGGGTATAAACCAAATGCAATATAAGTTTTAGAAACATGGTGAGAAGAGAGACCGATGATCGTCCGAAAAGTCTTTGTTGGACAGCTTTCGTGCTTGTAGGCTGCATTGGGGGTCTAATGTCTTCATGCAAAGGTTTGCTTTCAGTGCTAGGCTATTGCTTTCTTTCTCCCAACATAACTATGGGTTATTTTTTTTCCCTCCCTCTTAAGTCGCTTGTATTTCCCTGTGTGCTTTTGTTGAGGCCAGGAGTAGAATACAAGAATCAAGCTCTCCGCGGCATGGTAAAGTCCGTCTCTTGATTTCTTTTTACCAGTAACTAAATATACATTACTGCTTTCCCACTGCAGCGGGTATTCAAAACTTGAAGACGTTGACATACAATTTACAAAAACTCCTCACTGTCATTGCGCCTTGTTATCACTTGAGCACCCCAAAAAGAAATCCAGGTATAGAGTTTCAATGCCAAAGAGCGGTTATTGAGACCACACTGATTTGGTAGACAAAGGAAATCTTAGACAAAAAAACCCGCCCAAACCTTATAGAGATAGGTGTAGGGTATATAAGTGTAGTTAATACTAAATTGATACATAATTGTGGAGATGAAGATGGTGGCCGAATAAAAAGAAAAAGAATATGCGCAACTGGACTTTAAAGATTTGAGTGTAACTTGGGGACTCGATCTCGCAATTTTGTTTTATGGCTACTGAAGTGAATCTGAAATTGTAGAGTCGACTACCGAATTCCGGTGCTCAGCTTCAAGAACAGCTGTGACGGCTGCTAAGACCAAACTTCTTCTACGAAGCCCAGTCGGTCCGGCCTTCCCACTTCTCCGGTCATTGCAAGCATATGACTTGTCGACTTTTGATTTTCCCACGGCCTTGCCACACAGCTTGGTGCAGCTAGACGGTTTTGAAGCATCAACCTTTTTCTGTGGATGTTTTCGGGAGGGAGTTCGTGCGGGTGGGAGAGAGCTGGGATGCTGTCCATCACTGAGGTAGTCGTCCTCATAGTAGCGGAAGCATTCATCTTCATCAAGTATTTGAGCGAGACGAATGGTGTCTGATACAGACGTCGATGCACACTGGAGGATTGATAGCTTTTCACGCTGTGATCGGAGAGCGCTTATGGACTGCCGGTGTTTTCCTGATTCGAAACTCTCGTGTCGAGGAGTGGAAGTATTCGGGGCTGAGGTATAGTTGATTGGTTGAGAGTACCTACGATCCGACGAGGAACGCGGGGTGGGAATGGGTGAGACATCAAGATAAAGAGGAGAGCAACCGTCAGGTTTGTCACCGTATTGAGGAGATATAAACGCGATACTCGGCTTTCGGGTCATGGAAACGTTGGGCTCCAGGTAGGTATTTCGGGGTGTCACCGGATATCCGCGACTATCATCGCTGTCGCTGCTCGGATCATTATGCTCTAACGTTTGGGAATTCAGCTTGCGGGTCAAAGACCCAATTGAAAGCCGATGCTGATCCATATAGGACGGAGGTATAGAGGTGGGCGCTGGACCAAGGCGAAAAGGAGATCGAGAACGTTTAGTTATTCGTGAAGAGTAGTCGCTGGGTCCTAGGCGAGGAGAGGGGCAGCGAGAAGAGAGCGGAGATACTAGATTGCTCTCACAGTGAAGAAACGGGTCATCGTCGCGGTTTCCAGGGACTTGGAGGCTCTCGTTGGAGGAGGGAGAGGGAAAGGAGAAACCTTCGAACATGGCGGATGGGCATGGAATTCCGCGAGAGAAGGTTATGGACGAAAGGGAATTTAAAGACAGATTCGCAAAAAAGGGAAAAAAAACCCACGAAGGCAAAAAAGCGGCAGTCGGTCGAGATGGAAGGCGGTTTGAGACTGCAGATGGGGGAGTCTAGACCCGAAAAGGGACAAAGGGCCGGCAAAAGCCGCGGTGGGGCGCAAACTGTGGCTTAACCAGCCAAATCCTCAGCCCTATGGCGCTAGCTTAGTCATTAAGTGCACTCTAGCAGCCATCCGCCAATCAGCACACCCGCTAAATCTCGCGCCACGATCATGCCAGTGACATAAGCACGCCGCACGTCGCCGGTATCGGAATCGCGCTTTCGCGATGCGGAAAAACAAAGAACCGAATCCTCATCGTCTACAAGGAAGCGAAACCACTGAACCAATGTCTATGTTCTTGTGATTTTTCTTTTAGGTCGCATATTGAAATTACAATGAATGTAAAACCAACATTCTGCGTTGCAGGTTACTATCCATCAGTCTGCCATCAACTCAAAAATCCTAGAATGAAAAGTGGCATGCTGCATCAAGCCACACCAGCATCCCATTAGTCCCCGGTCCGAGACAAATCGTTTATTTCCTTTGATAGGAAGCAGGTCGCCGGCTAGCCAACAGGGATCTAACATGCATTAGGGTCCCACAATCGTGTGCGACGGGACGCCCAACACCCAGCCCAACAAATTCCAGGGCAGTCCGGCGTTGAAGAAATACATCAAGTTCGAATTCGGAAGCAAACTCCCCCAGGAACACCAGCTAATCGAAAGAATCATATTTACGGTACATCTATAACACCTCACCCGGTCACTTCGCAGGCGTTCTCTTCGGGAAATTCATGGATACAGGTTTTCAGAACCCTTCCTATTTGTGGGTCGGCTTGAACACATTTACTGGTTTTCCATGATAGCAATACCCATGCCAGCATCCGCGCCAGGCACCCCCTGATTTCTCGTTTGGTGCCGTTTGTCATAATCAAATCAGTAGGTAAGGCAGCCCCGTTACAGTGAAGGGTGCCATGAACACTGCAAATACAACAAGGGCCTAGATTATTTCAGCAACTGCCTATATGCCTGAATTTGATGACAGCAACGAAGCCCAATTCGTTCAAGATCAATAATGCACTTATTTTGAGCCAAATTTCGGATTTTTAGCTCCGGAAACCAGCGCTCTTCTATCCGGCCTGATCTCGCTGAATTTCCCAGAGATGGGAATCCTTCGCCAGTATCATTATCAAGATCACAAAAGTAGAGGAGCTAATTGTGCACATTTATCATATATCCTACGCAGGTCGCCATTGGAAATAGCTCCATTTCTCTAAGGAATGGCAGGGGCGCTCGCTCCACAGTCGTTGTCAATTAACAAGACTACGCTCAGCAAGCTAAAAATAGTGTTTGGCGAAATTATTCACGCCAAATGGAGCCCTTGGGCTTCGACGTAACCCAACAACCTCAAAAAGTTCAGCTATGCTAAGACCGTTGTCCTTTTGTCACATTCGGAGAATATTTTGTTAAACTGATGCGGCAGTAAAAGTCCCTTCGCGTCGAACATCCCTCTCCGCAAGCGTGTTGCAACTAAAAGCATGGTTCGTTAGTTAACTGGCGCGTTAGACTCTGGCTTTCCGGAGAAAAGGTGGACAGTACAATAGCGTCCAGAAATTCTCCGACATATAGGCCGAGAAAAGGATCTATCCGAAGGGATGCCATGAGGCTTGTAAGTGTCGAAAGAGTACCATATCGCTATCTTAGAACAGAATATGTTGCTCTAAAACAGACTAACATAAGGGGATACTCAGTCAGTAACAACCAGGCCGCTGCGAGGAGCAGTTATCTTACATTGTCTCTGAATTCCTTTGAGTACTCCTTGGAAAAATAGGGACCCTTGTCTGACATCACCAAGTTCACCCTGCCTATGGCCAGCATTTCAATCGTATGCTCAACGTTTGTTGCCGGCTGGTGGGTCTGTGCGACTCAGCTTTTGCTGGCAGAAACGCCGAATTCCTGTCTTTCCGTCTATCTTTCCATTATGGACCGTCGCCCCCGTATAAATGCGGACAAGGCAGGGTAAATAAATGTTCGTGTGTGCAAACGACACTACGACGGTTCTTGATACAAGGTAACTAGAAGAATCACATTAATTATACACATGTTTTTTTCCACACATAAAATCAACCCTATTTCTTCACATTGAACCATGAAACAAAGGCCTCTTTTACCTATAAGCTTAAATATTAAGCATACTAAGAAGCTTGACCCAGCAGTAAGAGGATTTATCCTTGGCCACAGGTGCATAAACAGTGTCTGTTATCTAAACGCCGAGCCACCGGTCTTTGTCGGCCTTTCAACCCTCAAATATATTTCCATCATAATTTCATATTCACCATGCTTTATATCCTATGCTATTGCTCAATATGCCTGAGTGTGACGACGCTCTGGTCCACGAATATGACGATGATACGATTGTTTGCTATATCCTCGACTCCAAGCCTCTTGGGACCTTTATTCCAATGTAATTCTTGCCTTCGACCATCGCAGCCAAGGGATTTCGTGAGGGGCTAGGAGCGTATATGATAAATGCAACGAAACGAGCAGAGCACCTTGGGATCGAAGTCTACGTTATTATGCAACGCATCCAAGGTCGCACCCTAGAGGATGCGTGGCTTTCCTTGGCTGCATTCGAACATTGTTACTTGCTTTCCAACTATGGGGATTCGTCAATAGAACGCATACCCAAACCTTAACTACCGCTGGGTCACTTGTCAAAGGAGAATGTAACTCGATATGGCTCGAGGATCACTATGGCCTTCCTTCTCATGGTCCCAAAGCCATTACTAATTTTCTTCACTTCTGGCTCAATTTTATTCCAATTTCGCAACGTAAGAAGGTTGCACCAACTAATCTCAAGTTTCCGACAGACACGAAACCCCCCTGGTATTCACGCATCAAGATTTGGCACCTAGAAACATCATTCTTGACACAAATGCCATCTTTGGTTGATAGATTGGGATTATTGCGGCTTTATCCGTCCTATTTTGAACATGTTGCCATGCAAAATTTCTCCATTCCCTTAAATTGGGGATGGCTGGCCAAACTACGGTGGAAACTGTTCAGTTGGATCTGTCTCGGGATATTCTCTGAAGAGAAAGAAGCGTTTAATTCGATTCAGTCACGGTTTACTCGATTTCCCATATCACGGAGGTTTGAAGTGCTTCCTGAGGGAGCACACCTCGACGCGCTTCATCTTAGGGAACCTGGAATGTGATATTCCTCGACCAGATGGCTCCAACTGCCAATTGACATTCAGCCTAAGCTCCGGATTGAAAGCTGAAGCAAATGGTATTACCTGGGTATTTCTGAACAAATCAACGCCAACTGATGAATATATTTGACCTCGGGCTTTAGATTTTGCAGTGATGTTCAAAATAGGCGCTCATCAGGTGAGTGCTCTGCAGGCAACAACGTCAAATATCAAATAATGGAATGTCTTTTGTCCGCCTTTCTTTCATGACAACAGCTCTAATGAACTCTTGTTCAGTTCTCAGCAGGTGCGCAGGCATTGACATGTGATCCAGTAGGTCCATAGAGAGATATTTATGTCTCAGAAACACAAGTGATTGGATGCGTGGGAAAGCTGAGAGTCCACAACTGAGTGCCAAAGTGGGTTGCAGTGCACTTTCATTAAGTGAATTCACTGCAATGAACTTGAGACTGAATGACTGAGAGAAAGCTGTGTGAGAGATATGAGGTATATGTCTGTGTGTTGACACAAATTGCTACATTCACCAATAACAGGTCTTCACACTTTTACTATAAATTTGACTATTCCCAGTGGAATTCAACCTTATCTCACATCATTCCTCGAGGCTGAGTCGCCCAAAATCGTCGAGAAACTCAACGATAAAAGTTCCGCTCGAATGCTAGCTCGATATCACGTTAGTAAACTGATGGTGGCCATGATATGCCGAGAGATCTTCGCAAATCATTATGAAGGGTTCCGGGTTATAATTAACTATTCGAATCCAGGTCCCTACGAGTCAGAATTTCTCCGGGAAGTTTCATTTCCTGGTGATATCATTATGGTTCTCCTAGCTCGGAGTGCGGAGTCTAGGAGTCGAATATTCATCCATGCAGTTACTGCTGGGCCAAATTCTCATGGACAGTACCTTAGCGAAGGGAAAGTCAAGGAACCGCCGCACCTGTTGTTGACGAAGGAGGGGACTGACATCCAGCAGCGGGTCTGGAAGGAGCTGGTAGGAAAATTGGAAACGACTCAACGGGTATCAATGCGAACCTCGATGACGGCGCGGTTAAAGGATCTAAGAATAGTCCTAAAAGACTAGGAATAGGTTTCTCGCTAGGGTTTTTCGCATAGTCAACCCAACTTAGGGCCAAGTGTTAAAGACATAGCAAGAGATCATATGGTGTCTCCCTATTTTCTATGAGCTAGGACACCGACGTATAAGATACTGAAAGGTGTTAAATATCTCGCTTCTGGTGTCTTCGGTACGAAGTGGGATGTTTGGAGTTAGGACGACGATACGTTACAGATATTTCCCAGTGGACGAGAACAACAGATATTGCTAATGTTAAAAGATAGAGTGCCTTTCGCAGGATAGTATGCTTGTAAAGCACTTAGTCCTATTGGATAATGCATAGTATAGTCCGAAACGCTGAATTTAACATGGCAACCAGACACGATCTCTGGCCATCAAAATTTGGCGGAAGCAATAGCAATGCTCATGAAGTGAACTGCTCAGAATGGCGATACGTAGTGGCCAGCCGCCTTCATACTCCGCTGAAAAGCAACGTTTCTTTTCATCCTTCACTCGGAACGCTATCGCGTGATGGTAGTGATTTCTGTCGCAATTCTCTACACTTCAATAGTGTCATTGCCGTCGATTCTCTCCATAGTGCAGGAATTAGTGTCATAGAAGCCAGCGTCTCCTAGCTTTCACTTCACTAAGCCAAGTCGGAAAAGGTAGCGAGTGAAACAAACCTTCTATCTTTGCAGTCCTGTGGGGAATAAGATGTTAATTATGCGTCTCTTATGATAGCTACCATATGTATAAAGGAGCGATCAGGTTTAACAAGTTTAAAAAGTATTTACTCAAAGATATGTAGGATAACTACTCCGTAGACGTTGATATAAAGGCATATATTGTCGCGGATAGGATGTTTTGAAACTGATTACATAAGCTACATTCCAACCATTGCTGGAGCGTCAGTCAGCGTTGGAGCCGAAGCTAAGGAGATTGTTCTTGATCAAACAGGTTGTCATTCCTATAACTTGACTCGCGGTCGATAAACCAAAAGGGTTATTAACAACAAAATAGGTTCTATATTCGCGGAAATGATGGCCGCTATTCTCAAAAAACCACTCAAACTTGCCCTAGTGCAACTAGCTACTGGTCTGCCATCATACTCGTCTGTGGTGTGAAATGTCATCTAATTATTAGTTTTCAGGAGCCGACAAAGCTGCCAACTTGGCTCGTGCGCGGTCAAAGGCTCTAGAGGCCGCACGGTCGGGCGCATCTTTGATTGTATTACCAGAATGTTTTAACTCGCCATATGGCACCCAATTCTTCCCACAATACGCCGAGACCCTTCTGCCCTCCCCACCTACAGCCGAACAGTCACCATCATTTCATGCTTTATCTTCTATTGCTGTAGAAGCCAAGGCCTATCTGGTGGGTGGGAGTATCCCCGAATATGTCCCTGAAACGAAACAATACTACAATACCTCCTTGGTCTTTTCTCCAACGGGATCCCTCGTCGCGACGCACCGCAAGACACACCTCTTCGATATTGATATCCCAGGTAAAATAAGATTCAAGGAGAGCGAAGTGCTCTCTGCAGGAAATAAAATTACGATTGTTGATTTACCGGAGTACGGAAAAATTGGCCTCGCCATTTGTTATGATATCCGATTTCCCGAGTCGGCGATGATTGCAGCCCGGAAAGGATGCTTCTTGCTTGTCTATCCAGGTGCTTTCAATACGACTACCGGGCCCTTGCATTGGTCTCTCTTAGGCCGTGCGAGGGCAGTGGATAATGAGGTTTATTCTGCACTCTGTAGCCCAGCGCGAGATGTGAACGCGACTTACCAGGCTTGGGGTCATAGTTTGGTTGCAAACCCAAGGGGAGAAATTTTGGTTGAGGGTGCTGAATCAGAAGACATCTTCTACGCGGATTTGGACCAAAAGGCTATTGATGACACCAGAAAATCCATTCCGATTTACGACCAGAGGAGATTTGATGTCTATCCCGACGTTAGCAAAGGGAATATCAAGTTTCAGGAGTAGGTGATATCTATGCGTTATCAAATGGGCCCACTCTCTTTTAGCACATGTTACGAAGTAGTACCTTGATGTTTCGGCTTTCTCACAGCCGTCTACAGAGAATCCACACGGTGTCCATGTATGTACTGTATGTACATACTTCACATAGACCAATATACCAAACCCGCCAGCCTCGGAGTTACTACAATCTCCGGAAGAGGGAATCTATGTTAGGTAATCTAGCTCACCCCTCTAGCACGTGACCCGACCTCTTATAGTTAGACCACCGTAGCAACCCTTCAATAGTGTTAGTGTGGGAAGTCTAGGGATCGTATTGATTGATTGATTGATTGATTGATTGGTTCCATTCCCTTTTCAGCCTAGTGGCTATGCAGGGCTAAGTTCTGCTGACTAACTACAAAAACTGGTTGGCCTCACGGCTCATATATAGATTTACAAAATTCACCACTTGATTCTTCATCTTTTGGTCCTAGGCTTGTGTGCTTAAGGTTCATATATAGGGGTTAGTTAGGGGCCTTTCCCTGGTAGTTTGGCTAGACCAGCAGGGTCTCAGGAGTGACTTTCATGAGGGCTGAGCTTCTTCATTGTCTGCTGCAGCTGGTGCTGGTCTGGTCATCAGGTTATTGGGGGAAGGGTTTACTCCTGTTACTGAGGGGTACTGGCTGAGAGTCTGTTTGTATCTTTGACAAATTGGATCACAGCCTTGATTGTCTTCAAATCAGGTTTCCATGCAGCAGGTTCATTTGGCTCTGGGCAGTTGCTCAGCAGGTGGTTAAGGTTGTTCACTGGAGGATTGGCAGATTAAACTAATTCCCTTCTCTGCCAGACCCATAGTGGGCAATTCAATAGGAAGTGTTGCATTGTTTCCTTATCACATCCACAGCCACATTGTCTGGAGGGAGCTGCTCTGATCTTATACAGGAAGCTGTTTAGTCTGCTATGCTCTGTCTGAAGTTAAGATAGAATAGCTGCATCTTTGCTAGGAAGTCTGTTGTATAGCTCTTTGGCCTGAGATGCTGTGAGTAACTTGGTCTGTTGGCTAGCTTCTGCCATAGATAGCATAGCTGCCTGTCTAAGATTGGTATGTTCATTGGCTCTATTATTTTGAGGTATTGGTAGCTGGATCCCTTAGGACTCAGTGGCCACTAGCTTAAGAGTGGTTGGCCACACTCTTATTGCTGCTTTCTAGAGTACTGGTACATCTTCCTGGGTGAGTGATTTCACCCTCTTATCTGCCTGCTCATTCAGCTTGATCTCTGAGTGTGATGGCACCTAGTGCAGAGCTATTCTGATCCCCTTCTGGTATAGAGTGTCCACATTCTCATAAATCTCACCTATGAGTTGCTGGCC